>JAWPHD010000775.1:0-327500 GCA_037043455.1 Cyrtodaria siliqua | reverse complement strand
AGAGGAAAAGGGAATGTCACTGTAAAACCTTTACTTGTTTGACTTGACTGGTGTTCCATTTAGGCACTTGTGGGTCATAACTTTCAAGAAGTTGGAGTTTGGTATGATGGACCAATTGTCTTGCAACTATATGGTGGCTAATTTCTGCCAGTGTATTTTTGCCCGCGAAAAAACAACATTTGGTACACTTAATTGTTGTTATTTCGAGTGGCGCCTTTTCGCGGACGAAAACACTAAAGCTCGCCAGAACGAAAACGCGCGGCACGAAAAGGCGAGCCTCGGAACGCGACTAAAACGGCGCGGTCGATAATGTCGTCTTTTGGTTCTGAATCGAAAACCAAACCATGAAACTTTAAAAAAGACGACAGAATAAAAAGACGACAATGTAGCATTTGTCGTTGTTTCGCCATTTCCTCTTCCGGTCCGCATGCGCAGACACAATGAAAATACTTATTATTGTTGACACCAGTTATGACTCATAACGAGCCGCCTCACTAGGATTTCCAATATTTTCTAATCTGATGGTGGAATTTGCTTGAATATCCATAAAGAAAATTTTCCATCATCGGTTGATTCGGACTCATAGGTTTCTAAAGAGTCCAAGTCAGCTGACCATAGAAAAATCTTGTTTCATATGTATGTATTATGCTTTATCAGATTGGAAAACTTTGCAAAACCTGGTAAGTCGTCTCATCTGCATTTACGCCGTTTTCAAAAGCGGCATTTACATGTATGTGGATTTCGGACATAAAGACTTAACAAATTTACTCCTTAAACCTTTATAGTGGACACATTCAAAGTAAAAGCATAAATTCATTGTGTATTATTTGTACATGTAGGTGAATCCCGTGACTTATACTAACCACACTTGGCGTCCTGGGGGAGAACCAGCACTAAGCATCGTGGGTAAAGTGTCTTGTTCAAGGACACAATGAACATGGTACGGTCGAGGATCGAACCAGGGAACCTTCGATATCGAAGTCCGACGCTCTACCTCTAGACCATGCACACCTACCATTTACATTGTTCGCAAAGGAGATAAGGCTAGGACAAATCTAATAAAGTCTGATTCGTTTTGGGTCAATGGTTTCAGAGAAAACGTGTTTTTTTGCAAAATCCAAATACCCTCTGCGATGCCCCTTTTTATAACAAAAAGCGAATATCACCTAATTATGTTTCTGTAGAAATTTGGTTGTCTAATCTGGATTTGCGTTGTTTTCAAAAGCCGCGTAAATGCATCACTCGGGGATAATGTCACTCAAGGGAAAGACCGAAAGTGACCACTTAAGGCAGGTAAATGCTTAATAAAAGTGGATTTCCACCGACATTGTATAAACGGGATATAGAACAAGTGGCTGTTTATATAGCTATATGTGTAAGAATATGGCTGTTTAGTGGGGATGCTTTGTAGAAGTGGCCGCTAACACAGATTTATTCGATCCACAGTCAGAAGGTTTGTGTGTATGTGGTTTAACATCATTTTTCTTTTGTGGCGGAGTCAGATCTCCCACCTTTTAATGGGTAAACCAGTAATATACACCTTCCGCCATCCGTAAGAATCGATACTTCATTACATATGCGAGCGACTTCCAGTGGGATTCAAACCCGCGCGGTCTGTACCATCTCGGCGATTGCAAAACAAACAGTGCAAACCAGATACAGATGAGTTGATGAGTGGGCTCATCAAGAACTGAAATAGCGGAATCATCTGAATATACTGATACTTGGATCATAGTTCATCTTTGAATATTAACCCTTAAACCACTGCATTTTCAAAGTGGACTCTTCCATTATTTATTTTTGTAAAGTTCCAAATAATGTTGCTCGTTTTATTCTGTTCATCATAACGGAAACGCATTTTTCACACATAAATAGTTTTTGCCCAAATGGGAATATAAGAATCTTTCATGGGTATCCGGTGAAGATAGGGAATTCCAACCCGAGGTATACGTGTTTTTATCGGAACCGAGGGTTGGAATTCCCTATCTGAACCGAATACCCATGATATATTCTTTTTCTTGCATATCAGAGAAATGTTATGCGTTGATGCCGCCAGGTATTAACGTTTTGCATGTTTTCCTGCATACCGGATGTGGGCGCGCTTGAATTTTATCTCGACCCTAGGATGAGATGGAAATATCTAGCTCCGGTAAAATGACGGATATCCTTGTCCGATATGCAAGAACATGTCATCTTACACCATGGAAAGCAGCAATCGTCCGTGAATAATGAACTTGAGAGGCAAGGTAGTGGAAATGGAAAATATACCAAACACCTATTTTAATATGCAGACTCGGGTGGACAATACCATTTACCGCGGCGGTGTCTTAGTGATAGAGCGTCGTGGGTTCGATAACCGGTCGGATCTTTAAAATGGTACTAGTGGCTCCTTCACTAAGCGCTCGGTCCATACAAGGACTGACTGTCTCGGTGTCAGGATAATGGGCCGTGTTGAGTACTTGTAAGTCACCCAGGAAGCCGGCTCGATATGACTATAACTGTTAAAAGAGCCGTAAAACCATATACAAACAAGCAAACAATAAAATTAATGTAGCCTTTTGGAGACAACATCAATGGATGGAGGACTTCAAGTAAGTAGACTTCTCTTAGTTAGAATCGTCGCCACAGTAACCTCGTCGGCTAAGCGCAGTAATATATTTTCTCAATCCATGTTTTGAAGGCATTTCGGACCATTTTGCAAACAATAAAAATGTTCCTTACGACTGTTATAACTATTTCTTCGGGATGTCATTAACATAGGAAACATATCCTTTTTGAGTTACAATAGTCTTGTGCTAAACTATCGATATATGCATCACCCACTCATTCACAATACGGATTCAAACACCAATGTTTCTTTTTAAGGTTATTACAAATTGCGTCACTCTGACATGTTCAGTCGACGCAGTTTGTGATAAAAAAATTCCGACGAATTATACATTAGAGAAGTATATATATAGATATGTATAGATATATTTCGAGTCAACTTTCGGAATCGAATTGAACTGCATGTTGTTTAACGGCTCATCAACACAGTATAGGTTATTTAGAGCCGCCCCAAAGAGAGGAGAAGGATACATAGGAATCCTGAAACCGTGCCCTACTCTTATTATCGAATAGATTCCTATGGTTCTTTAACGTGCTCGGAGGATAGACCGATACACGGGACCGCCCGGTTTATGTCCCCATCCGACGGACGAGGCTAAAGGGAAAGTATTTTGCCCAAGAACACACCGACGAAACTCAGTGGCACCACGGAGGATTGAACCCGGCCTCAGGTTACAAATCCACTGCGCTACCGACTGCGCCACGCGATGATAATATAAAACATTACGTATTATATACGAACATCAGAAAACAGTTAATCAAAAACGATCAATCATCAAACCAATTTAGTAAGATATATCTTTCATTGGCACAAGCTCTATAGCATTGATACCAGCTCTTGTTCATTGTGCCACGCTCTTTCCAAAATTCGTGCCTCAGTACTAGATATTTTGTATAACATATTGTATGTACGAAACGTCATACGAGTTCAAAAAAGCGTTTTGATTTATTTTGAATTATTCGCCAAAACTCGGCAGATTTTGACCGTGTCTGATTGATTTTTTTTATTCCACATGAGAAAATGTCCTGCTTCAAAAACATTGCTGGAGTAACTCTGGATCGTGAGGAAAATATTAACATAATTACGTGTATTGCCGCTGCCTTATTTTATTGAATATACTATTTTTTCGTGATATTTTGTTAATGCTGTTTACTTAAAATACAATTATATATGTTAGCCGGGTATCTTAAATGCGAGATAAAAGCATTAAATTATTAGAATTGAGATAATTGTCTTTCTTTCTTTTACAGAAACATGGTCTAGATCAAAGTGTATCATACATTTCATCTACGTTTCATCTTCGTATAATGCCTTGCAAATGAGAGAACACTAAAAGATGAAGTATATCCGGTTTGATTTATAGATATAAACACCATCTTATCATTCCGTTGGCATTTGTATTATCAATGGTACTGTCTTTGAACACATTCTAATTATATTAGATTACATCCGACATTTCGACGGGCAATAATTGAATCTTTTGAGAGGTACATTACGATAAATACACGAACCAAAGTAGGTATTATCTAGAAAAAGGCCTATTATCGGTGCCTGTCTTCAGGGATATTGCAATCATGTTATTTCCTATGATCTTAGAGATTCGCAAAGGTATAACATTTCTTTTTGAAGATACAAAACTAAACCTTGCAAACATATAATTAGGTTTGGTCAAGCCTTCTTATTAAATCAATGTGTATTGCTAATGGGGTAATATATATAGAACTCAGATTAAAGACATTTTCTATAGTTTTTTCTACATAACAGATTTTCTTTAAACTTTTTGTACAGTAAGTCTGTTATATATATAGACAGAAAAGGCAAAAATAATGGTAGGTCACCATGCTTGTTAAAATTTTAAAAAATAATTTGTAATGCCACCGTCATGTCAATCTGTCCAAAAAGTTGAACAAGTCCATGAAATAGCTAAATAAGATATTTTTGAAGTCTAATCCTTTATTCATTGGTCACAATTCTGCTAAAATTGTATTAAAGTATAGTACATATAATTACAATAACATTTAAAGCTCATCTTTATGTAAAACCTATATTTGTTTACAAAATCTGTTGAGACCATTACCACAATTTATGCACAAATTAGCCCATAATGATAAAATTTCCTTTTTTTTTTGTATGTTCCCAATAACAGAATTTTTTTAAACTTTCTAAGCACATAGTTTAACATATATAAAAACAAAATGTGCAATAAAAATGATAGGTCCCCATGCTTGTTTAGAAAAATAATTTGAAACCCTACCCCTATGCTAAAAGGACAAGTTTTGTATGAAATTATACAGAAATGGTATATTTTCCTTTTTTGTTATGTTCCTAATAACAGAATTTGTTCAAACTTCCTAGGCACTTATTTGAACATATATTTAGACAATATATTCAATTAAATGTATAGGTCACCATGCATATTGAGATTTAATATTGGTTTTTGGAACCGTACCATTATGCTTAATTTTTTTAATTTTGTTGGAATTTTTTCAAAATGCTATATTTTTCCTATTTTATGTATCTAATAATAGGCCTTTATTTAACAGCCATTAGCATATGACAAATTCAACGTTTTAACAAGGTTTAAAGGATGTTGTCAGATGTTTCAATAAGATCAAAGACAAATGTAATTATTGTTGTTTGAGAGAAGCGAATTAGACGATAATTAATTTCTCTTGATGTGAGTGTTTCTCACAGGGAGGCGTGTAGAACGTTAGTTTTTTGCCATTCAGCGTTGGATGACTGACCAGTTAATACGTTCAAATTTAGATTTCTTAGTAAATCTTGTTGCAGTAACTTATATATTATGGATTTGAAGACATTTCAGGATATTGATGTTGTCCGGGTTGAATTGGTTCCATTGATTATTGAAACGTTATGTTTAATTTATCACCATTTAAAGTTGCTTAAGGTTCCTCTCAACTGCCCAAAATGAAAAAAAAGAGTAAATTTAGTTTTTATATGTGTTTTTGTTGGAGTTTGTACATGTTTTGCATATCATCTTAAGCGTCTTCGAACCAAGATTTTGAAAATAATAATGTTTTTGCACAATTTTTTTATTATTATTAATATTTTGTAAAAATGTAACCGTAATTTGGGCATCATACGACGGAATCTCAAGTTACTTCAAAATGAGAAATAAATGAAAATTCAGAATGAAAATAATTCTGTTTTGATATACTGAAGGCTGTGCCAAGCCGAAAATTCCATGCCAGCTAATATAACGTTACGTATTTTGACCTCGAAAGTGACCTCGTGTTGAACTGCATGTCGCCATTTTTTACCCTAGACAATGGAGATGCATATTAACCAAATACACGCGTTTAAGTGAAGTTTCTAGTAAAAGATAGGATGAACATCCAATATATCATCCTTGTTATATTTAATCTTACCGTCAATACTGTTCTTTGATCGGACATAAGATGTCGCGTTATTTATAGGTTCGCCGACTTTCGTTTATAATAATTTTCTGGCTTCACTCTGTTTTGGCGAAATGGTATTCTTACGCCAGAAATAGTCTTCTCAAACTCATCGAGTAAGATGGGGAGTTTTTTTTCAAATTTAATAAAGTGATCTATTTCCGTGTTTATTTTAGATCATACGCATCCTAATTTTGTATAAATATTACACAGTTTCTACATCCTTTAATATTTTCACCTTTGCAACGTGGGACCTACTTTTTCGGTTATAATTTCCGGTGTATGTTATTTGGCACTTCCGAAATCGTGAAAAAGATGATAATATTGCAATTTTCTTCTGGATATGGACGTTTTTATACAGCATTTGACAAAAGGTAGCTATATGATTGTTTCACCTAGCTGAAGTTGGTTGCTTATGCGATCGCCTCCCGATCAGCATGAAACATTCATAAAACCGTACTCATATCCAGCTGTCAAACCTCCATAATATCCCGTGCAAGCATGCACGTGAAGATATAAATGACAATGGTAAAGATAGGCCCAAATTGTAAATATGTTTGAAAATATAGGTGTTTTATTTTTTATAAATTATGGGTATTGTGACATTAAATTTTGACAAAATTCAAAAGGCACTGCCTGAGGTAGACATTGAAGTTGACTTCTTCATAAAAAAATTTTCCAAAGCCTTAAAATAAAAAGAACTTGAGATTCCGTCGTATGATGCCCAAATTACGGTTCCATTTTTACAAAATATTAATAATAATCTATATTTGTTTTTGCAAAAACATTATTATTTTCAAAATCTTGGTTCGAAGACGCTTAAAATGATATGCAAAACATGCACAAATTCCAACAAAATCATATATAAAACTAAATTTACTTTTTTTTCATTTTGGGCAGTTGTGAGAAACCTTAAGACATATTTCCCATCGCTACTTGGTCATTGGAAAAGCATGGGAATCTTGTGTATTTACTGACTGCATGCTCCATGACCGATCAACTGAGGTATATAAATTGAGGTCCGCTTGTAGTTTTTTCTTTGTGTTACATTGCTATATTGGATATTGTCTTGGGTAAGAAAAGCTAAACACTACTTTGTAATTTAGAAAAGCATATTCATAATTTAGCTAGTTTAAATACAAAACTAGTCTGATATTTCTTTATTGTTTCTAGAACAAGAATGATAGCAAAGCATTAAATGAACAACTTTCTGTTGTGTGTTTATATATTTGACTGCACACAAAAAGGCTTTATTGGGTGGGCCTCATAATCTGAATCAAAATTGAATATCACAATGTTCTCATGAAATTGCATGGCTAACAGTGATTTACAGTTGCCAATAGAAATTCTCCCCATCCCAACCCCCAACCCCATAATACAATAGGCTCGAAATCCTAAGCAAAAACTGTATTGGTTGTATGATATAAAGTAGGCATAAACTAGTATCTCCCTTGTTTATTCAGTGGTGGGGAAGTATTGCGTTTGATTTATATTGTACTGAATAGCTCGCTTAATTAAATCTAGGTTCAGTTTGGCAAATACTAGTCCGTCGCAAGTCTGTGGTGAGAGATTGATATAGTTTATCAGTCCTTCGGATGAGACTTTAAACCGAGGTCTGCTCGCTAAAATGCTTAGTGCAATATAGCGATGATAAATAAACGCTTATAGTTTATAGGTGTAGTTATACATAGTTGTAGTTTATTATGGATCGTATTATAATTTGAAGGTGAAATGTTTCCTATTAATTAATGTTAATAATGTCAGTTAGTCGGTCGTCCAATGGCTTATACCATAAAAATAATAAATATACATTTATTACTTAAGTGTTGTTGTCTTGTAACTCCTGTGAGAAGGGTGAGTGTTAAGAGAATGAAATTATTCTCGTATCGGAACAGCATGTAAGTAATGATATCGTCATTCTATTTGAGCTCGGTTACAAAGTTTGAGTATTTTCTTTCGGCGCGTTTCGTGGGTATATATTCTGGTGCGGGCTATTGTTCTGATCACTTACACATGAAATTAGGTTGAATTAACCGCTGATGTCGACACCGTTTTTGGCACATATTCAGACATTAAACAGACCTGTTGGCAAGGTCTATATAAACTTCAAAATTCAAAATTACATCTTTAAAAGTCCAGACTCTATTGTGCCCATCGCGTCAGGTTTACCTCGACGTGTTCGTTGGCGGGCGGACTTTAAACCTTAGAACCACACACACACACACACACACACACACACACACTGTTCTGATCACTTGAGGATTTGCATTTAGGCAGATAACTATAGTTTGTTCTCTCCCATCCGCCCTTCTGTATGATGTAATATCTTTTATCACATAACATGCAGTGTGAGAGTGTAATAACACAATTGAATATTAATGTTATTGTAGTTTAAAGACATAGGTGAGTGTTTTAGTATTACGCACTTCTGTGGTGTTATAGTCAACAGGACTTTTTTAAATGTTTAATACCATGCCGTTTTCTAAGCACCAGTTTCGCAATATATGCAGTGCAGCCCGCAGGTTATATTCAGTTGTAATTAGCGAATCAGTAATATCATATATTATATGGGGAAATAAACTAAGTGGTGTCAAAAAGTAGTTCTCACATCAATTATGAATTAGATTTTCGCAAAAAGGCTTGTTAGTCTATTCGACCCGGCGTCAGTGTGTGTTGCTATTACCGTTATTTTTTTTCGGCAAGCTCATACTTCAGAAACTGCTTGACATAAATTCACTATCTTTAGAGGAAGTACAAACAAGTGCCATAGCTCTGTTATACATTTTACAGAATTATACCCCTTTTTCATTTGCCCATTAAATAGATAAGGTCTTGAAAAGTCATCCGTAGAAAAGTAGGATAGTTAGACAAAATCAGAAATTGTTGGTAGTGATACAGGATCAATAGAAATGATTAACGTTTTTGTATTGTGAAGGTAATACAATTACAATGTATTAATTAGTAATAGGTATATAATACAAATTAAATATGTGAAGGAAAAAATAGTATCTTGCATACTATTTATTTTCTCCATTTCCGGTGAAAAAACAAACTCAACTATAATGTTGAAACATAACTTGGACAATTATGCTTATTTCTATGGTTAATAGTTTCACCATCTTGTATTGGTTATATTCATCACATAACCGTAGTTGTCACATTCAAAAACACCTCGATTGTCTTTCACAACATTTTGGAGAGAACAGTGCAGGTAATGCATGTTATGAAGAAATCAACATATTTTGATTATAGAGCTCTTTGGAGAGTTTTGACAATGAAATGCCAGGGCTCAGCGTAAAACTATTTTATTTATTTATAATTAAGTTATAATAGTTTCACAGTCACCATTGTCTTTTAAACTTGTACAAAAAAAATCCTGAGTAACTAGTCCAGCAACCCTCCTTCGATAATCGGTTTCCAATTTATTTTTCATGTCAACCTAATACCTTAATGCAGATAAGCCATGCATAAAAATCCAGGGTAAAACTACTCTTGTCTTGAAATGTCATTAATTTTAAGCGCGTTTTGCACATAACTCTGAGTTAAAGACACTTCTGTCTCAAAAAATGTTTTATTGATTAATTTGCTGCTGTTATATGTTCTTAAAATGAAGAAGGCAAAAGAAAACAACACATTTTGCGGAAAAAATGAGCTGAATTTTACACGTCAGTAGTGTTGCTAAGCACGTGACCATGACGGTGAAGGTGTAGAATAGAATAGAATAAATTTATTGCGCTATTATATCTATTACAAGATTAAAGGCAAAACAAACAAAATAATATGTAAAGTGAAAAACAAATTTAAATAGTAAAATATCTAACCGTGAAATTAGTACAAAATGACTATGCAGGGACGTAGCCAGAGCCTCGAGTTGCGAACGTGTAGTTGGTGTGTTTGGGGAGTGAGGGTGGGGGTATTCGGCGGGGGGAGGGGGGCAGGTATTCGGCGGTGGATACCATAACATGTTCAGACTGAAAAAAAATATGTAGATTGAATGCTGGATGATAAACGTCAATAGCGAAGTTCATATAAGGACAACCGCATGCTGGGGTGTTTGAATAGTTCCAGAATAGGACGCTAGTGCCATAGATTGTTAGTCTTCACTTTCAGGTGGAGAAGATACCCTCTTTTTTGTATATATATAGATATATATAAACAACGTTTTTAAGCCGCCCTATATATGGAGACATAATAGATCGAATTCGGGAACCTACCCTGCACCAGAGACGTAATAAACCAACTTTGATTTCTGTCTAAACTTATTAAAGCTGGCTTCCTGTGGTTCTTTTTCGGAAAATAGACTCCCAATGCATGAGACACCCCGGTGTACGTCCCTGACCCAGAACGCACCGACGAATATGTGGCGCCGATGGGGCTTGAACATGGGTCCTTCGGGGTTTCACGTCTACTGGGTCACGCCGAGATAAATCGACTAATGGGATCGTAATTGACATATTGATGTCAAGATGTCCGATTACATGCTAAGTTACTGATAAATTATACATTTTAATAGCGCGAAAATAGTGTGGACGATGACTTGTATGCTGGATTGTGAGTGTAATCATAGACATATGTACATGTCACAGGTGGTCAACTATTTAATATAAGTATGTTTAGTGCATGTTTCCTTCGTGTGGTATCCGAAGTAGAATAAAATCACTGCAATCTCACAAACACACTGTCACATGCAGAGGGGTATGACACGCACCCGCCCCACCACCATTCATTTTCATTTTGTCATTTTGATCATGTTCATTCGTGGTCTTTATCATTCCACACCGCATGCAAACTTGGAACCGTGGCTCTATCGTAAATGGAGTATCTACAATATAATTTGCAGCAACTCTACAGTTCTGCAGGTAAGACGGTACTATGCCCATTCTCTGTATTTTATCTTGATGTGAATGGAGTACGAGCCTGACATGTTCATTCCTGTTAGGCGCCATATAACCTTTTATATGTTGGTGCGCCTTAAAACCCAATTCAATTCATTCATGGCATTCTTACTCTTAGGGCAGATGCGGATTCATAAATTTTCCAATATTTCAGAGGACTTCATGAACAATTACGTTGCCCTGTAACTACTTTTTTATGAACATAAATTGGTAAATGATATTAGTGTTGTGGCGCTTAGATGATGTTAAGATAATCAGTCACTTTAGGCACCGCTGTTATGACATGAGTTTTTGAACGTGAAGCAATGGCTCTGTCCTTAATTGGTGTGTTAACCGGTATAACTGCAACACTGCGCACCGGTAATTGTGTTTATTGTTAATATATGACCTTAGAATAGTAAGAAGTCCTCCGTTGGTGTGTTACAGTAAGTTGAAACTGCGTCTACGTTCAGAGGACCCAACAAGAAATATGTGTTACAGTGGGCGCACTGTCTTTATTGTTGTCGGAACACAAAGAAATTAGGTCCTTAACTGGTGTGTTACCATAAAGAAATTGTGGTTATTGTTAGTAGAGGACCTTAGAATAGTACCAGGACCTCAGTTGGTGTGTTACAGTGAAGTTGACACTGTGTTGACTGTGAAAGGACACAACAAGAAATATTTGTTACAGTGGGCGCATTGTGTTTATTGTTGTCTGAAAAGCAAGAGATTAGGTCCCTAATTGGTGCGTCACCATGAAGAAATTGTGTTTATTATTAAAAAAGGATCTTAGAATAGTAACAGGTCCTCTGTTGGTGTGTTACAGTGAAGTTGACACTGTGTTTACTGTCAGAGGACCCGACAAGAAATAAGTATTGCAATGGGAGCTCAGTGTTTATTGTTGTCGGTCCATCATATGATAAGGTCCTTAATTGGTGTGTTACCATTAAGTAATTGTGTTTATTGTTAATAGATGACATTAGAATAGTAAGAGGTCCTCGGTTGGTGTGTTACAGTGAAGTTTACACTGTCGTTACTGTCAGAGGACCCAACAAGAAATATGTGTTACGATTGGGCTCGGCGAACTGTGTTTATTGTTGTCGGAACACCAAGAGATCAGGTCCTTAATTGGTGTGTTACCAAGAAGAAATTGTGTTTATTGTTAATAGAGGACATAGAATAGTAAGAGGTCCTCGGTTGGTGTGTTACAGTGAAGTTTACACTGTCGTTACTGTCAGAGGACCCAACAAGAAATATGAGTTACAATGGGGCTCGGCGAACTGTGTTTATTGTTGTCGGAACACCAAGAGATCAGGTCCTTAATTGGTGTGTTACCAAGAAGAAATTGTGTTTATTGTTAATAGAGGACATAGAATAGTAAGGTCCTCGGTTGGTGTGTTACAGTGAAGTTGACCCTGTGTTTACTGTCAGAGGACCCAACAAGAAATATGTGTTACCATGGGCGCACAGTGTTTAATGTTGTCGGAACACCAAGAGATTAGGTCCTTAATAGGTGTGTTACCAAAAAGAAATTGTGTTTATTGTTAATAGAGGACCTTAGAATAGTAAGAGGTTCTCGATTGGTATGTTACAGTGAAGATGAGACTGTGTTTACTGTCAGAGGACCCAAGAAGAAATATGTTTTAAAATGGGCGCACTGTGTTTATTCTTGTCAGAACACCAACAGATTATGTCCTTAATTGATGGTTACCATGAATAAATTGTGTTTATTGTTAATAGATGACCTCAGAATAGTAAGGTCCTCGGTTGGTGTGTTACAGTGAAGTTGACAATTTGTTTAATGTCAGAGGACCCAAGAAGAAATATGTTTTAAAATGGGCGCACTGTTTTTATTCTTGTCAGAACACCAACAGATTATGTCCTTAATTGATGGTTACCATGAATAAATTGTGTTTATTGTTAATAGATGACCTAAGAATAGTAAGATCCTCGGTTGGTGTGTTACAGTGAAGTTGACAATGTGTTTAATGTCAGAGGACCCAACAAGAAATATGTTACAATGGGCGCACTGTCTTTATTGTTGTCGGAACACAAAGAGATTAGGTCCTTAATTGGTGTGTTACAATGAAGAAATTGTGGTTATTGTTAGTAGAGGACCTTAGAATAGTACTATGTCCTCGGTTGGTGTGTTACAGTGAGGTTGACACTGTGTTGACTGTGAAAGGACACACCAAGAAATATTTGTTACAGTGGGCTAACTGTGTTTATTGTTATCTGAAAACCAAGAGATTAGGTCATTAATTGGTGCGTCACCATGAAGAAATTGGTTTATTGTTAAAAAAGGATCTTAGAATAGTAACAGGTCCTCTGCTGGTGTGTTACAGTGAAGTTGACATTGTGTTTACTGTCAGAGGACCCTACACGAAATAAGTGTTACAATTGGCGCACAGTGTTTATTATTGTCGGACCACCATGTGATAAGGTCCTTAATTGGTGTGTTACCATTAAGTAATTGTGTTTATTTTAATAGAGGACCTTAGAATAGTAAGAGGTCCTCGGTTGGTGTGTTACAGCGAAGTTGAAACTGTGTTTACTGTCAGTGGACCCAACAAGAAATATGTGTTACAACGGGGCCCGGCGCACTGTGTTTATTGTTGTCGGAACACCAAGAGATTAGGTCCTTAATTGGTGTGTTACCAAGAAGACATTGTGTTTATTGTTAATAGAGGACCTTAGAATAGTAAGGTCCTCGGTTGGTGTGTTACAGTGAAGTTGACACTGTGTTTACTGTCAGAGGACCCAACAAGAAATATGTGTTACAGTGGGCGCACTGTGTTTGTTGTTGTCGGAACACCTAGAGATGACGTCCTTAATTGGTGTGTTACCATGAAGAAATTGTGGTTATTGTTGATAGAGTACCTTAGAATAGTAAGAGGTCCTCGGTTGGTGTGTTACAGTGAAGTTGACACTGTCTGTACTGTCAGAGGACCCAACAAGAAATATGTGTTACCATGGGCGCACAGTGTTTAATGTTGTCGGAACACCAAGAGATTAGGTCCTTAATTGGTGTGTTACCATGAAGAAATTGTGGTTATTGTTAATAGAGGACCGTAGAATATTAAGAGGACCTCGGTTAGTGTGTTACAGTGAAGATGAGACTGTGTTTACTGTCAGAGGACCCAAGAAGAAATATGTGTTAAAATGGACGCACTGTGTTTATTCTTGTCAGAACACCAACAGATTATATCCTTACTTGATGGGTTACCATGAATAAATTGTGTTTATTGTTAATAGATGACCTAAGAATAATAATGTCCTCGGTTGGTGTTTTACAGTGAAACTGACACTGTGTTTACTGTCAGAGGACCCAACAAGAAATATGTGTTACTATGGGCGCACTGTGTTTATTCTTGTCAGAACACAAACATATTATAATGTCCTTAATTGATGGGTTACCATGAATAAAATATTTTGTTTATTGTTAATAGATGACCTAAGAAATGAAATGAATGGAGTAACTAGTCCAATATCACTGGGTTTCGAACTTGACCAAGCTTGTATTGATATTAACAATCTGTGCAAGTTTGGTAAAGATCAAATAACGAAAAACACAAACTTGATAGAGGCCAACCCAAGGAATATGAATATGATATTTCAGTAGAACGGAATAACTGGTCTCGGAGGAGATGTCTTTTGAAATTTCCTTAAATTTGACCTTGTTTTAGCCATGGCGGCCATCTTGGATGACTGGCGACCGCGAAAAACACAAATCTGAGAGGGGCCCTCCCAAGTAACATTGTGATGAAGTTTTATTAAAATCCTTCAAGCGGTTTCAGAGGAGATGTCGATTTTATAAAATTGCTAACAGACAGACAGACGGCCAGACGGACGGACGGACGGACGGACGAACAGTGATCGCATAAGCCCTCCTGGCCTTTTGAGTTTAAGCACTACTGGTAAGGATATATAACACTGACAAAAGTTTATAACCCTGAACTTAGTTCTTTTGAAATCGCTAAAACTAATGACACTGGATTGTGACTCGAACATCGCTGCGTTTTTAAACTGATTTTGGAATAATGCACTAGCATGTACATGACATACATGAAATCACATACTTTTTCAATGAAATACGTATAATCTCCCAAACAATCTTATTTATAAACGACGCTTCGCGTCGAATGTTTGCATTAGTGAAACTGTTGTCCAGTTCATCTAGATCTAAATAGCGGAAAGTAGCGGAGCGAATATTTTAGATCTGATTTTAATGAGACTGGGATCAACTAGACTTCATGGGCATCATTTCTGTTAAGTTTCGTGAAAATATGTCATGTAGTTTCAGAGGAGTAGTCGCTACAAAAAAAATTACGGACGGACAGATAGACGGACGAACGGAATATAGCAAGGAGCTATGTTTAAAGGGCCTTGTTTAAAGGGGCCATAAATGAAGGAAAATAGCCCCTTCTTTCAGATAAAGACCCTCTATTTTTTGTCCAAGTATGTGGACAAATTGTGTCTAATGAACTTGGACAGCCTACAGAGGGGGACTTTTTTTAAAACTGTTTGGGTTATGGTCTTCTAGCTCTTTGCTATCATTTGAGCACAAAAAACATGGGGACAGGCCCCTTGTTGGAAAATGACCCTTTCCTTCTGTACAGGCTACTAAAATGGCCCTCGGACAGACGACGGACACTGCACACGGCATAAGCTCTGCTGATCTCTGATCAGTGGTGCTAACAATAGCAAAGTATTGTATTTAATAAAAGCGCGTAGATGATCATGATACGGCCACTAAATGCATACGAACCCAAAATGAAACAACGTTGGTTAACTCCTTTTTCCTTCATTCCTTTGTTCTTTATACAAATAATTTAAACACAACAATTAAAATGTCTAAACTAATAATGCATGTCTATCTGACATGAAAGGGGACATTTTAGTGATGTATCTGACATGTGATGTTTTGTCAGAGGTAGTGCTGTTCCTATTAATCGCTTTGATCGATCATCGATCAGTTACGCATTTGATCTGATTAATCGATTACAATTTTTCCTGATCGGCTTTACTTGGTTGTAAAATGATGGCTTATTTCATTTTCTTGTACTAAAATATACAAGAAAACAAGAGCTGTCGGAGAACAGCGCAGTCCGACTATTCGATTTTTCAGAGAATAATAAATTTATAGCTAGTATATACCATCAGAAAACAAGGCTACAACAATGTGGGGTGGGGTTGGGGGCACAACATAAGTATGTGTAAGAATGGACCGAAACTACACAGAAATATGTAAAAAAAAGAAAAAGAAATCGAGTTTTGAGTGGGTTGTGGGGTGGGGGAGAGGGTGTGGGGAGGGCAACATATATGTGTAAGAAGCTTTGTAAGAATTGACCAAAACAACACAGAAAAATGGTAAAACAAAATAAAAATAAATCGATTGGGGGGGAGAACAGAAATTTTAAAAAAAAAACTTGAGTGGGGGCGTGGGGTTGGGGTGGTGGTGGGGGTGGGGGGGGCGGTGGGTGGTGGTTGGGAGGGGTAAGAATTGACCAAAACAACACAGAAATATGTAGTTTCAAGTGTGTGTGTGGTGGGGGGGGGGCGAGAGAAGCAGGGGGCGTGGGGGAGCAACATATGTGTAAGAATTGACCAAAAAACACAGAAATATGTAAAAAAAAAAAAAAAAATCTAGTTCCGAGTGTGTGGTGGGGCGGGGGGGTGGGAGTGGGGGAGGCGGGGTGGGGAAGGGGGCAACATGTTTAAGAATTGACAAAAGCAACACAGAAATATGTAAAAAAAAAAAAAAAAAAAATCCAAGTGAGGGAGGGGGTGGGGGGTGGGGAGAATTGACTAAAACAACACAGAAATATGTAAAAAAAAAAAAAAAAAAAATGTTAACAAAAAAAAATGTGGAGGGGGTGGGAGTGGGGGCGGGAGGGGGGAGGGGGAGGAGGGAGCCATGGGTGAATATGGGTGAAGTATGAATAAGATGCATAATGCTATAAGAAATCCCAAACCAAAATTATAGATATATACATGCTTACATGCAAACCTAGATCTGCCTTTATTGCACATTGTATGGGCCATCACAATTTGGGTTCCATGGGAGCCTAGAATTTGCAGAAGACAAAATTACTTATCCAACCCTTTACAACATACTATAAGAAAATCAATTCCAAAATTTAGTTCAGCTATGACAAGAAATGTAAGAGATATAGACCTGTTAACACAGCTTACACGCAAAATTTGATGTGAAACAGACACATTTTAAGGGCTATCAGAATTTGGGTTCCATGGGAGCCCAGGGGTTACAGGAACCAAAATTACTTAAGCAGCCCTTAAGATAATGCTATAAGGAAGCTAATGGCCAACTTTGGTTGTGCTAGGGTAAGAATTATAAGAGATATAGACTTGTAAACACAGCTTACACGCAAATATTTATGTGAAATGGGACACATTTTATGGGCTATTATAATTTGGGTTCCATGGGAGCCCATGGGTTACTGGAACCATAATTGCTTATGCAGCCCTTAAGATAATGCTATAAGGAAGCCCATGGCCAAATTTGGTTGTGCTAGGATAAGAAATGTAAGAGATATAGACTTGTAAACACAGCTTACACGCAAACCTTGATGTGGGACGTCGACGCCAACGCCGACACCAACGCCGACCCCGGGGTGATTACTGTACATGGGATATGCTAGGATAAGAAATGTAAGAGATATAGACTTGTAAACACAGCTTACACGCAAACCTTGATGTGGGACGTCGACGCCAACGCCGACACCAACGCCGACCCCGGGGTGATTACTGTACATAAGCTCTCTTATTCTTCGAATAGTCGAGCTAATAAAATGAGTTTTAATTTTTACTTAAAATAAATGCTTGGCCAGTTTCATTCAATAATGTAATGCCCAGAACATACTTGAAATGTGTTAATTTTCTTCATTATAGTCTGAAAAAGGCTTAAACTTGTGTCTTTTATGGAAGCCATGTTTAATCGATGAATGATCGATCATCGGTTGGTTGAAATTTCTGATAATCGATCATGAATTTTCAACCGATTACCAACACTAGTCTGAGGTCAAGTAGACGTTTACTAATCAACCTATAATGCATATCTATAGATCTGACATGGTCTATTAATCAAAATACACGTCCAAAAAATATGACCACTATATATATAAAATGACCCTCAGTTTATTCCATAGGGGGTCAAGGATGATCCCTAAAAAATTGAGACCTGCAGAAACACTGCCGATGCATTGCTCGTGTTGTTTTAACACCTCATTAACTTGGTTATTAGCGCGTGACTTTCTAATCTTATCTTGATTAAATAGCTGTGAAAACAGTATTTTAGGGTAAAAATCTGGTTTTGACTGGGCTACTGCAAAAGGAAATTTGTAGTAGCCCGTCAGGTTCACGAATGAAATTTATGGTAGTCCGGACATCGACTTTTGGTAGCCCGCAGGCTCCGGGCATGTGATTTGTCGGACCCTGGTATTAATTCATTTGTTTTTGCATGTTTCTAATTTTTATATTACTGCCCCAATAATATATAAAAACTTTTATTATAATAAGACCAGAGCTCCAGATAAGGATTTGGACATATCATTTTTTTACCCCATCATTTATTTTTCAATTGGGTATTTTTACCCTACCCGGATGTTTTCAATTGGGTATTTCCTTGTAAAATTAACCAACAACAAAGAAAACACATAATCAAACAAGGTACTCACGTTTGAGTCATTTACGGTATGTATACTTACACGGTTCCCAGAGTGCTTTTGTTGCGTTTTACGATCAACGTTTTCCAACACATCAGATAAAATATCTTGAACAATGCTTTGTGAATCTTGGACAAAATTGAATAGTTTGTCATCTAAGGTTATTTTTGAAATTTGTTTTGCCTCCGTTGACTTACTGTGGACAAAACAGTTACTAATTATATTTATTTGTGTTTTTTGCAGTGTTTTTTTTCGTTTGTTTACATTCGCCGACATTTTTAACCGACGCTTGATTTAGATCGCAGAGCGCCTACATGATATAAAAAGAGTGCAGGCAAAATTGAGTAAATCGTGCACAATTTAAACTGAATTTTGGAACCAGTCTGTTCACTCGGCAGTTTCGGTCTTTTACCTATATTTAATTTTGTTTCGAGATATTGTGAGAACTCTGAGCCAATACGCGATCGATTAGAAATGAAAAATTGCAAATATGCAAGCAATTTGCGAGGAATTGCCAAACATTTCTTTTGCGTTATGATACGTATGGTTTTGTATTTATATTGCTTTTTCTACCATTTTATTTACGCAAATACGCACCTTATCTGGAGCTCTGAATTATTAAGATGAAATAGTGAATACTTAAATTTGATTTATTTAAACTTTACAAGGGTCAAAGTAAGAAAGATACTGGATATATAAATCCAAACACCCATTCAAAACACTTCAAACACTTGCCGTGTGTTCCTTAAATGTTTGCTAAAAACGTCCAGATTGTGTGTCCGTTTAAAATCCATCCATACATGCGAAAGACACGCACAACGATAGTAACTTACGAACGGACAGACGTATCCATGGACAGCGCCGAAGCTATATTCTACCGGTTTCCTTGGGGAACATTAAAATGAATCACTGATATGATTTGTTTTCGAAGAAATAAATGGTATAGATTTACAACAGCCAACGTGATATCATAATAGTGCTCGTTTCTATTCTAGTTGACGCCACTCGTAAATTTATAATAAAAGAGTATGATAATGGACCTTTGGAAACGGCCGAACACGACACATACAAAATATTGCAGTCTCGGTTTGATTGAGACTGTTCATGAACGGTAGTGAAATATGCTAGCTACCGCTCATGCCCTCTAGCCCCGGGTTGAGCAGAAGAACTCAATATTCATAAATCAATAGTACATTATTTTAACCATCCCGAAGATGGCATACATAGGCTGTGAACATAGAGATTTTCCTCCCCCATGTCCAGTGGTGTATGGTCCCAATATCTAACAAAATACTATGCCCCGAAGAGCAAAATAAACAAAATGGAATGTAGTTGGGAGCAGGATATGAAGCCTGCATATCACAAGTAACAGCCAAAAGTAAAAAGACAACATATCTTATGAGTGGTTAAACAATACCCAGAGCCTTCTATCGGTCGGAGTAGTGGAACAACCAAATCGAAAATTAAGTAAGAAAACAAATGAAATTGAAAATGTACCACCAATAACTAAATATAAGTATTGGGCTCAGCGATCTCCAAAGATCGAATGAATAACAGTCCTGAATGAAATAAACTAAACTATTCAAATAACCGATAATAATATACGATTTTTGCTACCCAATTGTTGGCATCATCATAATCGTGATTTCTATCAATGCTTAACTTAACCAAACTTCCCGAATGATCTTAACAATTTAAACATGAGAGAACGTAAATGTATCGCTAAACACAGCATTTTAATGCGCATATGATGGAAGTAATCCCAAATCGATTCATACATCAACAAATAAAAAATATTTCCATGTTTTCCGGATTTTTTTTTTATCAGAAATGGCTGTCATTTGCAATGTAAACTATCATTTGTGCTTAAATGTCACAATTCTTGTTTCCCGACCATGGATTTAGGTACCTTAAATTGCTCTAACAATGAGGTTCCTTGAGCAGATAAGTGCAGGTTCAATTGCGTTAGTAACCTAAAGATTATTATTTATTAAATTATTATATGTATAACGTTAGTTGTACTCAGATATCGTCATAAATTTTGAGGAAATAAATTCTTCTGCTACTCAAGTTTGAAGGCTTACATTAATTTGTGTTCAATCAAAATGTAAAAAATTGGCTTGAATTTGTCAATATATTTGTAATAAAGTAAACACCACGTAATTCATCCACACATATAAATTCATAAACATCTCGGCATCTGAACTGAAAATGTCAAAATTCTTCAAGTTCTCTCTGTCACACTCTGAACCGGGAGTTCAATCATTTTCTGTGTTTCAAATTCAAGACCCCTCCCACAATTTCGACCTTAAATGTACTTTGCATTTAAATTTTTAATTCAAAGATCAATCTATAGTAATACTAGTTTATTGAAAACACATATCCTATCGTATACTCAAAACTGCTGTCTAAAACTCAGAGTTCAAACATTTCCTGTGTTTTAAATTCAATACCCCTCCCACAATTCACTTGGCATTTAAAATTAAATGATCAATCTAGGTTTATACTGTAATTCTTGTTTTATTAAAACAATACTGCATTATATATACTATCATTTATTCAAAACTACTGTTTAAACGACTTTTAATGGAAACCTACCTCGCTGGAAATGGCACCTCAGTGGAAATGACCTCGAGACAAACTTCTTCTCTAAAACCGAAAGTCCGAAATAATGTGTGTTTATTGGAAAGCGTAAACTGTGTTTACCCTGTACACACACTTCTCATTTCGCCTATCAAACGAGGTCTTCCCCGAAAATTGGTCACGTGATACCTATAACGATTTTTAACTAATCAGAACTAGTTTTCTTCCGAGGACCCGTAAAAAGTCCTCGGACTTTTGAGAAGTCCTCGGGCGGTTGGTGTGTTTTCATACAGAGGTCCTCAGTCAGATAGTAATGCACGAGCACACACACACACACACACACACACACACACACACACACACACACACACACACACACACACACACACACACACACACACACACACACACACACACACACACACACACACACACACACACACACACACACACACACACACACACACGCACGCACATACACACACACACACACACACACACACACACACACACACACACACACACACACACACACACACACACACACACACACACACACACACACACACACACATACACACATACACACACACACACACACACACACACACACACACACACACACACACACACACACACACACACACACACACACACACACACACACACACACGAGCACGCGCACACACGCATGCACACACACAGGTAAACACACGTAAACATACGTTAACACACGTAAACACACACACACACACACGCACAAACACGCACGTACACACACGTACGCACATGCACAAATACAGACTTACATAGGTACACACGTACACACGAACTCGCGCACACACGCACACACGCATACATACACACACACGCACACACACACACACACACACACACACACACACACACACACACACAGGTAAATACACGTAAACATACGTTAACACACGTAAACACACACACACACGCGCACACGCACAAACACGCACGTACACACACGTACACACATGCACAAATACAAACTTACACAGGTACACAGTACACGTGAGCACAAGAACACACGTACACACATACGTACACACACGTGTACACACACACACACACACACACACACACACACACACACACACACACAACACGTAAACACACGCACACGCATACACGCGTAAACACGCAAGTACACACACACGTACATATATGTACACACCCGCACGCACTCACTCACAACCCGTAAACACATACGCAAGCACGCACGCACACACGCACGCTCACACACACGCTCTGAACGCATCCATCACCGTAGGCCACTGACGCACAGTTCGTAGTACAAGAGTTTCTGCATCATTAGGAGACCGAGTAAGATGCATCCGTCAAACACACACAGCCATTCGCTTCGTTGCAGCAGTTAATAAACGTGTGACCACTCCACTCCGCGCCGCGCCGCTCCCGTCGTCAAACAGCCACCTGAATTTGTGTTCAGTATATATATATTGTCTGTAAACGATCGGCACACACAATATCGCGTTTAATTATCTGACACTGATATTAAAAACCAACAACTGCCTTATTTTATTTGTTCTCAGTGCATGTTTTCTGAAGGAACAGTGCATGTTTTCTGAAGAAAAATGCAAACAAAACAGACATAACTGAGAAAAGTGAAAGAAGAAGAAAAGTATGACAGATACAGGTGACAGATGATAAAATAATAATATATACAAAGAAAAGTCATTCCCAGGCGGTCACCCATCCAAGTACTAACCGGGCTCGACGTTGCTTAACTTCGGTGATCGGACGAGAACCGGTGCTTTCAACGTGATATGGCCGTAGACACAATGCTTCGTTTTATTGGGGTCTATGTACCTTTCCATCGATAGAGAGAAAAGAACGAAGAAATGAGCAGAAGAAGGAAAAGATGAAGTAAAGCAGCCATTCATTAAAGGCATAACAACGTGCGTGTCGACGCTTTTGCAGCTTGGCAGCCATGTAAACAGACCACGTAGAAGCCAGCTACTATGTCAACAGGCTGCCCTTCACTATGGAACTATTGCGCTCCACCGACAATGCGACATTTCATTGGTCCGCGCCGATTATCTCGAAAAATACATGCTACTATCTCGAAATAATCATGATAATTATCTAGCTATCTCGTGGCAGAAATATGCCACCATAGTTTTTAATCGTTTTTTTTAGACTATTGATATCCATATATTGACTTTGTTTTATGCACGTAACGCTCAAATTTGCCATCCTCTTATGAAGGTGACCCCTTGTGGAAAAGTGTCATGGTACCCTCAGTTTCTATACTTCTTATATCATTTTCTTTCAACTCGTTCGGACAAAACCGTTCAGAGTCAAAAATGGTTTCTCGTCACAAATTGCTTGGCCAGTTTTGCGATCTCCATTAGATCCATAATTCAATGTCTTCCAAGATTGTTAAAAGTATGTCAACGCGACATTCACCACTTAACTAGAAATAACCAAATTCTAAAACTTAAACAAAACAGCTTTTAGTTTTTCTCATAAATGATCGTTAACCAATAAAGCTTCTTCAAATCCCGGCGGTCAAATTTGCTCCGCCCGAGCGTCTAGTGGACATTTTACTGATACAATTTGTATTCGAGATTTATTATATTGACAACTTTAAGATGTTTTTCTATTCAAATGAAATCCTCGGGTTCAGAAAGTTTGTATATATATAGAGATGTTCAGAGAAAATGCTATAGAATTTTAACATTTGTTTTAAATCATTTCCCTCTCACAAACCGTTCGGGCAATTTCAACCAAACTTCACATAGTCGATCCTGAGATGTCAAATTTGTTTAAATTACGTCAAAGTGATATCCAAAATGGCCACCGTTAGTAATAACCGATGGATGCTCTCTCTGTCTCCCTGTCTCTCTCCCTCTCTCTCTTCTCTATCTCTCTCTCTGCTTTATTAAAAGGGCGCATCATAGCTCGATGGTAGGTTCAAAATATAAACTATGACTCTCACAGCTAACGGGAATATTAAAGGTGTTTCCAAACTGACTGTGCCCTGGTTTTCTGCCTGCTTTGGAGCAAACTGCTTTGGAGCAATTGTATTGTAGATCTATATACTGCTTTAATTTTGATATGACTTGGTGTGCAATGACGACCTACATATTACCTCGTCATTAATGAATGTAGAAGATGCACATTCCTTGAAGGTGAAGACAACGCTGTAAGAATCAGTTCTAGTCTTAGATGATGATCCTGTAATATGTATTCACATGTTCATGTATTACTAATATATGTATTATATGTAAACGGCAATAGTCGTGTCCAATCAGACGTCATATCAAGGATCTTATTCCGCGTCAGAAATATATTGAGGCATGTAAACTCGCTCCAATAGACCCATTTATAATTTCGCTTAAAGCAGCTATCCCTCAAAAAACAGCCAACTTTTGCAACATATGTACACCGTTTTTAAACCTACTGACGACGAGATATTTAACAGATAATGTATGGTGCTGAGGTCCATATGCAAGTTTATGTACTACCCAGTCATATGGACCGAAGCACCATACATTATTTGTTATATTATACCGAATCTGACCAACAAATTAAATCAATAGGTTTTATTTGTTTTGACGTCGTTTTTTTTCACACATCCGTTAATATAGCTGTCGGACCGGGCGCCCGGTCAATATTTAGAGGTTATTAACTGGGGTAGGTGTGCCTCTTTGTGACATTGGCCCTTGATAGCCATATGAGGCCCTCGAGCTTTTTAGCTCGAGGGCCTCATATGGCTATCAAGGGCCAATGTCACAAAGAGGCACACCTACCCCAGTTAATGACCTGTTTATTACATGTGCAACCAAAACAATATTATTTTGGATAGACAGAAAAACTAAAAAAAAATTCTACTTGTGTATTTTTTGCTTAAAAGTGACTCTTTATTCATTTCTGTCATTGATTTACAAGAATAAAATAAATGTATGACGTTAATATACCTCAATCATAGGATGTGCCATTTGAAATAGGCAATTCTGTACCTTGTTCCCAAGCCACCAATTCAGCCCCTCAATTAAAATTACGCCATAACGTTACTGACGTCATCTTGTAAGAACAACGTCATAATGGTGACGTTGTTTTCCAAGGTGACGTTTTCATTCCACGACCTTGACTTTGTCAGTTTTTCTGTTTACGTTTGAGCTTGTAAAAGGATTGATATTTCAAAAATGGCATTTGGTTTCGCAAATATCATTTAAGGATAAAAAGGTAGGAGAATATTTATTATTTCACGTAACGTTAACGTTACATTTATTGTTTCCTGGATGACTTTTATTTGAAATGTATTTGATTATTGAGATTAGAACGGCAGTTCATATTATAATCAGACCATATGTATGTATTTTGGGCGTTCTGTTGTAATTTTCGTCTCACTCTGTTTCGCCTCAAATTACAACAGAAACGCCCCAAAATACATATATAATAAATCACCATTATATGGTGATTTACTTGATTTATTAAAACTTTTTTAAAATAGGGGTAGTGAAGATTGCAAGTTTAAAAAAAAAAATTATTACATTCAATTAACAATTTTCTGACCTTGAATACAAAGGTGGTGGATCATACTCAAACACACTACTAAAACAATAAATTACACACTTTTTAGACTTTTTTGTAAGGTTGCCATTGCTTCCTTTCTTCCCTGCTCCACTAGTTCTTTTTTTTGAACTTCACTAATTTCAAGTTTCTTTTGTTTGATATCTTGTTTCAAATTATAATATCTCTCCAGTTCATCTAAAATCAACTTAAACTCTTGCTCAGATATTTGTGCATCACTCAACGCTTTTGATATTAACTGCTTTATGCTATTCAACTTAGACTCCGCCAAAGTTTTTATTTCATGATGTTTTTGAGCTTTTGTATTAAGCTTGCGCCTGATAAAATTAATACAAACACCTGTAGCTCCACATACTATTGCTGCTATTTCTAAAGGTAACAAAACTGGAACAACAAATCCAATCCCAGCCATAATAACACCTGCAGATATTAAGGTAGTGTCAATTCCATCTGTAATATTAATACCACGTTTATATTTTTTATAAAGTGACTGACGTATATCTCGTTCTGTAATTAACTTTTGTTCAATCTCTGAAATCTTTTGTAATCTATAATTTTGTCCGTCTTCCACTGGCAACTCAGGATATAAACTTGGTGCTGTCGGTTGCTTCGGCATTTATTTATTAATAAATAAAAAATTCAATTAATTCAATTAATAATGATGCCACCGTATTTACAGCGGTAGCGTTGGCAACCTTGCATACAAAGTTAACAACAGAACCAGCACCAATCTCTAAAGGACTATCAAAGTTATCATGACGTGGGATGATGTGAAGCGTTATGCCATAATTTGGTTGTTCAACACCATTGACAGAAACTATTACAGTTACGTCACCAACTAATCGGTCACTTGCTAAACCTATTCCCATAATCCGTCCACGGCGTGTCATTACATGCCCCACATTTGTTTCTGCTCCACCATTACCAAATGAGAGTATTCTATTCAACACAAGTGGGCCCTTAGCCTCCGCAAATATTGTTATAATGCCATATTTAAGATTATCAACTCTATCTCTCAAATGATTAAACTGGTCAACAAAAGGCAAAACTTGCCTATGTAAATCTTGAACAATATTTATCAAAGCCTCTAAGTCTTCTGTTTTTTTAGGGCTTGGTGGTCCAAATATACTCATTGTTTTTTTTTATAAAAATATATTTTTTAAATAATTTCTAAAACACAACTCATAGGCAAACCGTGATTATCTATCTTGTTGCCATACTCACCTCTGACTTCTATTTTCAATTCAATAATTGCATCATTTGTAAGACAGTGATATTCAGGATAAAAACTTGTATATACAATATCTCCATACTGCTTATTTACTACAGGTACAACCCCTATAATAGTGCTTGGCGCGCCATTGAAATAATTACTACTCGTATTAACTTGTTCCAGATGAACATATAGCTGTTTATAAGGAGCTAAATCAATTGGGTAATCTCCTAAAGTAGTACCTGTGAACCATTTTCTGTCCTTAAATCCCAGCATTTTTGAAAGACCGCTTGACATTCGTGTCTCTATTGACGTTTTTAAAATGCTGAAACCAATTTGCTCAATACTGTCCAGGATAATATTTTCATTTAGCAATTTAAACTTTTTTGCCAAGTATTGAAGATTATAGAGTCCACCTGCTAAATGTTCTATTTTATCTGGGTTTCTTGTCTTTACGATTTCATGATTAATATTATACCAACCGATAGTGTATGTAAAACTTTTTAATCCAACGCGCTTAGTTCCATCTCTATTATCGATATACTGTTGTAAGTTAATAGAGTTGTCTATGTTTGAAATTGTATTAAACATTTTTTTTTAATATATATATATAAATTAAAAATGATTTCTAAAGAATTCAAATATAACCCGGGTGCTCACTATTCAAATACTTTTAGCAAGAAAGTGATAGATATAATAAATCAAAACATAGTCATTACATCAAACGGTAAAGGCTTTAAAGCATTATTTCCCAATGTCTTTGAAAAATATAAACTTCCATACGTTAAATCAGATGCTATAGTCCAAAGCTGGAAAACAAATTGGATGTTATTTTGGCAGAATTAGTTGAACTTTGCTATTTGGTGTGCGACAACTGGATGTGGCATTGATTTCAACAACCATCTAAAAGCTGATGCACTGGTTGGTTCATTATTTCGATTTCATGTCTACTACCAAGTCAGAAGAATATTATTTGAGATGAGTGTAGCAATGCCGCAAGACTCAAATTGGAATGCGTTTAGTAACACATATAACCCAAACGCATACGAGAGAATATGCAAGGAGTTTAACATTGACTTAAATTCAGACTGGAGACAGAAACAAAGCTATAATGATGGTCTAGGAACAATTTATAATTACTGGACAAATATTGGTTATCATCCTTTGGTAAATACTGTATACGACAACAAAACGATGAGTTTTACAGTCTATGAGAGTGATAAAACATATCATATTGATTACATTGCACAAGGATCTGAGGCTGACAACAGCTGGACTACTTTTATACTAGATAGTTCATCTAGATTTACAAGAGCTGGAGTAGAAAGAATCAATGACAGCATAAGAACATACTGCTGGGCAATCCTTGGCTCACAATCACAAACAAGAACAGATATACTTGCAAAACTGGAGCGGCATTTGATGCACAGAAACAATTTTTAGCAAATGTAGAGGACGCAATAAATAGCCCCATCGACTTGCCCAGTCAAATTTCAAGATATGAAAACACCTTAAAATATGCAAGAAGTAAAGTAAATTTTGTTTATGGAAGTGGGTTGCACATGTCTCCGAGTGACATGGAATTAAGAATTGGAATAATACAAGACTACAATAATGAAATTGTAATAGCAACCGATGCACAAGCATTAGGATTGAATAATGATGTAAATGTAAAACCAGTGCCACCAAAAAATATTCAACCTTTTCAAGGCACCACAACAAAGAAATTGTTACCGGAACATTCTGACTTTGATAAATCAATACAAAAAACTGTGGAGCATAACCCACCAGAAATACAAAAAATAGCGATTGAACACGAAGATAACAAAACAACCATAATTGTTGGTACTATAGTAATAGTTCTTGCTGCATTACTTATTTACGAGATTTAAACCACTCCTTAGCTGCCACATACAACAACCCGGAAACAAACACAAGCAAAGCCCATAGATTGTTACCAAGCCAATTAATAACATTACCTGTTGCAGATAAAAGCCATGATACTAGTGCACCAATAACTCCTGGAAGTGCTGCAGCAGCTTTACCAGCTAGGTTGGCAAGAAGTTTACCAAGATTAAGTAGTTGTTTTTTTATCCAGTCTTTTACACTTGATGGATCAGGTTTTGGAGTTGGAGTTGGCGCAGTCCCTCCTCCCGTTGTAGGAATAATGGTCTCAACTAATACCCCAATAATCATACCAAACGCAGTCAGGATACTAACAATAGTAATACCTTGCTCTCTAAATAATGTTTTTATTCTCTCACCCAATGTTGTGTCTTTTTTTAACACCTTATTTATAGATTCTTTTATCCTGTTTATTTGACTGCGTAATGCTTCTTTGTTTTCACTCGCCGCTTCAAGTCATGCACTTTTTTCATCTTCTAAGTTTTTTATTCTGTCACGTATGCGCTCTTATTGAAACTCATCCTCCTTCCCGGGGGTGCTAACCTGTTCTAGTTTTTGTTTTTCTTTTGTTATATCTTTATCAATACCTTGTCTAAACCTTGTAACTCTCGCATTGTTAGACCTTCTGTTTGTGTTTGAACAGCAGTTTTAGGATGAGTTTCATCTGTTATATTACTCGAATTACTCTCAATTGTATTTACAACATCTACTGTATTTTGTACATCTTCAGTTGTTGAAAAAGTTCGCATTGGTATATTTTCTATAGCGATGGTATTTCTTGTTTTTGCCAAGGCTGCTAATTCTGCCCTACCCTGAGCCTTTCTTTCACGTGAGGCTAAATAATCATATATTTTTAAATTATTTTTTATGAAGTCAATGCCATATTTTCGATTTAGAGTGTCCAGCGCATAAAACTGGATTGGTTCGTTTGGATTATTTCCCTTATAATTGGTAAGTGGAACATCATCCGTTCCCAACTGAACTGCATATAACATTGTTCTACCGATTTTGTCCTCAGCCACTCTAAAATCATCTTTATAATCAATTCCGCTGATCTCAGCATTAACTTCAGTAAAAAATTGATCTACTAACAACTTTTTTTGTGTTAGTTGTTCTTCTATTTTATCTTCTCCTTGAAGCTGATCAATATGGTTATTTTCATTTACAATTTGTCTCTGAAATTCTGAGCCAGGTTGTATAAATTCGTCATCAGGTAATTCATTCCAGGCATCTTCATCCATATCTTCAACATCTGGATCAAACGTAGGATTTTCAAATCCTCCTTCAGCCGTTGTTTATTTTATTTAATTTTAAAAAATATATTTAAAAAATAAAAACAATGTCGGCTTACGGAAAGAAACTCAGCCCTCATAGAAAACTAAGAGAACCTCATGGTGCCAAGGGCATCCGCACAAGTGTAGTAATAACTAATAATCCATCGACAATAGACCAAAACCAGCAACTGCTTGTGAGATTTCCAAATCTAAGTACTGTGATAGTCATTGGTTTTTGATACAGTTAGTGATGTTGAATTAGCCAGACAAATAAGACATCAAACCAATGGTAAGATGTCATTTATGTATGATCGTATCTTGCGACATAGAAAAATAATAGCAAACAAATCTGAAACCCTTTGGAATATCAACGTTAATGTACCAGCACGGAGCATGAAAGGTATTCTAATGCTGTTTGAAGACCCAGAAAGAACAAGCACAGAAACCTATTACAACCCAAAGAGTACCAAATCAGTTGTATAGTCAGGGCATGAAGGCATATCAACATTGGGATGAAATTAACAAATATTTTGCCTTGACCTCAAAAAGAAACAAAGAGACAGAAATAGCAGCGAGGGACTTAAACTTTACCAATGTTTCTCTTGAGACTTATCTGACAAAATCATATGCTTTGTGGCTTGACCTTAGAACATGTGATGACAATTTATTACACGGCAGTGGAAGAAGAATAGAAAACGGCAGTGAAGGCATAACGATACTAATAAATAAAAAAGCAGATGCAGATCAACCTTTAAATATTTATATATATATAATACAAGATGCGCAAATCAATTTCGAAGATGGAAAATTCAAAGAAGTACGATACTAGTTTACAACAAAAATATCCTAAATATCCACACAGTGCCATTATCTGTGGTCCGACAGGCTGCGGCAAAACAGAGTTTGTTCTTGACATACTTGAACAAGAGTATGTTGGAGTTTTTGAAGATACAATTATATTGTGTCCAACCATAGAGTGGAACGAGGCTTATAAAAATAGATCTTGGATAGGAGATGTGAAAAACCCGAGAGATAAAAAAAAAATAATTGTCAATCCCGTTAGCAAAGGCAAAGAAATGTTACAAGAACTGTTGCGTTTCTTTTTCAATAAATATGCTGGCAAGCCCACACTATACATCATTGATGATTGCTCCGCCACAAAAGAATTAACAAAGAAAAAAGATATGTTATCAGAGTTGGCATTCTCTGGTCGCCACGCCAAACAATCAGTGTGGGTTATTTCACAGAGATATAATTCTGTATTTAAAGATTTAAGGGAGCAAGCAAAATGGTTGTGTATGTTTTACACCAAGGACAGAGATAGTTATGAAAATTGTTTGAGAGAAAATGATGTTATTCCGACGCTGGATGAGAGAACCAGAATAAGAAAAGCTTTAGCTAAGACTAAATATTCCAAGTTAATTTTGAGGACTGACCAACCAACTGGTTATTGGGTTGAATAATTTTTAACAGCATTGCTATTTTTTTCTAACAGCATTGCTTTGTTGCTAATAGTAATACTAACAGCAAAGTAGCAATACTCACATGAAAATATAATGGAAATATCAAAAAATATAGTAATGCTTATAGCATTGCTCATAGCAAAGTAGCATTGCTCATAGCAAAGTAGCAATGTTAATAGCAATGCTTGCAGCAAATTAACAATGTTAATAAAAAAATAGCAATATTAATAACAATGCTATTAACAATACTAACAATTACTAGTTGCATGAATATCGCAGCTGGTTGTTTTGTATTTTATATTTATTTCAAGATAAAAAATAAGATTACTAATATAAAAATGAATGCGGAAGAACTATTACAAGATATATCAGAAGGTTTCACAGAACGTGATAAATCAAAGCAACAAGAAACAAAAAAAGAAAGATTATCAGCCATAGTGGCGGGCGGTGGTAGCCGTCAATATTTGGGTAAAGACATACAACTCACGAGTATAGATGGCATGCCCCCGGATGAAATTAACAAACTTTACTGCAGATATGAAGCAAGGCTTGGGGCAAGCATGACTAAGACTTTAGGCAATTCTTTTATTAACTTGTATGTGATGGGAGTATCAAAATATTTTAATGTAACCAATTCACCAAAGCTGATAGAAGATTTGGAGGAAGACCCATTTATTAATCATGCTTTGACAAGTGCTTGTTGTGAGTTGTATTACAGGTATGGAATGTGCTTAGCACCATTTACAGCAATACTGACAACTGTTAGACATATTGATTTTAATAAAAATAAAAATATAGATAATATAAATGGAGAACCAAGAGAGAGAAGTTATACCTGTTGTTACACAACCTACTGAACAACAAAAAGTAAAAAATCCAAAACGAATAGAGGCTGGGAAAAAAGGAGCAGCGGCAAGAAAGGCAAAGCGTTTGCTTCAAGATGCTGCAAAGCAAGATGCTACAAAGCAAGATGAAATAACAAAAATAACAATAGGTGAAGAAGAACCAGAAATCAAAATAAACGTATACAAAAATTATATTCCACCGTGTCTGGTTTTATTAGGCATTGCTGGGTTGGGTTTGTATATTTATAACAAGAAATCTGCTACGCAACCTGTAGCTGTGCAACCTGTTCATGTTGCACCAAAAGACCCGTTTGATTTTTAATAATTTATTTAAAAAAAATAATCATATAAGAAAAATGGCAGCAAGTATTGACGGAAAACAAATTGTAAATATGATGTATCACGCTGGAGTGGAAACACATCTAACTGTTGGATATTCTGAGATTGGCAGAAAACTACTAAAAAGACCAGCCCCTAAAGTGGATTTTAATATGGTAGATGTTGGGATGCTGTCTGTGGATATAACGTTAGCAATGGCTACAAAGGATATGCTGATTAAGCAAGGTATTATTCCTGCAGATATTATGAAATAATTTAAAAAATATATATATAAAAAAATGGCAAGTGCAGTAGCAATGATGATAGGTGCCGCATTAACAAATGCATTGGCATTTAGCGGTTCAAATTATTTCTTGTCAAAAATGGGAAGTCATTCAGATGAGGAAAGACAAAGGCATGACAAAGCCGTAGAACAATTAAACGCAGCACAAGCGGAGTGGAATAAAAAAAGAACAGAGAGATTAGATTTTATTAATAAGCAACTGCAAAAAGAGCATCATGCAGAGCAGACTTTTGTTGATGTAGACCAAGCTATGAAGCAGTATTATTATATAACTGGCAAACGTTTGCTTTTGGAACCGGAGCCCAAGTTAAGTGATTTTTATACACCATCTCCGGATCAACAGAATAGAGAAATTACGTTTATTGTGGTGGGCATGGCTGCAACTGGATTTGTGGCGTATAAATTGAGTTCATAAAAAAAATAGTTTAAAACTATAATTACTTTAGATTTGGAATGACTAAGTATGTTAACTTTGAAAAGACTTAAGTCATATGCGTGATACCTATTTTTGTTGTTTATACATGGTTTCAATCCGAGTGGTCGCATATAATATGGTGGTTTAGCACTCTTCTCTAATTTATTTTTGAGATGATCAGGCGCCCATACTTCACCGTTGTCTAATAATGTCAATACCATGGATGGACCATATTCAGTATCCACTATTTTTGTATCTGTAATTTTGTATATTTTATCTATTTCCAAGTCTGTCCATTTCTTTGTGCTATTTGTGCTATTTTGATATTGCTCTTCAAGCAGTTCATCAAATTGTGCAGTTGTGATATCCATTTTTTTTATAGTTATATAAAGTTTAATCTTTAGTAGAAAAAATGGAAAATATTTATTACAGCCCAAAAGGATTTTGGAAAGGTTACTCAGCAGTTAAAAAATTGTCAAAAGAGGCTGGTGTTAGTGAAAAAAAGGCATTAGAATTTTTAAAGAAACAAGCTGTGTGGCAGATTTATTTACCCGCACCAAAAAAAATAGTTAGACCCAGGTTTGATGTTTCTACTAAGAATGGAGTGCATCAAGCTGATTTGTTATTTTTATCGCATGATACTTTTGACTTTGGTCGTGGACGCAAGACATATAAATATGCATTGACTGTTGTTGATATTGCAAGTAGATATAAAGAAGCAGAGCCACTGACTTCCAAGGATAGTAAAGAAGTTGCTAAAGCATTTGAAAAAAATATACAGTCGGCATTTGAAATATCCAAAGTTATTACAAGTGGATCCAGGCAGAGAATTTATGGGTGCAGTATCGCAGTTGATGGCAAAACATAAAGTAAATATCAGACGAGGCAGAACAGAAATACACAGAGACCAAGCTTTAGTGGAAAGATTTAACAGAACATTAGCTGAAAGATTGTTTGGTTATCAGTATGCTAAGGAAATAGATTCCCAAAAACGCAACAGAGAGTGGGTAAAGAGATTACCAGAAGTTGTTAAAGCAATAAATGTGGAAACAAAAAAGCCCCCTCCTGTTGAAACAAAAATATTAAAAGGTGATCCTATCTGTATGAATGCTAGTGTAAGATATTTATATCAACCCGGGGAACAAGAATGTGGAAGACGCAGAGCAACTGATCCAATGTGGAGTGTAGATATTCACAAGATTAAAAGTTATATGGTGACGCAAGGTATAAGAGTATATTATTTGAAAGCACCAGCGCCACAGAGAGGATTTGTCAAAGAAGAATTACTTATTGTTCCTGCTGATACTCATATTCATAAGTTTTTATAGAAACCATATGCATCAGTTTTAATACCGTCTGGTGCTATGTATCTTTTAGAGTAAAATGGTGACAGTGTTACTTTGTTTACTTTTATGCCATATATCTCATGCTTTATTGAGCGTATCATATTCATTTCATGGGTGTATTTTTTCTTGCCAAACAATGCATCCTTGTAGTTTTCAAAGTTTATGTGTTTTTCGACTACATATTTTTTTACACCCTTTGCTTTCTTAATAATCTGCTCATTCACTTTCAAAATAGAATCTTGTTTGGATTTTAATCCAATATCCTCAACTGTAGAAACACCAGCACATTCATCTTTCATTTTACCTATTGCTTTCTTAATAATCTTCTCATCCGCTTTCAAAATAGAATATAGTCCGGATCTTAACTCATCCGCTTTAGAATATAGTTCGGGTCTTGATTCAATATACTCAACTATAGGAACACCAGGACATTCATCTTTCATTTTATCTATTACTTTTTCAATAACCTGCTCATCTGCTCTCAAAATAGAATATAGCTTGGGTCTTAATCCAACATACTCAACTATAGCAACACCAGCACACTCATCTTTCATCTTGCCTATTACTTTTTTATTTGTATTATCGTGCATTGGATGATTTTGAGGATAATCACTTTGGTCATATTCATCTTTCATTTCAGACATATCTTTATATGCGTCTTCTGTTTTTATATCTACAAGCAAGCTGTCAGTATCTGTGTATAATAAAGTACAGTTATCTCCATACCTTTTTTTCAAAGTATTATAATACCAATCATACATCATATACTTTGATAAATCCAATACTGACATCCCAACATAAATTGGTTTGTTTAATGTTAATTTTGTTTTGTTCACATGTATTGCTGACAATTCATCTGAAAATTTTATACGCCTGTTAAAGTTGGGTTTGGCTATTATTTTTATTATTTTTTCATTTTCGGAGCCGTCAGTTCTGACTAGTTTTATATCAGTCCGCTTGCGTAGATTTTCCATTGTTTTGCCAAACACAGAGTTGTTCATAAGTTTGTAAAAATCTGTTTCAGATTTTGATTTAGCTTTTTTTCTAAGTTCTGTGTAATAAGCGACTTTATTACATGTGTTACTATATATATAGTATATAATATATAGTAACAAAAACGGCCCATTTTTTCGTGTAATACAGGCACTATCTATGCGGTCATATTACACAAGCGCATGAAACTGCGGGCCAAAAATCCATATGAAGGGCCAAAAAAAACATATGGCGGGCTGAAAATCCATATTAAATCTAGACTGCGTTACATACATTTAGCATTAAAGTATAGATATTTGTTTTAATAATCGACCACGAACCAGTCAAATCGTGCGTCGACACGTTCATCCAACGACAACTGCGTCGGTTGAAAATGGCAGCCAGAATGCTCGCTACTCTGTCAAGTGTATGCAGGAGATCGTCAGAAGAAGATACAGAGATGAGGATGGACATTAATGAAATTGTGGAATAATGAAAAACAAGAACGATTCAGTCTAAATCTAAATATGACATAAACAAATGTGTGACTGGCTCTGAGATATTGAACGGCTCGGGGAAAACCAACCTGAAGAACTAAATAAGATGGATCAAGGGCCAAACATTCATTTCTTTAAGAGTCTGTCACGCGATAATTTGGAATAGAAAGGAGTCAGTTTCGTGTGAAATACCACAGTAATTCGAAGATAGTGCTGACCTGTTTACCAACGAAAAGACGACCATACTATACGTACCTAAATATTTTTGGTGAAGGTGTGACAGATTTAACATATTAAATTATATATGTACTGTACAACTGTGTCGTTATTTTTGAATTTGATCGAACTGTCTTCAACAATCTATTATCAGGCCCGTAGTAACACTGAGGCAGACCTTTTTTGAAATCACAGATAGAATTCACACACACGTACAAAATAATAATCTGAGTGTGGGTGGGGTGGAGTTTGCTTGTCACGGGACATCCCCTGAAATGGATTTGCCCCGGTTAAATTTCAGGCCTGGCTACGGGACTGATTATAATATGAACTGCCGTTCTGGTCTCAATAATCAAATACATTACAAATAAAAGTCATCCAGGAAACAATAAATGTACAGTAACGTTATGTGAAATAATAAATATTCTCCTACCTTTTTATCCTTAAATTATATATGCGAAACCAAATGCCATTTTTTGAAATATCAATCATTTTACAAGCTCAAACGTAAACAGAAAAACTGACAAAGTCAAGGCCGTTGAATAAAAACGTCACTTTGGAAAACAATGTCACCATTATGACGTTGTTCTTACAAGATGACGTCAGTAACGTTTCAGCGTAATTTTAATTGAGGTGGGTGGCTTGGGAACAAGGTACAGAATTGCCTATTTCAAATGGCACATCCTATGATTGAGGTATATTAACGTCATACGTTTATTTTATTCTGTAAATCAATGACAGAAATGAATATAAATAAAGAGTCACGTTTAAGCAAAAAATACACAAGTAGATAAATTGTTTTAGTTTTTCTATCTATCCAAAATAATATTGTTTTGGTTATACATGTAATAAACAGGTTATTAACTGGGGTAGGTGTGCCTCTTTGTGACATTGGCCCTTGATAGCAATATGAGGCCCTCGAGCTAAAGCTCTCGGGCCTCATATGGCTACCTCGGGCCAATATCACAAAGAGGCACACCTACCCCAGTTAATAACCTCTAATTATGGACCGGATGACGTCACATTAAACAAAGAGTGGAATATGCAAATGAGGTATAATATGTATATATAACTTACATATTTTGACCCTATATACTCTATATACACGTCTTTAACCAGCCAGATACTATATATACACGTCTTTAACCAGCCAGATAAAACTCCAAACTGGAGCGTCGAATTAAGAGTTACCAACTCATAATTCATTTTCCGCATATTCAATCAAGGGTATTAAAAGAACCCGTGGACAAACATTTCCTTTTATTCGGCACATTTAAATCATTCTATGACCTGAACACCTGGATAGATTTTTGATAAACAATTGTGTAGTGTAATTTTGCCGTTATTTCTCTAAATTGCGATTATTATGATAGAGCGATTCGCCCGTGACTCCGTCAAATTTCGCGGCTGTATTATTGTTTTGAATTCTGACAAAAGCTGTAATTTACGTTTGTTTTACAGGTTCATACACGTAAAGTAAAGGTGTCAGCGCATCAAAGAGCTTTTAATAGAAGGATCCCGCAGTATGGCATGTGGAAACGAAGTCGTGAACAAAATCGAACAGCTGAACGTTGAGGAACATCTCAACTGCCCCATCTGTTTTGAAGTGTTCCATTCACCGAGAGCCTTATCGTGTTTACATACATTCTGTGAACAATGCATTCAATCATACATTCTTAAGTTGTCAGAAAATGGCCCACTTTCTGGAAAAATTGTGTGTCCAACTTGCAGAGGAGTAACTGTTGTATCAAGCCCTACAACATCGCCGTCAGAATGGGCACAGTTACTGCCCCTGAATTACCCAATTATATCACTGCTTGAATCACTGAAAATAGAATCAAACAATAAATCATTATTCGAATGTGCATCTTGTAACGATTCATTTGGAACGGGTACTGCGTTCTGTCTAACCTGCGATGGTTTTTTATGTCGTCAATGTACATCTTGTCATGGTAAAGCCAAAGCATTTAAAGAACATAACATTGTTGACTCCAGTTCAGTTAAATCATCAGACGCAAAAAGTGAACTGTCTGTGATGAAAAATATTGAGCAATGTATTTCTCACCCAGAGAAAAAAATAGAATGTTTCTGTGAGGATCACAAAAAACTCCTTTGCTGCAGCTGTCTTATCAATGACCACAGAGCATGTAACAGTGTGTTTGAGCTGAAGGAGGCGTTGCTGAGCGGACAGAAGATGAAACAGTTTAAAAGAACTGGAAAAAGACTGGTTAAACTGAAGGCAGCTTACGGCGGCTTGGTAGAAAGTATGGTATTGGCTGGTGATGCGTTCAAAGTGCAATCAGATGAAATAACGAAAACAGTAGAACGAATTAAATCTGAAGTGTGCAAAAAACTTGATGAAGTTGATAAAGTTAGAGAAGATGTTCAGCAGAAGTATTTGAGTAACTTGTCAGAAAATATGTCCTGCTCCAAAAGAATGCTAGCATCCATTGAACGTTACATCGGCTTCATGAAAAATTCTGCACATGAATATTCTATAGTATCGCTGTTTATCCTGTCGCACAAGCTTCATAGTCAAATTAATCAAATTGAAAATGAATTCCGACAAAGTGCAGATATTCTTCTTTGCAAACCAGTTCTCAAGTTACACACGTCTTTAGAAGAAGTGCTGTCTCAGGAATATGTTGGATCCATTGCACTAGAAGTTGATACTAGCTGTAATCCACCGCCTTTGGGTTGTCCGAGTGAAAGCAGCAGCAATACACTTACAGCTGAATTACGTAAACTTATAAATACTGAACTCCGTAGCCATGGATACTACTGTGCACAATGTGCCCTGATGGAAAGTTAAACACGCAGACTAAATGTTCTCACTGGTTCTGACATGGCTGAAGGGGAATATAGTAATAGTCGACCTCTGTGTGTGCCTGCATCCTAAAACTTAAATAATAAATAAAATCCTTTTAACATTTTTGTTTGGGACAGGTTTACGTGAAAACCAGTATGTTTTGTTACCCATGGACACTATGACAATGTTCTCAACTCTCTTCAAACATCATTGACAAATTGACATCCACTTAAAACAGTCTATTAAATCATTTTAGAATTATTTTATTATTAGAATTTTGTGTTCTGGGTTTCAAGAACTCAATTAACTGGTTTCACTGGTCCAATTTTTATCACTGAACCAATCAGAATGCTTCATTCATATTTCATTTGGTTGCTTCTATCATGACATCATTTTCTGGTATTATGACATCACACCCTGTATTATGACATCACGTCATGCTATTATGACATCACGTCATGCTATTATGATGCAACTCAGTATGTTCTCAGAACTGAATGAGCCTTTTAATTGGTGTGAAAAACAGTTTAAGACTTGAGTACGGTAATGAGTTTCTTGAAACCAAGAATCACAAAATTATGAAAATAAAATAATTCCAAAATGATTTATTAGTGTTTTAAAGGGAACATCTGGAAGAATAATGGGTACCATAATTTCCAAATGAAAATGAAACGAGCATGATGTGTTTCAGTTGCATATTTAATGTGCATGTACTATAAAACAAGGCCCCATAAAAGATTCAATTTAGTTTTAATGTTAATGAAATAGTTTGGTCAGAAAAACTTGACGACTTCGCTAGTTATGGTTACGTTGATATTAATTGATAATCATACGATGCTTTAAGGCTAAAATAAATTCTTGTTTCGTGACCTAACTACACTTTTATTTAGGCTAGAGTTTTTTGTGTTTCTTCGATTTTTAAACTGTGCAAACAGTTTCACAGGAGGAGGGAGGGGGGAAAAGTCGATTTTTTTTAAGTAGGTACCTTTTGAGGATGTTAGTAAGTTAAATTGTGAAACATAAAATGAACCAAAAAAAATCTCATTAGAAACATACTATTTTTATTAATTGTAAACATAATCACATGGTTGTTTGAAATGTGGGACCAAAATACGGATACTGTATACTTTTTAACTGATTTATAACATGCATATAGTAGCCATGTAAACCCCATGTTTATTATTATCTCCATATTTGATATTATTAATATTTATGATTTATATAATACAAAGAAAGTAGTCATGTTTACAAAAAAAGTATCATGTTTTCCAGTCCAGACATTTTCATAAATAATTATTCTGAACGTAATACGCAGCTTATTTAATGCATGTGTACAATACGACACTTTAGAAAGTAATCATGGCTCCTGTAAAATAAAGGAGTGTTGCAGCCACTGTAGTTCTGCCGGTTAAGAAGTTCTAGGTCCTTTCTACATATTTTTTTAAGTCACAGTCAGGGGCGTAGTCAGGCATACTCCTGTACGCCCGGGCGTACTCTAGAAAATCAAATGTGAAAAAATAAAGGTGCTTATTTTTTAAAATCAGCAATAAAAATTGAAGAGTGGTAGGGGTGAGGCACTATTATTAAAAACACAATGAATGGAGGAGAGAGCCTCCAAAATCTCGCTCAAATGAAGCCACAAACCTCCGAATTTGCACTCAAATTTCAAAATTTTCCCACCAGCAGCAGGGGGACACCCACTCCCGCACCCTCCCCCAGGGCGTATTCTCCAAAAGGCTCTGGCTACGCCCCTGACAGTAAATTGAAGGTGGGACTGGAATCTTCCTTCTTTAACTTTAATAACCTTTTTTGTTTTGAACTGTCTTAAAAAATTCAACAAAATAAAAATAAAAAATTATTTAATCTAAGGGAAATAACTACTCATTTTCAAGTTGATATCCAGTATGAAAGTTGTTTCCCCTTCTATTCCCTTTCTTTCAATAGTGATATATGGCTGGGTTCGTTGTTGGTCGAATGGTGTTTTACGTCATTTTCAGCACATGTGAGGCCATATAAGACCGTAGATATTTTTACCTAAATCTCCCCAAATCCACACCCTATATAGTGGTAAAATGATGTTATTGTACCATATCGCAAAAAAACAAGTCGTTTACTAAATTGAAGATGCAGTTGGTAGTAACAATTGTAACATTATTTTTACACACATCCTGATAACAACATGCATCAATCCTTTCACTACCGAAAACATATATCAAGGGAATCTCTTGCAAAATTATGTAACGATCATTTGTTGTTTACTTTGCGATACATATTATTTTGATAATAACAAACAACTCAAATAAAATCATTAGAATATTTAACGCTAAAACGATAATTCCGTAACTAAAGGTAAGTAACTACCAACTACATCTTCATTTTACTGATTTTTAGCTCTACTGGCCAAGGGCTAGAAGAGCTTATGGGGTGGCGAGTTGTCCGTCGTCCGTCCGTCCGTCGTCCGTCCGTCGTTAACTTTTGTCTCGTTAAGACGATAGGGCCTTCATTTCTCTTTCGATATTTACTAAACTTTAACAGGTTGTTAATATCAATGAAAGCTCGGATAAGTTCGAAAACCAGCCAGGTCGGACCTGTAACAGCGGAGTTATGGCCCTAGATTTAGTTAAAAATGCTATATTGCTATATTTTGCCTCGTTAAGACGATAGGGCCTTCATTTCTCTTCCGATCTTTACCAAACATTAACAGGTTGTTAATATCAATGAAAGCTCGGATAAGTTCGAAAACCAGCCAGGTCGGACCTGTAACAGCGGAGTTATGGCCCTTGATTTAGTTAAAAATGCTATATTGCTATATTTTGCCTCGTTAAGACGATAGGGCCTTCATTTTTCATCCGATCTTTACCAAACTTTAACAGGTTGTTAATATCAATGACAGCTCGGACAAGTTTGAAAACCAGCCAGATTGAACTAGTAACAGCGGAGTTATGGCCCTTGATTTAGTTAAAAGCGCTATATTTTGCCTCGTTAACATGATAGAACCTTCATTTTTCATCCGATCTTTACCAAATTATACCAGATTGTTAATATCAATGAAAGCTCAGAGAAGATTGAAAACCAGCCAGATCGGACCAGTAACGGAGTTATGGCCCTTGATTTAGTTAAAAATGCTATGTTTTGCCTCGTTAAGACGATATAGCCTTCATTCTTCATTCGATCTTCTCCAAATTTTACCAAATTGTTAATGTCAATGAAAACCCAGACAAGTTCGAAAACTAGCCAGATCGGACCAGTAACAGCGGAGTTATGGCCCTTGATTTAGTTAAAAATGCTATATTTTGCCTCCTTTAGACGATAGGGCCTTCATTTTTCATCCGATCTTTACCAAACTTTATCATATTGTTAATAGCAATGAAAGCTCCGAGAAATTTGAAAAACAGCCAGATTGGACCATTTACACAGGAGTTGTGGCCCTTGATTTTCTGAAAAATGCTATATTTTGGCCTCAGTAAGACGAAAGGGCCTTCATTTGGACGGATTTCAGTAAAACTTTTCAGGGATGATCAGTACCAAGCCTAGTTGTACATATCATCACCGTGTTCCGGTTGAATGATTTGGTGGAGTAATGTCCTTTAAAGGTTTTAATACACATACATTGTCCAGACTAGTTCTCCTGAACCACTGTCCAGATTTAAACAAAACTTTTTAGGGATGATCAGTTCCAGGTCTAGTTGTGGAAATCATCACCGTGTTCCGGTTGAATGATTTTTGGCAGAGTTATGGCCCTTTAAAGGTTTTAATACACACACTTTGTCTGGACTAGTTTTTCTGAACACCTCGCCAGATTTCAACGCAAACTTTACGGGATGATCAGCACCCAGCCTAGTTGTGCATATCATCGTCGCGTTCCAGTTTACTGATTTTTGGCAAAGTTATGGCCCTTTAAAGGTTTTTGATGCACAACATTTTCCGGGCGAATTCTCCTGAACCCTTGGCTGGATTTCAGCTGAACTTGACAAGGTTGATCAGTATCAAGCCTAGTTATGCATATCATCGCCATATTCCGTTTGAATTATTTTTGGCAGAGTTATGGCCCTTTAAAGGTTTTAACAGACAAACTTTGTCCAGATAAGTCTCTTCTGAACTCCTTGCCGGATTTCAGCGAATCTTGGTGGAGATGATCAGTACCAAGCCTAGTTGCACCTGTTATTGCCGTGTTCTAATTGAATGAATTTTGGCGGAGTTATGACTCCTTAAAGGTTTTAATACACTAACTTCATACAGACTAGTTCTCCTGAACGTCTGGCTGGATTTCAACTAAACTTGGCAGGGATGATCAGTACCAAGCCTAGTTGCGTATGTCATCGCCATGTTCCGGTTGAATGATATTATACATAAACTTTATGTTTAGCCAGTAGAGCGTCCACAGGCCCTCTTGGACCTCTGGTTTTAATTTTTGAGTGATATTTGGCAGGGCTCAAATTTAAGCTGTTTTACTGGCATTTTGCCAGTCATTTTTAGCTCTACTGGTCGAAGACTTAATACAAAGAAAGTAGTCATGTTTACAAAAAAAGTATCATGTTTTCCAGTCCAAACATTTTCATAAATAATTATTCTGAACGTAATACGCAGCTTATTTAATGCATGTGTACAATACGACACTTTAGAACGTAATCATGGCTCCAGTAAAATAAAGGAGTAATGCAGCCACTGTAGTTCGTTAACTTTTTCTCGTTAAGACGATAGGGCATCAATTTTCATCCAATCTTAACCAAACTTTAACCGGTTGTTAATATCAATGAAAGCTCGGACAGGTTCGAAAACCAGTCAGATCAAACCAGTATCCGCGGAGTTATGGCCCTTGATTTAGTTAAAAATGTTAAATTTTGCCTCGTTAAGACGATAGGGCCTTCATCTTTCTCTCGATGTTTACCAAACTTTACTAGATTGTTACTATCAATAAAAGCTTGGACAAGTTCGAAAACCAGCCAGATCGGACCAGTATCGGCGGAGTTATGGCCCTTGATTTAGTTAAAAATGCTATATTTTGCCTCGTTAAGACGATAGGGGCTTCATTGTTCATCCGATCTTTAACAAACTTTACAGATTGTTAATATCAGTGAAAGCTCGGACAATTTCGAAAACCAGCCATATCGGGCTAGTAACAACGGAGTTATGGCCCTTGATTTAGTTAAAAATGCTATATTTTGCCTCGTTAAGACAATAGGGGCTTCATAGTTCATTCGATCTTTACCAAACTTTATCAGATTGTTAATGTCGTTGAAAGCTCGAATACCTTCATACACTACTTATATAGGTCTATGAATATAATGAATATAATCAACAGTTAGAAATATGCAAAAAATAATTTACTTTACAAATATGCAAGACATAATTTGCTTTACTCTATTCTTATAATTAATATTAATGATTTAACAAATGTAAGTTGTGTGGAAAAGCTAATAATGTAGATGTAATTAAAAGTATAGGTTTATTCACGGGTTCTTAAAATACCCGTGACTAAATATTTGTAAAGTGAAGTATGAGTTGGTAACCCTTAATTCGACGCTCCAGTTTTGGGGTTTGGCCAGGCTGGTTACAACCGTTTATATTGTGTCTATAAAGTTTGGAATCTCAAAATGTGTAAGTTTATAACCAAGGTATTTGTAAGTTATGACATTGCTCTGGGAACAATACCCGAGGTATGTGTAGGTTATGCCATTGCCCTGGGAACTATAACCGAGGTATGTGTAAGTTATGACATTGCTCTGGGAACTATAACCGAGGTATGTGGAGGTTATGACATTGCTCTGGGAACTATAACCGATGTATGTGTAGGTTATGACATTGCTCTGGGAACAATAAATGTATGTGTAGGTTATGGCATTGCTCTGGGAACTATAACCGAGGTATGTGTAGGTTATGCCATTGCCCTGGGAACTATAACCGAGGTATGTGTAGGTTATAACATTGCTCTGGGAACTATAACCAATGTATGTGTAGGTTATGGCATTGCTCTGGGAACAATAACCGATGTATGTGTAAGTTATGACATTGCTCTGGGAACTATAAACGAGGTACTGTATGTGTTACTTATGGCATTGCTCTGGGAACAATAACCGATGTATGTGTAGGTTATAACATTGCTCTGGGAACTATAAACGAGGTATGTGTAAGTTATGACATTGCTCAGGGAACAATAACCGATGTATGTGTAGGTTATGACATTGCTCTGGGAACAATAACCGAGGTATTTGTAGGTTATGCCATTGCCCTGGGAACTATAACCGAGGTATGTGTAAGTTATGGCATTGCTCTGGGAACGTGTAGGTTATGACATTGCTTTGGGAACTATAACCGAGGTATGTGTAGGCTATGGCATTGCTCTGGGAACAATAACCGAGATTTGTGTAAGTTATGGCATTGCTCTGGGAACTATAACCGATGTATGTGTAGGCTATGATATTGCTCTGAGAACAATAACCGAGGTATGTGTAGGTTATGACATTGCTCTGGGAACGTGTAGGTTATGACATTGCTTTGGGAACTATAAGCGAGGTATGTGTAGGCTATGGCATTGCTCTGGAAACTATAACCGAGGTATGTGTAGGTTATGACATTATTTTAAAAGTTATAACCGATGTTTGTGTAGGCTATGGCATTGCTCTGAGAACAATAACCGAGGTATGTGTAGGTTATGGTATTGCTCTGAGAACAATAACCGAGGTATGTGTAGGTTATGACACTGCTCTGGGAACTATAACCGAGGTATATGTAGGTTATGACATTATTTTAAAAGTTATAACCGATGTATGTGTAGGCTATGGCATTGCTCTGGACTATAACCTATGTATGTGTAGGCTATGGCATTGCTCTGGGAACTATAACCGATGTATGTGTAGGCTATGGCATTGCTCTGGGAACTATAACCGATGTATGTGTAGGCTATGCCATTGCCCTGGGAACTATAACCGAGGTATGTGTAAGTTATGACATTGCTCTGGGAACTATAACCGAGGTATGTGGAGGTTATGACATTGCTCTGGGAACTATAACCGATGTATGTGTCGGTTATGACATTGCTCTGGGAACAATAAATGTATGTGTAGGTTATGGCATTGCTCTGGGAACTATAACCGAGGTATGTGTAGGTTATGCCATTGCCCTGGGAACTATAACCGAGGTATGTGTAGGTTATAACATTGCTCTGGGAACTATAACCAATGTATGTGTAGGTTATGGCATTGCTCTGGGAACAATAACCGATGTATGTGTAAGTTATGACATTGCTCTGGGAACTATAAACGAGGTACTGTATGTGTTACTTATGGCATTGCTCTGGGAACAATAACCGATGTATGTGTAGGTTATAACATTGCTCTGGGAACTATAAACGAGGTATGTGTAAGTTATGACATTGCTCAGGGAACAATAACCGATGTATGTGTAGGTTATGACATTGCTCTGGGAACAATAACCGAGGTATTTGTAGGTTATGCCATTGCCCTGGGAACTATAACCGAGGTATGTGTAAGTTATGGCATTGCTCTGGGAACGTGTAGGTTATGACATTGCTTTGGGAACTATAACCGAGGTATGTGTAGGCTATGGCATTGCTCTGGGAACAATAACCGAGATTTGTGTAAGTTATGGCATTGCTCTGGGAACTATAACCGATGTATGTGTAGGCTATGATATTGCTCTGAGAACAATAACCGAGGTATGTGTAGGTTATGACATTGCTCTGGGAACGTGTAGGTTATGACATTGCTTTGGGAACTATAAGCGAGGTATGTTTAGGCTATGGCATTGCTCTGGGAACTATAACCGAGGTATTTGTAGGTTATGACATTATTTTAAAAGTTATAACCGATGTTTGTGTAGGCTATGGCATTGCTCTGAGAACAATAACCGAGGTATGTGTAGGTTATGGTATTGCTCTGAGAACAATAACCGAGGTATGTGTAGGTTATGACACTGCTCTGGGAACTATAACCGAGGTATATGTAGGTTATGACATTATTTTAAAAGTTATAACCGATGTATGTGTAGGCTATGGCATTGCTCTGGGAACTATAACCTATGTATGTGTAGGCTATGGCATTGCTCTGGGAACTATAACCGATGTATGTGTAGGCTATGGCATTGCTCTGGGAACTATAACCGATGTATGTGTAGGCTATGGCATTGTTCTGGCAACTATAACCGATGTATGTGTAGGTTATGCCATTGCTCTGGGAACTATAACCGATGTATGTGTAGGCTATGGCATCGCTCTGGGAACTATAACCGATGTATGTGTAGGCTATGGCATTGCTCTGGGAACTATAACCGATGTATGTGTAGGTTATGGCATTGCTCTGGGAACTATAACCGAGGTATGTGTAAGTTATGGCATTGCTCTGGGAACTGTAACCGAGGTATGTGTATGTTATGGCATTGCTCTGGGAACTATAACCGATGTATGTGTAGGCTATGGCATTGCTCTGGGAACTATAACCGATGTATGTGTAGGCTATGGCATTGCTCTGGGAACTATAACCGATGTATGTGTAGGCTATGGCATTGCTCTGGGAACTATAACAGAGGTATGTGTAGGCTATGGCATTGCTCTGGGAACTATAACCGAGGTATTTGTAAGTTATGGCATTGCTCTGGGAACTATAACCTATGTATGTGTAGGCTATGGCATTGCTCTGGGAACTATAACCGATGTGTGTGTAGGCTATGGCATTGCTCTGGGAACAATAACCGATGTAATTGTAGGTTATGACATTGCTCTGGGAACAATAACCGAGGTATTTGTAGGTTATGACATTGTCCTGGGAACTATAACCGAGGTATGTGTAGGTTATGACATTGCTCTGGGAACGTGTAGGCTATGACATTGCTCTGGGAACAATAACCGATGTATTTGTAGGTTATGACATTGCTCTGGGAACAATAACCGAGGTATTTGTAGGTTATGCCATTGCCCTGGAAACTATAACCGAGGTATGTGTAGGTTATGACATTGCTCTGGGAACAATAACCGAGGTATTTGTAGGTTATGCCATTGCCCTGGGAACTATAACCGAGGTATGTGTAGGTTATGACATTTCTCTGGGAACTATAACCGATGTATGTGTAGGCTATGGCATTGCTCTGGGAACTATAACCGATGTATGTGTAGGCTATGGCATTGCTCTGGCAACTATAACCGATGTATGTGTAGGTTATGCCATTGCTCTGGGAACTATAACCGATGTATGTGTAGGCTATGGCATCGCTCTGGGAACTATAACCGATGTAGGTGTAGGCTATGGCATTGCTCTGGGAACTATAACCGATGTATGTGTAGGTTATGGCATTGCTCTGAGAACTATAACCGAGGTATGTGTAAGTTATGGCATTGCTCTGGGAACTGTAACCGAGGTATGTGTATGTTATGGCATTGCTCTGGGAACTATAACCGATGTATGTGTAGGCTATGGCATTGCTCTGGGAACTATAACCGATGTATGTGTAGGCTATGGCATTGCTCTGGGAACTATAACCGATGTATGTGTAGGCTATGGCATTGCTCTGGGAACTATAACAGAGGTATGTGTAGGCTATGGCATTGCTCTGGGAACTATAACCGAGGTATTTGTAAGTTATGGCATTGCCCTGGGAACTATAACCGATGTGTGTGTAGGCTATGACATTGCTCTGAGAACTATAACCAATGTATGTGTAGGTTATGCCATTGCCCTGGGAACTATAACCGATGTGTGTGTAGGCTATGACATTGCTCTGGGAACTATAACCGATGTATTTGTAGGTTATGCCATTGCCCTGGGAACTATAACCGAGGTATGTGTAGGTTATGACATTGCTCTGGGAACAATAACCGAGGTATTTGTAGGTTATGCCATTGCCCTGGGAACTATAACCGAGGTATGTGTAGGTTATGACATTGCTCTGGGAACTATAACCGATGTATGTGTAGGTTATGCCATTGCCCTGGGAACTATAACCGAGGTATGTGTAGGTTATAACATTGCTCTGGGAACTATAACCGATGTATGTGTAGGTTATGCCATTGCCCTGGGAACTATAACCGAGGTATGTGTAGGTTATGACATTGCTCTGGGAACTATAACCGATGTATGTGTAGGCTATGGCATTGCTCTGGGAACTATAACCGATGTATATTTAGGTTATGCCATTGCCCTGGGAACTATAACCGAGGTATGTGTAGGTTATGCCATTGCCCTGGGAACTATAACCGATGTGTGTGTAGGCTATGGCATTGCTCTGGGAACTATAACCGATGTATGTGTAGGTTATGACATTGCCCTGGGAACTATAACCGAGGTATATGTAGGTTATGCCATTTCCCTGGGAACTATAACCGATGAGTGTGTAGGCTATGGCATTGCTCTGGGAACTATAACCGATGTATGTGTAGGTAATGCCATTGCCCTGGGAACTATAACCGATGTGTGTGTAGGCTGAGACATTGCTCTGTGAACTATAACCAATGTATGTGTAGGTTATGCCATTGCCCTGGGAACTATAACCGATGTGTGTGTAGGCTATGGCATTGCTCTGGGAACTATAACCGATGTGTGTGTAGGCTATGGCATTGCTCTAGGAACAATAACCGAGATATGTGTAGGTTATGACATTGCTCTGGGAACAATAAGCGAGGTATGTGTAAGTTATGGCATTGCTCTGGGAACAATAAGCGAGGTATGTGTAAGTTATGCCATTGCTCTGGGAACAATAAGCGAGGTATGTGTAAGTTATGGCGTTGCTCTGGGAACAATAACCGAGGTATGTGTAAGTTATGCCATTGCTCTGGGAACAATAACCGAGGTATGTGTATGTTATGGCATTGCTCTGGGAACTATAACCGAGGTATTTGTAGGCTATGGCATTGCTCTGGGAACAATAACCGAGGTATGTGTAGGCTATGGCATTGCTCTAGGAACAATAGTCGAGGTATGTGTTGGTTATGGCATTGCTCTGGGAACAATAACCTAGGTATGTGTAGGTTATGACATTGCTCTTGGAACTATAACCGAGGTATGTGCAGGTTATGACATTGCTCAGAGAATTATAACTGACGTATGTGTATGTTATAGCATTGCTCTGTGAACTATAACCGAGGTATGTGTAAGTTATGGCATTGCTCTGGGAACTATAACCGAGATATGTGTAGGTTATGGCATTGCTCTGGGAACTATAACCGAGGTATGTGTAAGTTATGGCATTGCTCTGGGAACAATAACCGAGGTATGTGTATGTTATGGCATTGCTCTGGGAACTATAACCGAGGTATTTGTAGGCTATGGCATTGCTCTGGGAACTATAACCGAAATATGTGTAAGTTATGGCATTGCTCTTGAACTATAACCGATGTATGTGTAAGTTATGGCATTTTTCTGGGAACAATAACCGAGGTATGTGTAGGCTATGGCGTTGCTCTAGGAACAATAATCGAGGTATGTGTTGGTTATGGCATTTCTCTGGGAACAATAACCTAGGTATGTGTAGGTTATGACATTGCTCTTGGAACTATAACCGAGGTATGTGCAGGTTATGACATTGCTCAGAGAATTATAACTGACGTATGTGTATGTTATAGCATTGCTCTGGGAACTATAACCGAGGTATGTGTAAGTTATGGCATTGCTCTGGGAACTATAACCGAGATATGTGTAGGTTATGGCATTGCTCTGGGAACTATAACCGAGGTATGTGTAAGTTATGGCATTGCTCTGGGAACTATAACCGAGGTATGTGTAAGTTATGGCATTGCTCTGGGAACTATAACCGAGATATGTGTAGGTTATGGCATTGCTCTGGGAACTATAACCGAGGTATGTGTAAGTTATGTCATTGCTCTGGGAACTATAACCGAGCTATGGTTATGGCATTGCTCTGGGATGTAATTAAAAAGTATAGGTTATTCACGGGTTCTTAAAATACCCGTAATTGAGTATTTGTAAAGTGAATTGTGAGTTGGTAACCCTTAATTCGACGCTGCAGTTTTTGGGTTTGGCCTGGCTGTTTAAAACCGTTTATATTGTGTCTAGAAAGTTTGGAATCTCAAAATGTGTAAGTTTATAACCGATGTATGTGTAGATTATGGCATTTCTCTGGGAACAATAACTGAGTTATGCATAAGTTATGGCATTGCTCTGGAAACTAGAACCGATGTATGTGTAGGCTATGTCATTGCTGTGGGAACTTTGTATTTATACCCTTCTTTAAATCCATGTTTCAACAAATAACACGTTGTTTTTTATTGTTTTAAGATCAGTAGAGCTTAAGCCGTGGTGCGGCGTCCGTCGTCCGTCTGTCTGTCTGTCCGTAAACTTTTGTTTGTAGCGATTACTCTGAAACTACTGGATGGATTTTCATGAAACTTTACAGGAATATTGCTCATGATGTCTAGTTGATCCTAGCAAAAATTGACGTTGATGCGAAATCCAAGATGGCCACCTAAGGTAAAAATAGATTTAAAGAAAAAAAGATTGTAGCGACTACTTTTTGAAAACTTTAAGTGAAATTGATATGGAACTTTTTCTAAAATGATCAGCTTGGCATGATGTTGATCCTTGTCGAAAATTGCTTTGATTCGACTTAAACATGACTGCCAGCGACCATCTTTGTTTATATAGAGTTATATAGTAAAAACTTGTAGCGACTACTCCTCTGAAACTACTTCACAGATTTTCATGAAACTTCACAGGAATGCTGATCTAGCTATCAAAACCTATCATTAGAGTGCCAAGGTCATTGACCTCTTGTTTATTTATTTTTTATTTTTATTTTTTTTAAATTATTTTTTTATTTCCCAACACTGATACCGACACCTGTGATTTGGAGGTGAAAGTATAAGGGGCGGATGGGAACCCAATGCTGGGTCAGGGAAGTTTACTTTGAGATTCCTGTTACCACCCTGTTGTTGAATACCCTGTACGGCATAGACCCATTCAGCCAAACTTACATAACAGCAACATGTTCAAACCATAAGTAGGTCATTCGCTACCTTTCTCTCAATAACGGCCTTAAATAATCCAAACTTTTCCTGGGTAGAACCAGTACTGTACTCCTCCCGCCATCCGTAAGAATCAAAACTTAATATACACTTGCATCTTACGTTCCTACCACAAGCAGGTCAATATGAATGACCTTCATCTACGTTTCGCATTTCCTTAATTTAATTTCATTCAAGTGTTTGGTTACTCACTCATATACCAATAACTCCAGCGCTATTTAAACTTCATGTACTTATGCCATCTACATAAATATAATATACATGTGTTCAATGACTTACTCTTTGAAACTAAAGAATTATTTTGTGGTTACACCATTTTCAAAGCAACGTATAACCCTTGCAGTGCCCCACGGATTTTCAGGATGGCGGGAGGTACACAGTACTGGTTCTACCCGGGAACAAATGGATGGTCGGCCGCCACCAATTAAAATGGACCATCATACATAGCCTAAAATATGCTAAAATGACATCAAACACCATTCAGATTCAAATCTATCTATATTTAGGTTGATCATGGATATAGCTATATGCGTTGATGGACAACACAAATATACTATTACAGCTTAACAGAGAAAAGAAATGGTGATAGCTCCGACATGTTTTAATGGTCCGGTGTAAATTAAAGGGACACTTGGCAATCTTGAAGTTGTTATCAAGTATTTAAGTTAGCCTCTTGATTTATGAATACAGTATCATTTTGAGTATCATTCTTCGTTGTTTTCTACAATAGGTTTGAATACATTATTGTTGAAAAATAATCAAAAGTTCGTAATATACAAAAACAATTCACGTTATGCTAGTCCTATAATTAATGTTAATGATTGAACAAAGGCAAGTTTTTAAAAAAATCAAGATTGCCGTGTATCCCTTTAAAATTGCATCTGCGTCAAGGAACGCGTATAAATCTTTGGCAATAAAAAAAGCGCTTTATGATCTGGTTGATCCTCTAACATTTATGTCTGATAAATCGCTCAGTTGACCCTAACATCATTTAAAACGTAGATACTCACGATGATGGACATAATTTAATACAACACATTAACAAATAATAAACATAATAAATAGTTTATTTGTAAGTCGTTACCATGGCCGCATATTTAACAAAGTAACTGTTACATAATTATAAATAATAATGCATAAGCTGCAATCACGATATTCCTACAGGAACATTCGCACTGTTCACTTGGCTATTCATTGTAATGTGTTGTTGAGCAATAAAGTGAACGCAATGCTACACGTATACAGGCAGTACCTTACAACACATATAGCCGTTCTTTATGTAGCTGGCCCGTATTCAAACCACATGCATACAATGGTAACAATGAATAGATAACTAAAACGCGATGAATAACTCGCGTCATTTCTCTATGTATGGTAACTCTACAAACATATACAAATAATAAGTGTTACTCATTGGTAAAATCGTAGCTAATTGCTTGTGAAACTAATATTAAAAAGAATAAAACCCCAATCCCTAACACTCTGCTATGACACATCAAACTGGTAATCGAGCTTTACACAATGTTTTATTCATGGGTGTTGGTCAATAATTATGCATAATTTAAAGTTGACCTATAGTACAGACTTTAACTGACTTAATCTATTTGAGTGTGGGGACTGCCCTAGTCTCTTTGTGACAACGCATTTCATCTCTGGGGATCTGCCTGCTGGATAACTCATTGCATATTGTGATTATCTTTGAGAGTGTGGGGACTGCTAAACCCCTAAAGATGGTCACTTTTGTGAAATGTAATTCGTGTTTTCTATGGATATTTATAATAGTGACTGTAAACTATCCTTCTGGTGTTTACTACAACATTAATTGTCATCAACGAGTGACATAATATTATACATAAAATAAACAAAGAAGAATTTAGCCAGCTTGAGGGGAATATATGGTTACTGTGAGACCTACAATATAACATCTACTAGTTTTCCTTAATTCAAAACCTCTGAGTGTGGGGACTGCCCTACCTCTATATGATTTGACGAAATCTGCCTTCAACTGTGTCCAAAATGGAGAATTTGAAGACTTTACTTGGTACTGCAAACCATGCAAAGCTACTACAACCACAAACTTAACTAGTATGCTAAAAGATATGCAAACGAGTCAAAACGAAAGAATTTCTCTAGTAGAAAATAGAGTTGACCAAATTGCATTTAACACGTCGAAGGAAACCAATAAAAAAAACTTGAGGGGGTTAAAAAGGGGGTAGTCTCAGATATTAGAGAGGGTGTAAATAAACTAGTAGAACAGAGATTTAAAGAAATGGAAGATAGAACTAGAAGAGAATTGAACATTGCGCTCTTTAATTTAAATCAAATCACGCAGAAAAGGATGCTAACATTCAGGCTGACAAGGACAAAATAGGCTGTATTGCTCGCAAGCTAGGCTTAGATGATCTCTCAATAGTAGTCATATACAGGTTAGGAAAGCAAACACCTGGCTCCGAATACCAAGTTAATTTTGGATAATAAAAAACAAAAGAAGATGATATTGACTAATGCCAGGTTTATAGCAACCGAAGTAGATGATGAGCACAAAAGATTACTCATCAGTCATGACCTAACAGAAGTGCAAAGAGAAGAGAGAAGGAAAGCTAGGTCCGAGGCTGCCACAAAGGTAAAAGAACTTGTGCCAGAGGAAATGGAAACACAACCAAGTCAGCCTATCCGGCATTTCTTCCTAGTCAATATTACTCGAGAAACATTATGGACAATTACTTTAGGGACGCAAACTTATCGGATAGTAATATATTGAACACTTAACAGGTGATCTTACGGTTGTTGAAAATCACCATCTAGACAACCCATACCTCTCTGTCACTATAGGTCTTGAAGCTACAATTGTGGGCGGTCTACCCAAATACCGACTGACATGGATAATGACGCCTCATCTATAACTATTAGTGATGAAGGCTACCCTGGAATACAACTATTTTAGTCTGTATAGAGGACATATTTTTAATAAACCAAATACAGTGGTCAAAAAGGTGGGCAGTTTGAGTGTTCTATTTACAAATGTCGATTGCTTAACTAAAGAGAACAAATCCGAGCTTTCATTCTTAATTCTAATCCCTATGACAATTGCCAGATGCGAAATTCTACCCAAATATTCAATCTTAGTCTAGTGTGAAGAATTCTTTCAAACTGAAGGCTGTGACTTGCTTACCTCAAACCGACAAACAGGTAGAGGGGTAGTAATCTATACAAAAATAAGCTTAAATGCAATCTTGGTTGAGGTTCTGACTTCAAAGAGTCTGTATGGTGTGAAGTCAGACTCAACAATACTGACACACTTGTAATAGGCTGTGTGTATAGAAGCCCCAATAATGATTGTTCTAATAATCTCAAACTGCCTGCTGGTCATTTCGGCAAAATTGCAACTAATGTGTATTCTCGTGTGTTAATTATGAGTGATTTTAACTTCAATGAAATCAAGTGGGGTGATGTGAGAACCATTTGTGGTTACGAGCATCCTGCAAATGTTTTCTTCGAAAGTATCAGAGATAACATTCTGTTTCAACATGTTGTTGAACCAACCAGATATTGAGCTGGCGATGAACCTTCTCTGCTTGACCTCATATGTACAAATGAGGAAAATATGATTGAATCAATCAACTATGACTCGAGCCTGGGGAAAAGTGATCACATAACCCTAAACTTTAAATGTAATTGTTATTGTGACCTTGAAGTCAACGATACACCAAAAGTGAAGGACCACAATGGACCACAATGGAAATAAGAGAAAATATTTTCCCCCTTTTTGTGTTATCCTTGGCTTTGATGTGCAAAGCATGGTTTATATCTCATGCATGTGTTTTATTTTATGCATTGTGTTGTTTTTTATAACCATGTATGCACATCTGTATATTTGCCGAAATAAATCTATCTATCTAATGAACTTCCATAAAGACCTAAACGCCAATAAGGAACCGAAAGTCATTTTACACTAATGTAAAAAAAAAAAAAAGACATACTGGGAAAATGGGCCTAAGAAACCGATGGTTTACATCCGGCTTCTAAGACAGTATGAATAGTATGTATTACTCCATTTTCAGCACCTAACGAATGACCATCAGCATTTAATACACGAGCACATGAATTGGATCTTGGAAGACATCTTCCAGTGTGAGAGTTCGGGTACCAGTAGATTAATACTGAGTACCAGGTACAGTCTACTTGGTGCCTACAGAGGTACATTTACTGCACTACTTTATTGTATATACATGTATGTGTGTGTGTTTACTGAAAGCCCTTTGGTATAATCTTAGTGATATTGAAGCATCTTGCATTTGAAGCTCGCGACAACGTGCCTTATTTTTATAATACCACATCATAATATATGCATGAATACTGGAAACCTCTAGTTTTCAGTTCATACGTGGAATAATCATCCAATGGCAAAGCTATAATATCCAATAACTTAAATTCATTTATAGTTATAATTTCATTGCGTCTTTATTTTATTTTTTAGGCCGCCACCCTCCTATGAAATCTACAATTTTCTTTATATCTAATGCATTCAGTTCTGGAAACCCTTCCTTCAGTAGTTTCTTGTCTAAGCTACAAAGCATGTTTCCGTCAATTTGTTCCCGCGAAAACCGTATCACAACTCTGTCTTTCATACCTATAAAACGGAGAGATTTGGATATTTCTAGTACCGATAAATGTGAAATGTCGTCTGGTGGGACCCAGCCGTCGTCATGCCATTCGGAGTACTCCGAATAACTGTAATCACTTTCTCCATGAAAGCCATATTCACTACAAGATATTGCAGAATCGTCACCGTGCTTAGGGAATGAATCGCTGAGAGCAGCTATGGACGACGACCGTTGATATTTTCTATATGCAGGTTCGCTCTCCACATAACGTGGCACTCCCGCTCTTCCATAGGCAGATTGTTCGCCATTAACATACGATTGTATACGTTCATTGTCCACTACTCGTCCATATGTCGTTTCTAAATTATTATCACCGCCATTTGGAAACTGTTTTCTTAAATCTCTCATCGAGTCACTGAAATTGAAGACATCCATCGCTGTTCTCATTTTACGGACATTATGACTCCGTACCGTTGCATTTCCTTCATAGTTTAGATTTTTCTGCGATCGCGTTTTAAGTTTTGCAAACCCCGTCAAAGACTTGGATTCTAAATCCGAGTCGTCATGGAACCGTCTGTTCTCATGATCAGACATGTACAGTCTCTGTTTTGGCAGCTGTCGCACATCTCCCTGGGGTTGTCCCTGTACAACATGCACTTGACCATACCCTGACTGTCGTCTGCTTTCGTATATGTTGTCTTGTTCTGAATTATTTCCATCTGCTGAGTATCCAAAATCAAACAATTGATCAATAGTTTCCCCAGTACCGGCTTCGTATATAGATGAATCTGGCAAATACTCACTTCTGGCTTTTCTGGCACGAGTGTAACGCATAGAATCACGTGGTGCTGTTGGTGGCTTGCGCTTTACAATAACGTCAAATTCTCCTCTCGAAGTCTCGTCATTAAGTTCATGAAATCTTGCTGGCGTCATATAACCATCTTCTGTTATGTCAGTATTATCAATACCACTAGAATTGTTTTCTAGATAAAACCCTTTACCATTCGGAGGTCTCGGTGCCAACGGTAGCTCCTCGTAGACACTTTCCTTACCCGTCGGATTGTGTCGCCGCGGACTTCTAGTTTTGTTAGGGATTGGAGGTAAATCTCGATCCTGCATTGAGCTGCGTTTATCCGATATAGAATATCCGTTTTCTAAGTCAATTGTTTGTTTGATTTTATCCGATTCAAAATTTGATTCGACTTGGACGGAACTATTGGGGTCGCCTTTACCACTGAGTGGTTCGTCATTGGTGTCCACGCTAAATGTATCAGCGCCATTTATATCAGCTTTGCTTAATCTGGATGAAAATACACCCGCCTCCTGCAATGCTTTTAAACTGGCTCTCTCTTTTTTACCCTTTGACCTTACACTGAGTTTATCCAATATCGCACTGCCCTTTGACCTTTTGCTGTCTTTCACGCGTATAGGAAGGTCAACCTGGCTGTTATTTGTGGGAATTATGTTGTTGTTTTCAGTGTTTGCGTCATCGTTTTTGACAAGCGATTGTTTCTTTAAATTCTTTTTCTTTTTTTCATTCTGAACGTGAAACTCGTCGCTTACAGGGATTTCAAAAGCTTCACTCTCGCCGTTAATATAAGGATGCTTAGCAACTAGAACACTTTCGTTGTCTTTTAAACGCTCTAAAAGTAAAACACCAGATGGCACTCCTTGGCATTCGGTGTCTGTGTGAATTAGCTGAGCTTTAATTGGGAGATTGAACGCGTTTATAAGATCATGAAGCGTATACACAGCATCATAATTCGGGTTGGTTTGATCACCTACGGGACTAAATACACCCGTCATTATCAGAGGTACCATTATTTCTCTATTCTCACTGTCAAAACACTGTAAATATTTTAACTCTTGTTCTTTCTTACCGCTCCCCTTCCCAGAACTGAATATCCGTTTAAATAACGTCTTTTTCTTCGTCTTTTTCTGGTCCATGTGCACGATCCCCATGGTAAGAATCTCGCCAGGACGAATCTCCCAGGGCAGCCAACAATTGACACCATTTTCCGCGCTAAGTTGATAACCAACTACGGAGGTTCGGACTAGAAACTGTTTAGGTCGGATACCCACTATTGCATGTATTGTGTCGAAGTACTCTACGGGTTGACCATTGTCTGGTAGGACTTCGAACCATCCTGGAATAAGAAAGCGTTGTGATATAGTGGCATACAGCACCTTGAGCTTGAGGTATTTACGTGTTTTGTTTTATATGTTTTATGCAACAATACAGTAGACCATACATATATATTGGAACTCGTTTGACGTCCACGAATCCAGCTGGCTTGCGGAACGTCGGTGGTTCTACCCAGGTGCCCGCGCGTGCATGAAAATTGCTCGGAGGGGCACCTGGGGTCTTCCTCCACCAGTGGAAGCTGGAAAGTCGCCATATGACCTTAGCTGGTGGTGCGACTATAAAATCCAATTCAATTCAATTCAATTGGCGTCCACGACTTTATCGGTTGTACATTCATTCGGTATGTTAGCGGATTGAACACTATATTTACAGAAAAGTAAGTCTAACAAAATACTGAATTTCCATTGCCAAATAGCATTGTATTTCTAATTGAAACTAGAAAGGAAATAGTATCCAAGTGTCATATATTCCTTTTGGCAATATGTCGGATGAGGTCAAACAAAATACTATTGCAGGTGCCAAATAAAGCAACCTTTCATTGTCGTATAATCGTTATACGATTATAGTTGTTTGTCATGAATGTTCGTCTGTTATTTATAAATTAAATGATTGGACGATTGATCACTGTTTGAATGGGAGAGTGTGTTAAGTGTAGCCATTGCCAGATTCAGTATGTATTATTAGAGAACATGTGCTAAAACAAGTAATTTGTACCGTGTACGGACACTTAAATGGTATAAGATAGATCAGATAAGAAATGTTTATTCAGAAAGCTACATAAATGTAACATGATACAATCATTATAATAGTGCAAGAGAAGTAGTGACAATAATACAAGTTAAATAATAAGACATGGTTATTTACCAAACATATGTGGCGAGCATTTTTATGTTGTATCTATTGTTATATGTAAGCTATTGTCACGTGCCACCTTAACATACTGCATTCCAACATTGAATAATTCGCCCATTTCTAGAATTCCTTCAGTGACAATGCCTCTAATTTGGCTTCACCTCCAATGCGTTAAACCTTTTTAACAATAATCAGACCATGTGATGTCATGTCCATTATCACTGGTCACTGGTACGTATTTTAAAGGAAATAATGGCATATATTCGAACAAGCCTTTTTTATGGAGAGTTCCGGAAAACTTTGAAAATGGATGAAGTTTATCAAAATCGGATGATAAACAAAAGAGAGACGACCAAAGTGTTTTCTAAAATGAATACGGAAGCCGCCATTTTGAAAACTATGACGTCATAGTTTCAAATTACCATATATAGCATACTGATAGAGAAAAACATTGCAAATTAATGCATATTCCTTAACTGACCATATAAATGCATTATTACATTTTAGTATACTTATTTTTCATACATTTGCTGTGCTTTTCTTCTCTACTTATATGTTATCATATATATATAGAACTAGTGCACGACAATTTAGAACTATGATGTCATATATCTCAAAATGGCGGTTTCCATGTCCGTTTCAAAAGACCGTTCAAAGTATCATATCTTCTTTATTTATCATCCGATTTTGATAATTCGTTCACCCTTTTTCAAGTTTTTCGCCAGAACTATCAATAATAAAGCTTGTTTGGATGCATGCATATATTCTCTTACGACCTTTTCTAATTACGAATGTTATGGATTGAGGTGTATAAGTGGAGACTTGTATATTAAACATGTATGTGTATGGAACTCATAGTTCACTGACAAAACGCGTAAATAATATGTACTACATAATTATACATTGTAAATATGTACTACAGCATTATACATAGTATATATGTACTACATATTTATACATTGTAAATATGTACAACAGAATTATACTGTATGTACTTCAGAATTATACATTGTCAGGACCTTGTATACCCTTCTTTGCAGCGTCTTGTAGAAGGCATTTCCCCTACCAAATATCTTTTAAAAGAATGCAGTTTCACCCATTTTTTAGAATTACCTTCCCCATTTATGGATTTCTTCCCCAAATTAGGGCAAAAGGCCCCTTCCCCAAAACTGTTAAAAATGCCCTGATTGTACATATGTACCACAGAATTATACATTGTACATATGTACTACAGAATTATACATTGTAGATATGTACTGCAGAATTATACATTGTACATATGTACTACATAAGTATACATTGTACATATGTACTACAGAATTATACATTGTACGTAAGTACTATAGAATTATACATTGTACATATGTACTACAGAATTATACATTGTACATATGTACTACAGAATTATACATTGTACATATGTACTACAGAATTATACATTGTACGTGAGTACTATAGAATGATACATTGTACATATGTACTACAGAATTATACATTGTACATATGTACTGCAGAATTATACATTGTGCATATGTACTGCAGAAGTATACATTGTTCATATGTACTACAGAATAATACATTGTAGATATGTACTGCAGAAGTAAACATGGTAGATATGTACTACATAATTGTACATAGTAAATATGTACTATATAATTATACATTGTACGTAAGTACTATAGAATTATGCAGTGTACATATGTACTACAGAATTATACAGTGTACATATGTACTGCAGAATTATACATTGTACATATGTACTACAGAAGTATACATTGTACATATGTACTACATAATTGTACATTGTACGTAAGTACTACAGAATTATACATTGTACATATGTACTACATAATTGTACATTGTACGTAAGTACTATAGAATTATACATTGTACATATGTACTACAGAAGTATACATTGTAGATATGTACTACAGAATTATACATTGTACGTAAGTACTATAGAATTATGCAGTGTACATATGTACTACAGAATAATACATTGTAGATATGTACTGCAGAATTATACATTGTACGTAAGTACTATAGAATTATACATTGTACATATGTACTACAGAAGTATACATTGTAGATATGTACTGCAGAATTATACATTGTACGTAAGTACTATAGAATTATGCAGTGTACATATGTACTACAGAATAATACATTGTAGATATGTACTGCAGAAGTAAACATGGTAGATATGTACTACATAATTGTACATAGTAAATATGTACTATATAATTATACATTGTACGTAAGTACTATAGAATTATGCAGTGTACATATGTACTACAGAATTATACATTGTACATATGTACTGCAGAATTATACATTGTAGATATGTACTGCAGAATTATACATTGTACGTAAGTACTATAGAATTATGCAGTGTACATATGTACTACAGAATTATACATTGTACATATGTACTGCAGAATTATACATTGTACATATGTACTACAGAATTATACATTGTACATATGTACTACATAATTGTACATTGTACGTAAGTACTATAGAATTATACATTGTACATATGTACTACAGAATTATACATTGTACGTAAGTACTATAGAATTGTACATTGTACTTATGTACTACATAATTATACATTGTACATATGTACTACAGAATTATACATTGTACATATGCTGTACATATGTGCTACATATGTTGTACATATGTGCTACAGAAATACATCAGTGTACATATGTACTACAGAATTATATCATTGTACATATGTACTGCAGAAGAATACATGGTAGATATGTACTACATAATTGTACATTGTATATATGTACTATATAATTATACAGTGTACGTAAGTACTATAGAATTATACATGGTAGATATGTACTACATAATTATACATTGTACATATGTACTACATAAGTATACATTGTACATATGTTCTCTTTAAAATCTCTTCTCAATTAAACTGTAAGTATGGGCATTGGCATGTGTTTAAACAAACAAGTAGATCATCCGAAACTATATCACTGATAATGAACTAATTCTGAGCACTTCTGTGTCAGATACACGTTATAATGTGTCATTGTGTTTGCTTTTTACTGTTTGAAGTGTATGCTTTAATTATTCCGTATAACATGTATTCCGTAAATACTAATCAAGCGTTAGTGACGAAACTATGGCTCTGATAGTACAGCACGCAATGGTTCTCATACAAATAGTCTTAATTGCTTCGTTGTCAGTAAGTATACTATTTTTAACTGCTGCGTTGAAAGTAAGTATTTGTTCACCAAATTCAATGTCAACAGTATTTGCGAAAACATCAAAATGCAAACAGCGTTTAAATGTCGTAAAATCGTTATGTAAATATGAAACTTATTATTCAGTGTGTTAAGGGGTTTTAACGTATGTTGCAAGAATAAACATTAACTCCTGAATGTATTAATCCAGTATAATTTTGACTTTAAATCTACTTGCATTTAAATAAATTATAGGTAATAAAATTTGTTTTCAAGCGTTTTCGTCATTCTACCATAGGTTTACATGTATTATTGGTGCAACATAAAAAACAATAATTATCAGCTCCAATTACCGCCCGAATGCATTTAGAGGGATACATGGCAATCTTGAGTTTTATACAAAGCATTAAAATTAGTACCTCGGTTTATTAATCCTGTATCATTTTGTCTTTAAAAATGCTTGCATATAATTAAATAAAAAAATAATAATAAAAAAGAGATTTCAATTTTCTTTGATATTCTACCAAATATGTATTGGTGCAATATAATCAATGGTTAATATGGTGCAATATAATCAATGGTTAATATGGTGCAATATAATCAATGGTTAATATGGTGCAATATAATCAATGGTTAATATGGTGCAATATAATCAATGGTTAATATGTATTGGTGCAATATAATCAATGGTTAATATGTATTGGTGCAATATAATCAATGGTTAATATGTATTGGTGCAATATAATCAATGGTTAATATGTATTGGTGCAATATAATCAATGGTTAATATGTATTGGTGCAATATAATCAATGGTTAATATGGGAAAACATTTTGCTTTGAACTATTCTAATAATTAATATTAATGATAGAAAATAGACTAACGGGACGCCGTGAGTTTTAAACAAATCAAGACTGCCTGTGTCCCTTTAAAACTATATATAATTACAGAGTTGAGTGACATGTATAATCTATACAGTCTATAGCGTGATTATGGTACATATATAGTGTTAACATAATTATCTCTCTATCATTAACCTTAACTATTTGGCACCGAAGCTTGCGGTGTAACACGGAGATAATGGCAAAACTGTGGAATTGCTGATGCCATTTAAGATCAAATAAGTGTACGTGTTGCGATGAATAGAACCTTTGTTAACGGCAACGGGTCGGAATTTGATCAGTTGTAGAGATTATTTAAGCATTGACGTGTGCTTAACACTTATATTTTGCATTGATATGTATGTGTATTCTATCTCAGATGCAATCAACGCATTATTTTATTTATGAGATACATACAATATTTTAATATAACCAAGTAGCAATAAAATACAATCACATTTAATAAACATACTTGTAATAAGTATAAAGATATTTTATCAATTAACTCAAATGGTAATATGTGTATATGTTAGGTGCAGACCAGAACAGACCAGAACGGGGAACATGATATTGTCATTGGGTTAAATAATATGTGACAAACGTCACCAAACATCACCCATTACTACAGACAGTATATTTTCTAAAGTCCGTGTCCATGCGAAAGGGTTACACAGTTACACTAAATTAGCATTATATGTATTATCGATCACTTAGAATGTACGCGAGTCATTTAATTATACAGTTTCAAGAGCCTATAAAGTTCAATATAAGTGCGAATAAATGTTATAGCAGGACTTGTCCAAGTTTCATCCCAGGAATACAAACAGTTATCATCATAATCAACTACGAATATATACATATACCATTATACATGCCACTTAAAAAGAAAAGAATTGAATTGAACTGAATGTTGTTTAACGGCTCATCAACACAGTATAGGTTATTTAGAGCCGCCCCAGAGAGAGGGGAAGGATACATAGGAATCCGGGAACCTGCCCTACTCTTATTATCGAATAGATTCCTATGGTTCTTTTACGTGCTGGGAGGAGAGACCGATACGCGGGACCGCCCGGTTTACGTCCCCATCCGACGGACGAGGCTAAGGGAAAGTGAATTGCCCAAGAACACACCGACGGAACTCAGTGGCACCAGACATGTATACTGTTTAAGGAGCTTCGTTACAAATATATCCAAAGTGTGATTGTGATGTTGTAAAACGTTATATTAGGGTTCGTTATAAATTTGCTGAAAAAAACATCCTTCTATTGAATTCCATTTATAGTTATTGTCACGTTAATTGTGTGGTTAACAGCTATTGTAATTCAAGGGTGAATTTTTAAGTTTTTATTTTGAATGATATGTGTCTAATACATACAGTTTATTAGTCTGGTTATTTACGGATAAACTTTTAGCATTAGTTCTTTGGTTATTACGCATTTTGACTTGTTAAACAGTATTACGATAATCGCTAATCTGCTTCTTACGATAATCGCTAATCTGATTACACATGTACAACGGGTGAAGTGTTTAACGATTTAAGAATTTCCGTATGTATATACATGTTTGCTACGGTCTTTACGAGGTTAAGTATGCAAATACAAATTTAAAAAAACACTGTAAAACCCACGTTGTATTCACACAGGTCACTTCCCCACGCCCACGCCCCACCCCCTTCCCTACCCACACACACACACAGCCCCACAGTATATACTATGTAATCCCTTAATCAAAATGTTCATTTGAGAAATAATTTTTAAATAAATTTACCCCCTGTTACACCCACCCGCTCCAACCCGAACCCCAGGGAAGACGTCCAAGTTTTAAATAACAAATCATTTGACATGCTGTGTATCTCTTTATTAGATGACTATTATACCAATTAATGTGCAAAAGTATGAAAAAATGACACCGTGATTGCATTATTATTGCATTATTAGTGTATATGATGCCCGATCCTCCAGGCTCAACTATTAACATAGGAGGAAACAAATGTATACAGTGCAATTCCAGCATCATGTTTCATTTGAGACATAATTATACCCCCCCCCCCCCCCCACCCCCACACACACCCTCACACACACACACACACTCCTTGACCCCGGGCAGACGGTCCGAGTTCGATATTAATACAAATAATAAAATCATTTAATATGTTGCTAATCTTTTATAGACGTTTACATACACCAAGTTATGTGCAAGAATATGGAAAAATGAAAGTGTAATTGAATGTTTAGTGTATTTGACCTTTTAACCCCACTGAGGGACCCTGGGTGCAGAGCCATCATCATAATGTTTCATTTGAGACATACTTACAAAAAAAAGAAAATGACCCCAAATCCCGCCCGCCCCACCCACCCTGGGCCCCAGGGCAGACGTTCGAGTTTGCGAAATATAAAAATCGTTTGATATGTTGAATTTTTAGTTTATTTGACCTTTTGACCCCCCTGAGGGCCCTTGGGCTCGGAGCCAAAAATAATAGTGCTCTTGCACGCCGTCATCATATGATGATGTCATACCCTAAGTTTGGTTGAAGTTTTTCAAAAACGTGGGTATAATTAATGGTAATCAGGTTTAAAAAAGGAATTGGTGGGGTCATTTAATTTTTCATTTCATTTCATAGTTTAAATGCATAATAAACATATATAAGAAGTTTATAGTTGTTCTTTTCATGCGATTATATATAGACATTAACTCATACAATTCAGAAAACGTAGGGTTAAAAATAGTTCTGTCTTAAATGTCTATATATTCGTTTACTACTACATCTACATCTTTTTTCAACATTATATATATTCTTTTTGCCAATATATTATCATTAAATTTAACCAATAACTTTCCCCTTTATAAAGAGAGATACTCTACCTTATTCGGCAAAAATGGTAGACCATTACGTGTTCGCGCCTTAATTCCATTAAGTGGTGGAAAAGCTTATCAGGATTTTAAAACGGATATTTCGACAATAAAACACGTTTAAACATTTTTTTATTGGAAAAAAATGCGATTACCTGTTTAAAATTACCTATTAAATGTTTTAATTTTACAATATGCATGCCTTTTAAGCCTAAATTAAGGTTTTATTTCATACCCCAGCCAACCCAGTTCTCGCTTTTTAGAAAAGGGGTTTGATGGGGTATGAAAGTTAATACGGGGACCACGTAATGCTTATTGCCTTCCGTGACCGGGATGGTAAAAACGTTGCGTAAAATAGCCTAAAATGTGCTGAAATTTACGTAAAACAACAACATCTTCCACAAAATGTCTTTATGAATACTTTCAATAGCTTAAGGTTCGTACATTCTAGTGAATCGAGTGCGTATGAACTATTTATTAGATAAAACTGTCATTATAATTAGGGTGTCTTCGTATTGATCCCTTACTGTCAGATTTGACGGTGAAATTAATATAGCAGCAACTTGTGTGTCCAAGAGGTAACATTGTTATGATATTTGTAAATTTATTGGAAGAATATGCAAAATAAATTCAATTAAACATACATACAGAAATACCGGTAATATGATTCGTCGTAAATAAATAAAAAATTATCTTACTAAAAACGGATTAATTACGGAATCAACTTATCGAAACATACAACTGACGATATGAATGATTGTATACATATAGACACGGCCAAAACACAATATTATATTCGAGCTAATGTGATTGCATTTGACGATAAACAACAACAAAACAAATCCTGAATCATTACATAACAATTAAGCTTGTATACGCTCCTGAAATATCTCGCAAAAGGAACCCCAGAAATAGTTGCGTACTTGGTATCTGATATATGATTCCTTAGCGTGACGGTTTATATATAGTGGGAAATAGTACGAAAAGTATCAAATGAACATGAATAGTATGTATTACTATATTTTTGTGAAGTGTGTAAACTGTAAAATAAAACTAGTCGATGATGACAGTTAAACAATATAAATGGTGGACAATCACACGCATAATGACCAAAAAATCTCCCACCCCAACGCCCGTACCCCACACCATATGCATGCAGTACATGTAGCCTCTTAGACACACACTAGCGGCTGTATGGGGTGGAGTACACTCAACAACAAACACATTGGTCCAAAAACATTTTGTAATCTTGAGGATCCTTTATATCTATGCAGTTATTATATATAACCCGTTAAAATAATGAATGACCTACCTAAATGCATTGATTAAATGACGGGTAGGGATTTATTTTACTAAAATATTTAAGGACGAATTGCAATAAGTGGCCTACCGTGAGACATACTGAACACTATGTTCGATTTTCTGCTTGAGAACCTACGAACTGTAATATTTGCAATAATAGCGGCTGTATGGGATTTGACATCTCGATTAAATTATCCGGTCTAATTGTGTTTTATAACAGTTTATGTATCTCAAGAAACATTGTTGCAGAGTTGCGTTCAATCAACTCATTAACTTTTTTTCTCAAAATGCATACTTCTTCTTGGTTATTTTATAATTATTTCTTGCAAAAAAAGAGGAACAGTTGAATAAATGCAATGTGACAATGTTTTGTGGTTGACTGTCCTCCTTGAATGCTACTTTCCCTGTCCGATCTTTTTATATTTTTTTGACAGTCACGTCACATATACTTGGAGACTTTTCTAAGTCTACACTTTTTGAAATCCAATAAAAATTTTATTGTTTGACCGATTTCTATAAAATTGTGCATGTAATAATGTAAACTGATTGTGCAGCTAAATCAAGCAAATTATATCAATTTTAATCACTGAAAACAGGCAACATGCATTGCGCGTGCTTTATGCATTTTCACGTCAGAAAATTAAAATGTGTGCAAACAATGTTATCTTTCTTTACAATTTATTTTTTAAGACAACTTTCCAACCTAAAAAACACATTATATTGATAATTCATTCATTGTTCGTGAAATTAATATATTGATATTTATATCATGTGATTTACTTAATATTATTATTTATAGATAGTGACTTATAGGTCCGTTGGGCCGGGTGCTTAATTTCCAGTAATCTCATACATGTTTGATTTTGAATTGTATATGCACTTGTCACTTTAATAAACTATTTACTTACTTACTTACTTACTTATATTTTCAGTTTTGTCTTAAATAATTTTGGGTGGGTGGGGTAAGATGTTTTCATCCATTTTCTAAATAGAATTTTTTAACGTTATTTGTAGTTGAAAAGATGCGAAAAGAAAACATAAATTGTTTTAAATTTAATAATTTATAATATTTTTTCTCGATATTTGCTACGTAATTCACAATATTGTGACTTTTTAAATAAAATATCCGAATACCATTACATTTTTAAAGGAACACAAACATAATTGCATATTCCTGATTTATTTTGATATAAGGATTACACCTAATACAAAATATTTACACAAAACATAATTTTATTAAAAATATTGAAATTATGAAAATTTCGCAACACCATTTTGTGACTTTTGGTTTTTAAAAAAACGACGGTACGGTTTGGTTTTCAGAGCATATATCAAATTATGTACCTTAACGAGTAATATTTTCGATTATTTTTATTATAATATACATACATGAAGTGTACCAAATACATTTTTGGCCAATCCATACAAAAATAGGGTAAAAATAAAACCGTCTTAAAAAGTGTAGACTTAGAAAAGTCTCCAAGTATATATTGTACATAACTAAGATGTAACCGTAGATTTCTATCAAATCACCTTGCAAACGTCTAGGACTTCTGTAATCACTTTGTATAGCTTAGCACTGCCAGTGTAGGACTAGCCGCGGGAATTATAACTCTGATGGTATGTACCTACCATAGATGTACCTACTATAGATAGGTACATACCAAAATATCCATGATTCCCACGGACTGTGTAGGACCTGACCAGAAGTTTTCAAAAATGTTTATTTTCAGGTTAATTCATTAGTATTTGTCATGCTTTAATATTTAATTATCATGTTGTCATTCTTTTTAGATGTTACATTATTTGTATAATGTGTTTGTTTGTATGGTGTTTTACGTCATCAACGCATATAAGGTTATATATAACGGTCGATTTTTTGTGATGGACGCAGACCATCCATTTTTCCTGGGTAGAATCAGTACTGTACCCCTCCCGCCATCCGTAAAAATCGACACTTCCTCACTTACTAGTTGAGCTCCCAGTGGGATTCGAACCCGCAGCGGATTACTTGTTTAGGTAATACGTGTAGTTTAAATTATTTCGAAAGTGTATGCGTACCTACGTACCTGTAACTTCATTAAAATACTAATAAATGTTTAAGTCGTACAGCATACTGTACTAGAAATGATAGTAGTAGTTGTTAAGTAGTAGTTGTTAAGTAGTTTGTGCATTTGTTCAAGCACTGTATCCATTTCTATTGTAATTAAATCACATGCCGTGTTATATATTAGTTCCCACGGAATGTTCGCTCTGTTTATATATCTTCACGTTAATATGAAATTCATACTTGGCGTTTGTGCAAATTTTGATAGAAAACTATCCCTGATGTTGACTTTTGTCACTGAATACTGTTTAATTTGCCGACGTATGGGTGAAGCATGGACAACAAAGCAATTCCCGCTATGTCCGGCGTTCCGGATGTTTCCGGACTTCTAAATCTCACTCCGTGTTAACATGTGTTTGCATAGTGTGGTCATTTATATTTTGATTTATAACAATTTCAGGGATCTGGTCTGAGAACAAAGTTTTAAATTATAAACACAAAAAAATATATCACCCCAAATATCAGCGAAAGAATATGTTTTAAATAGTGGGAATTCTGCAACTCTAATGGCCCTTTTTCTTTGTATTGTATTTTACTGTGTACGTCTTTATCCTTTAATGTTAAATACATGTATATATTGTTAGGGTTCAGGGTTGTGACCTTTTTACGATTAGCCAGACAATGTGTCAGTAATGTAATTGTTGCTTTATACATATTTTCAGACATGTATCGACAATACATTGTACGAATAACTGTGAGTGCGAAATTCTTTGACAGATTATTATATAACACATTATTTGAAATCAACTGTTTATCACATCTGTAAACATCAGTAAAGTGTGAGCATGCGTGTATGTAGAGAATCAATTGTTTTATCGAGAGGCCTATTCAGTGTGTTAGACAAACATGTTTTGACCAGATTGGTTTATACAACTCAGGGATGGGATATATGCCAACTAAGAAATGAAATATTCTTATATTTCAGCTTAGAAATATTCCAACTATAAGGTATATGATATATTCCTTTATTTCAACTAAGAAATAGAATATATTCCAACTAAGGTATATGGTATATTCCGAGGAATACAATATATTCCAACTGAGGTATACGGCTAAAATCTGATCTAGCCAGAATGACGCCTGCTATATTATATAAAACTATGGACTCTACCGTGTATTTCCGAACTTTTAGAGGATCTATTTCAATATCAGATAATACTTTAGATATCTAATTATGTCCAAATCTTCAAATTAATCAACTGATGAAGGAAATGTAAATTGAGAGAGAGATTAAAAACATATCCAGTAAGGAGATACGCGTCTAATTACGATTTTGCGTAATAAAACTCCGCGTATCGATCACGATTTACGCCCAAATTGATACTATTAACACGACATTTTTTGCAAATGAGCGTTTATTATGTCATGCCATCGTTACTTGATTTTTTCACGTAAATATTTGTTCTTTTTTTATTATACGGGAAATTTAAAAAAAGTCCCATTTTCGTGTTGAATGGGTATATCATACATAAATAAAAATGTACAAATTGTATACAGAATATGAATACTTTGACCACTGTCATGGTGATCCAGACAGCTTTAATACAAATATCTACAAGATTATTGAACGTGACTTTGTACCGATTATGTTGAGTTGCACTTTTTTCTTTGTTATAAACCTCCATTGAAGCAATACCTGATACTGTCAATTTGTTTATATAAAGGGTTATTGAAACATACCAAGTTGTGTTGAAGTAGGCAGTAAATGTGTACTACATACAGTATAAAATGTTTAATATATAGTTATTACCTTTTTGAGTGACATTTATTTCTGCTTGTTTTCCTGTATCGTGATATTCTCCGCTGCGTCGGTCCCACTGCTGCTTAACGGCCACCACCATTTTGTGTCGTCTCAGTTCGAGCACGTGCAGTATATCCTCACCGGTGCTCGTGGCGACGTCACCGGGTTGATACTTGTTCACGTCTCCATTTTTCACTTTAACCACACACGGGTATTTCCCGTTCGCTATTACATCCCTAAGTGGACGTATCCGCTCATCCCAGACAAAGTCGGTATCATTGCTGACGGTGCTAGGGTCTTCCCCGCAGTCCAGTCTCGGATGTAGGTCGTATCTACCCTCTCGTTCCGACATCTTAATATCCATGACAACATAGACGCTTTTAATAAAATATAATTCACACAGTTTTCATCTTGTTTTTATCTCCAAACGGTAGCGTCTGTTCTCGGCTATCTGTACTCGTTAACTGATAGAAGAATTCAAAACACTCCAAATATTAAGATCCACCCGTTCAACTTTGTTATTGGCAGTTTGCTCCATACTGCATGTCATACCCACAATACTAACATGTACCTTCTGCCGTGATGTGTGTACCATCCCATGAAAACGTTAAGAGGGTGTATTCCAAAACTATGTTTGTAGAATGTATATTGAATTGATCGTCTTTAAACCTACAATTTGTGTTTGTATTCCGGTGACTACACGGTATACGTATTCAACATGATTTATAAATCTATACTTAACATTGTACTCGTTCAGCCGAACATGTTAATACGTTAGATTATGCTGTCCTTTCTGTCAATATAGCTGATATGTTGTATGTACTTTGCGACGAACACTTTCGTCAGACTTCACCGTATTTACTAATTTATTAAAAGCCAGCCATCCGAAATAACCAGCAGTGGAAGTGTGTTATACATACAGGTAGTAATAGTAAAATCAATGAAATCGATCAAATAGGTGGCAGAAATGACAATTATTGTGTTTGACGTGGAATTTCAATTTGGCGACCTTAATTTACGTTGTTTTGATCGTATCTCGAGTTTATCAATGAGTTCGCGCTTTGCGTACAATAGCTTGTCTTAAGTTTAACATTTCGTTATAAAATGTCTCATTTTCTTTGCTTTTTAGCTCTACTGGCAGCTTATGGGATGACGAGTTGTCCGTCCGTCCGTCCGTCCGTTAACTTTTGCCTTGTGAACACTCTAGGGCCTTCATTATTAATCGGATCTTTATGAAACTTTGCCAGTGTCTTTATATCAGTGAAAGCTCGGACAAGTTCGAAAACCAGCCAGATCGGATTAATTTAACCGGAGTTATGACCCTTGTTTTAATGAAAAATGCCATATTAAGCCTTGTGAACACTCTAGCACCTTCATTTATTATTTGATCTTTACCAAACTTGCACCTTCATTTGATTGTAGTATTTGATCTTAACCAAACGTGCAGAGATTGTTAATATCAATGAAAGCTCGAACAAGTTCAAAAATCAGCTATATCGGACCTGGAACACCGGAGTTATGTGCCCTTGAATTATTGAAAAATGCAATTTTCAGCCTTGTGAACATAAGCATTTCTTTATTTGGGAGCTTAGGGGCCCTTCTTGGATCAGTTTTACATAGATTTATATCGAAAAACTTCAAAAAATCTTCTTCTATGAAACTACAATAATATAGATAAAGTTTAATATTTTTATGTATTATCAGCTTATGGATCCTCTACCAAGTTTGTTCAAATGGTGACCCTGGGCTCAAATTTGGCTCGGCCCCAGTGGTAACAGTTTAAAATATACTTATATAGGGAAAACTTCAAAAATCTTCTTCTCTGAAACTATAAGATCCAAAGGTTTAATATTTTGTATTTAGCATCAGCTTTAATATTGTCCTCTATCGATTTTGTTCATATGGTGAACCGGGGTCAAATTTGGCCCCAACTCAGGGGTCACAGTTTTACATAGACTGATATAGGGAAAAGCTTAAAAAAAACTTCTTCTCTGAAACTACATTTATTATCAGCGTATGTTCCCTAAAAACATTGTTCAAATGGTGACCCTGGGGTCTAATTTGGCCCCGCCCCAGGTGGATCACAGTTTTATATAGACTTATATATAGGGAAAAACTTTAAATATCTTCTTCTCTGAAACTACAAGAGTCAAAGGTTTAATATGTTTTATTCACACTCAGCTTATGGTCCTCTATCAAGTTGTTTGAATGGTGATCATGGGGTCAAACTTGGCCCCTCCCCAGGGTGACATGTTTTACATAGAGTTACATAGGGGAAAACTTTAAAACAAATCTTCTTCTCTGAAACAACAAGAGCCAGAGGCTTAATATGTTGTATTTAGCATCAGCTTATGGTCCTCTACCAAGTTTGTTCAAATGGTGACCCTGGAGTCAAATTTGGCCCAATCCCCGGGGTCATATGTTTTATATAGACTTATATAGGGACAAACTAAAAAAACTTCTTCTCTGAAACTACAAGAGCCAACAGTTTAATATTTTGTATTTACAATCAGCTTATGGTCCTCTACCAAGTTTGTTCAAATGTTGACCCTGTGCCGACCCTGGGTCACATGTGAAAAAAGATTTGTTTTAAATCCAGCCAAACTTGAGTTAAATACATCCCTCCCCCATATCTTGGTAATCGAAGACAGTTTATATAATTGTCATATCTGACACACAATCCTTATATCCCCCACCCAACCCAACCCCATCCCATCCCGGCCCACCATGGACACCATACAGCCAGTGGAGCGATACAGGCCCTCTTGGGCTTCTTGTTTTTTGTTTGTTTGCGTAGCGTATACCTCGTGTATTACGTGTGTTGCATACGTTGCGTTTAACATGTCTAATTTGTTTGTGTATAACAAGTAAGACTGGCTCAAAACGCCTTATTAATAATGTATTTCCTAATTTCGTATAAAGCATGACTAAACGGGTTATTCCCCTTCGATCACAAGTTCAATTGCAAACATTTAGCCATAAATTACACGAACGAGAGTCAAGTTCAACGAAACTCTAGAAATGTTGATTTATATCTATACTATTTACATTATTTTTACTGTCAAGTCCAGAGCCATAATACATTATAAATTGTTTAATACCTTATACATAACAGAAGACAGAACAATGCCATTGTTTTATATCCTGCAATATTCTAGACTTATTAGTTTGTTTGTTTTTTGTGTTACGTCATTTTCAACACACGTAAGGTTATATATGACAGTCGATTTTTTTTTAAACAAATTGGTGGAGGCAGACGCAGACCATCCACTTTTCCTTTACTGTAAGAGTACACATCCAGCCATCCGTAAGAATCGACATTTCCTAACTTACAAGTCGAGCTCACAGTGGGATTCAAACCCGCAGCGGTGAGAGGCGAGACGGTTTACAAATCAACGTGGGTAACCCCTTGGCCACGGATACGCTACCAGACTTATCAGACAGTGGGACAACATTAGAAACATAAAATAAGTAAAATATTAACTATGAAACTATAATAATTAATAAGAGTTATACAGACAGTTTATCACATCACTACACTAATAGTTATGAATGTTTTCTTTTGGAGAAGATTATATATATATATCATTAAAGGGCCTGCGTATGTATGTATAGAGTTTAACGGCACTTTTAACTATCTGTGCGTCATATCACGATGTCTATTGTAAGTCATATCACGATGTATATTGGAAGTCATATCACGATGTATATTGTAAGTCATATCTCGATGTCTATTTGAAGTCATATCACGATGTCTATTTTAAGTCATATCACGATGTCTATTGTAAGTCATATCACGATGTATATTGTAAGTCGATGTCTATTGTAAGTCATATCACGATGTCTATTGTAAGTCATATCTCGATGTATATTGGAAGTCATATCTCGATGTATATTGTAAGTCATATCACGATGTCTATTGTAAGTCATATCACGATGTCTATTGTAAGTCATTTCACGATGTATATTGTAAGTCATATCTCGATGTATATTGTAAGTCATATCTCGACGTATATTGTAAGTCATATCTCGATGTATATTGGAGTCATATCTCGATGTATATTGTAAGTCATATCTCGATGTATATTGGAAGTCATATCTCGATGTATATTGGAATCACTGAGCTTTATTCTCAACTGTATAGTGCTGCTGCCACACTGGAATATCACGCCTGACTGAGACCGGGCCGACCAGGACTACCCTTTTTATGCTGAGCGTTATTTAAGCAATGGAGCTACAAGTACTATGTGTATACTATAGTGATATAAAGCGGGGAATGAACACACACAGGACCTTCCACATGCTAGGCAAACGCTCAACCATTATGCCACCGCCATCGAAATGAAGCATCCATGTTGCATCGGTTTTTTAAAACACGCTTAAGAGAAATAAAATGCATCTACAACTTAAAAAGAGAGAACAATAATAACATATAGATGACGTGGACGTATTAACACGTTTTGCTTTAAAAAAAAAAAGGGGTAAACAATTATTTATTACAATCTTTAATAGCAAAACTGTTAAGACAGAAGACAATGATGGGTGATGAACAAGTTTGAACACGTTTGTTATCAAAATTCCATTAGGCAGAATATACATTTTTACAACACATGTGACTGACAGTCAAAATATACAATATTCACAGGTAATATATTTTACAAATGCAATATAACATTATTTGCTATTATAACATTATATATCTATATTGTTAATAATAATTCCTTTCATTTGCGCGGAGAAGGCTTTTGGCCATTACAGTTGTACGCAATATACAGGTCAGATTTTCTTAATTTAAACACGTAGTTACTACCAACAGACACGTTTGTGAATTAAATCAATTATTTGTAAGCAAACATTCATTTCGTTTATAACAAGATTTGTAAACAAAATAGACACGTTTCTAATTTCTTTTTGAGTTTATTAACAAAATAAGTTTCTGCATATTTGGCCTATTCCAATAGTATTTTTTTATATATTGTTTTCTCCGAGTATATAGTGATGTACAGGGATATGAAGTCATCAGTTGTTATGTGTACATGAAGTTTGGGAACACTCAGTTCGAAAATAGTTGTGTTAGCAGGTATACAATTTAGAGTGGCAAATTTTAAGTCAAACAAAGGGCCATAATTCTGTAATATATTAGGAAATCAATGATGTGTTATGTAGAGGGACATAAGGTCATCAGTTGTCATCAGTTGTTATGAGTATATGAAGTTTGGGAACAACCCATTTAGAAGTGTTTGAGATATGCAACTATTAAAAACATGTTACGGGGAGCGACGCGACGTGACGAGACGCGACGGGACGTTACGGACAGCTTTGTGAAAGCGGGAGTATAACTGAAAAGTGAATTTAATCTTTCACAGACATTTTATTACAGGTTTGACTGCTGACCTTGATTTTGACTACTGTCGAAAGTGTAAAATGTTCGTCTTGTGTTTCTCTTATTTTCTTTCAGACTGTTGACAGCGTTAAAGTCGTATTTTTTTTAAAGTTTTACTTTAAATGACACAAACTCATGACAGAGGCGTAATAAACCTGCTCATGAATATGATTTATGGGTGAAGCAGATTTCGTTCGACGAACATCCAAAGACTCGGTCGAGTCCAAAGAGTCGGTATATAAGGCTGACATGGATGCGCATAATATCAGTTTCATCAGTTTAAATCAAAGACAATATCTTACCACAAAGTATTAAAAGGATCATTTTTTTCTTAGACATTGGATTAGTGACATTCACTGGTATTTCCTAAAAGCCATGGCTTAGCTTATAAAACAAAGGAAAAAGAAAAACAAGATATATAAAAGCAGAACAGGAATGTTATCATTCACAGAACACAGTCAACCAAACACACAGTCAACCAAACACACAGTCAATCAAACATACAGTCAACCAAACACACGTATATGAAGCAAACAACAATCATAAGGAAAGATAGAAGCAACGTATGCGACACAACAGACATAAAGGGGTTGACAATTGGGGTACTGCCTTGGAACGGTCAGTGTGGGGTTAAAACCAGGTGTTAGGGTGCACCAGCGCCTCACTCTTACTCCATTGTCGTCCAAATAAAATGGGACAGTGTAAATCAAGTGATCCCCGCCGGGCTATATCCTCTAACATACTAGGCAGTATTAATAGTCGATATAAGTACTACACAAAGATGATCATGTATATATGAATTTAACAAGTGTGTCGCGTAACGGAGAATTATACTCTCGTTTTTTTAAGTGAAAAGCATTTCCTGACTGATCTACTGCCAACATATCTGAAATGGCCAAAGGTCGGAAACATATATACTTGCTTAATAAGATAAAGGACATGGATTACATAAGCGAGTTGGTTCAGTCGTGTTTATTTTTTCTCGAAAATTCGTTTTAATACATGGAACATAAGAACTAACTTTTTATATGGTGGGTCACCACGACCTTGACCTTAACCTAGTGACTTCACCAACAACAGGGATCACCCTTTTCCCATGGGCAGTCTATATATGCAGTCTAGTTGTAATCGGACCGGAAAAAGTACACATACATATTTAGGCACTCAGCGGGTTTGAACTCGGGACCCCTTGCATGTGAAGCGGGCGCCTACCGATATCACCATACAATCTAGCTCTGTGGCGAGACAATAGTTACACGTTTATAAACCTATCTATGTACATACCCCACAACTGAGTCCTATTACATACCTCCAACCTTTTTATTTTTGATATTGGAAACCTTCAAATATCACACAACACATATAGACAATAACATATACAATGATTTAGGCATCTGGGCAGAACCTCATACAATGCCTACCGGGATTCTCCAGCAATGTAATCGGACTGGAAAAGTACACTAATATTTAGGCACTCAGCGGGTTTGAACTCGGGACCCCTTGCATGTGAAGCGGACGCTCTACCGATATCACCATAAAAGCTAGCTCTGCGGCGAGACAGTAAAAACATGCTTATAAACTTATATATTTACATATCCGCCAACTGAATTCAATTACACTAGTGATCTTAGTTTGAAAAGTATTCGAGTAATCCGTCTTTCTATGCATAGTCATCATGACCTTGACCTCGAAAACCGTTATTATATGCATGGTTACAGCGACCTTGACCTATGTTTTGTGATCTCAAGAACAATGGGGATCATCCTAGTCCCTTGGAAGTTCCATGATCATGTGTATTATACTTCATAAGTTATCAAGGTATATCAAATTGTTAAAAGACTGGCGGACGGACAGACAACGCCATACTATAAAACGTAAAAAGCACAAAGGCCTAGACAGTCACAAAGCAAGTACTTATTGAGTTGATAGAAGCCAGAGCAGCAAAGAATAAACCAATATGGTCACACAAATACTATATTGAAGACAAACACTAAACGTTATCATCACTTCAAAGATGTAAGCAAGACGTCTATTATCTAATAAAGCATCGTCTTCGACACCGTCCCTTGTGATTGGCATGCAAAGTGATACTGATATTTCATGGAAATATTGGATAGGTCGTTTAACATAATCAGTATGACCATCATTGTAGCCGTGTCCAGTATGTGAACCACCAACAGTTTGTCATAGTCATTCGTTTGTCCAACACAATGTCCCCACAAGCAAATAGATTTCCATCGCCAGCTATAACGTCTTTTGGAATATATATATACCTTAAAATTTAGATTAAGATTTATGTGTTTCTCCAAATAAATTGCATGTTAATAATCGCATTTATTGTAAAGTTCATCAGTTTTTCCCTACTAAACACCCTTTCCACTTTCAGTTTAAAGACATTTCTTTGCCTAGCAAATTAAGAAATGTAATAGACCTATTATTAACATCCGAATCTTCCTTTACGTATTATTCTATCAGTTGAATGGTTCGCATAACCTCCGCAAACAAGTGTTATATCAATTGGATTTAGATGGCGCAATGTATGCATGTACTACAGGCTGCCGGCGAATACGCCCCCGCCCCACTACCATCTCTACTGCTCCCTCCACACATTTTCTCTACAACCCCACCCTCACCCCCTTAAAGATGTGTTCAGTGACATGCTAAATACTGTTACACTTGGTTTTCAATTTTAAAAAAATAATTGAAAAAGTGTAACAGACTTTTGCATTTTTAAGTGGGGTTGTAGAGAAAATATGGGAGATGGGGAAGTAGCGGGGGTAATGGAAGGAAGGGTAGGTGAAGGGTATGTACGATTGTACTATGAAAGTCGAACAGGAAATGTAGCATTCGCGGAGCACAGTCTACCATCACATGCAGTCACATCAAACAACAAATACAAGGACAAATAGAGAACACAGTCTACCAACAGATGCAGTCACATCAAACAACAAATACAAGGAAAAATAGAGAACACAGTCTACCAACACATGCAGTCACATCAAACAACAAATAAAGGACAAATAGAGAACACAGTCTACCAACTCATGCAGTCACATCAAACAACAAATACAAGGATAAATCGAGAACACAGTCTACTAACACATGCAGTCACATCAAACAACAAATACAAGGATAAATAGAGAACACAGTCTACCAACACATGCAGTCACATCAAACAACAAATAAAGGACAAATAGAGAACACAGTCTACCAACACATGCAGTCACATCAAACAACAAATAAAGGACAAATAGAGAACACAGTCTACCAACACATGCTGCAACATCAAACAACAAATAAAGGACAAATAGAGAACACGGTCTACCCACACATGCAGTCACATCAAACAACAAATAAATGATAAATAGAGAACACAGTCTACCAACACATGCAGTCACATCAAACAACAAATAAAGGACAAATGGAGAACACAGTCTACCAACACATGCAGTCCCATCAAACAACAAATAAAGGACAAATAGAGCACACAGTCTACCAACACATGCAGCGACATCAAACAACAAATACAAGGACAAATAGAGAACACAGTCTACCAACACATACAGTCACATCAAACAACAAATACAAGGGCAAATAGAGGACACAGTCTACCAACACATGCAGTCACATCAAACAACAAATAAAGGACAAATAGAGAGCACAGTCTACCAACTCATACAGTCACATCAAACAACACATAAAGGACAAATAGAGAACACAGTCTATCAACACATGCAGCCACTTCAAACAACAAACAAAGGACAAATATAGAACACAGTCTACCAACACATGCAGTCACATCAAACAACACATAAAGGACAAATAGAGAACACAGTCTACACACACATGCAGTCACATCAAACAACAAATAAGGGACAAATAGAGAACACAGTCTACCAACTCATGCAGTCACATCAAACAACAAATAAAGGACAAATAGAGAAAACAGACTACCAACACATGCAGTCACATCAAACAACACATAAAGGACAAATAGAGAACACAGTCTATCAACACATGCAGTCACTTCAAACAACAAATAAAGGACAAATATAGAACACAGTCTACCAACCTATGCAGTCACATCAAACAACACATAAAGGACAAATAGAGAACACAGTCTACCCACACATGCAGTCACATCAAACAACAAATAAAGGACAAAGAGAGAACATAGTATACCAACACATGCAGCCACATCAAACAACAAATACAAGGATAAATTGAGAACACAGTCTACAAACACATGCAGTCACATCAAACAACAAATAAAGGACAAATAGAGAACACAGTCTACCAACTCATGCAGTCACACCAAATAACAAATAAAGGATAAATAGAGAACACAGTCTACCAACTCATGCGGTCACATCAAACAACAAATAAAGGACAAATAGAGAACACAGTCTACCAACACATGCCGCCACATCAAACAACAAATACAAGGATAAATAGAGAACACAGTCTACCAACACATGCAGCCACATCAAACAACAAATGCAAGGATAAATAGAGAACACAGTCTACCATCACATGCAGTCACATCAAACAACAAATAAAAGGACAAATAGAGAGCACAGTCTATCAACTCATGCAGTCACATCAAACAACAAATAAAGGATAAATAGAGAACACAGTCTACCAACACATGTAGTCACATCAAATAACACATAAAGGACAAATAGAGAACACAGTCTACCAACACATGCAGTCACATTAAACAACACATAAAGGACAAATAGAGAACACAGTCTACCAACTCATGCAGCCACATCAAACAACACATAAAGGACAAATAGAGAACACAGTCTACCACAACATGCAGTTACATCAAACAACAAATAAAGGACAAACAGAGCACACAGTCTACCCACACATGCAGTCACATCAAAAAACAAATAAAGGACAACAATAGAAAACAGTCTACCAACACAGGCAGTCACATCAAACAACAAATAAAGGACAAATAGAGAAAACAGACTACCAACACAGGCAGTCACATCAAACAACAAATAAAGGACAAACAGAGAAAACAGACTACCAACACATGCAGTCACATCAAACAACACATAAAGGACACATAGAGAACACAGACTATCAACACATGCAGTCACTTCAAACAACAAATAAAGGACAAATATAGAACACAGTCTACCAACACATGCAGTCACATCAAACAACACATAAAGGACAAATAGACAACACAGTCTACCCGATCATGCAGTCACATCAAACAACAAATAAAGGACAAATAGAGGACACAGTCTACCAACTCATGCAGTCACATCAAACAACAAATAAATGACAAATAGAGAAAAAAGTCTACCAACACATGCAGTCACATCAAACAACACATAAAGGACAAATAGAGAACACAGTCTATCAACACATGCAGTCACTTCAAACAACAAATAAAGGACAAATAAAGAACACATTCTACCAACACATGCAGTCACATCAAACAACACATAAAGGACAAGTAGAGAACACAGTCTACCAACACATGCAGTCTCATCAAACAACAAATACAAGTATAAATAGAGAACACAGTCTAACGACGCATGCAGTCACATCAAAAAACAAATAAAGGATAAATAGAGAAATCAGTCTACCAACACATGCAGTCACATCAAACAACAAATAAAGGACAAATAGAGAACACAGTCTACCAACACATGCCGCCACATCAAACAACAAATACAAGGATAAATAGAGAACACAGTCTACCAACACATGCAGTCACAACAAACAACAAAGGACAAATAGAAAACACAGTCTACCAACACATGTAGTCACATCAAACAACACATAAAGGACAAATAGAGAACACAGTCTACCAACACATACAGTCTTATCAAACAACAAATAAAGGACAAGTAGAGAACATTGTCTACCAACACATGCAGCCACATCAAACAACAAATACAAGGATAAATAGACAACACAGTCTACCAACACATGCAGTCACATCAAACAACAAATAAAGGACAAATAGAGAACACAGTCTACCAACTCATGCAGTCACATCAAACAACAAATACAAGGATAAATAGAGAACACAGTCTACTAACACATGCAGTCACATCAAACAACAATTAAATGATAAATAGAGAACACAGTCTACCAACACATGCAGTTACATCAAACAACAAATAAAAGACAAATAGAGAACACAGTCTACCAACACATGCCGCCAAATCAAACAACAAATACAAGGACAAATAGAGAACACAGTCTACCAACACATGCAGTCACATCAAACAACAAAGGACAAATAGAGAACACAGTCTACCAACACATGTAGTCACATCAAACAACACATAATGGACAAATAGAGAACACACTCTACCAACACGTGCAGTCACATCAAACAACAAAGGACAAATAGAGAACACAGTCTACCAACACATGCAGTCACATCAAACAACACATAAAGGACAAATAGAGAACACAGTCTACAAACACATGTAGTCACATCAAACAACAAATACAAGGATATATAAATAGAGAACACATTCTACAAACACATGCAGTCACCTCAAACAACAAATGCAAGGATAAATAGAGAACACAGTCTACCAACACATGCAGTCACATCAAACAATAAATACAAGGACAAATAGAGAACACAGTCTACCAACACATGCAGTCACATCAAACAACAAATAAAGGACAAATAGACAACACAGTCTACCTACACATGCAGTCACATCAAACAACAAATAAAGGACAAATAGACAACACAGTCTACCAACTCATGCAGTCACATCAAACAACAAATAAAGGATAAATAGGGAACACCGTCTACCAACACATGCAGTCACATCAAACAACAAATAAAGGATAAATAGAGAACACAGTCTACAAACATATGCAGTCACATCAAACAAGAAGTAAAAAAATAAATAGGGAACACAGTCTACGAACACATGCAGTCACAAGGACAAATAGAGAACACAGTCTACCAACACATGCAGTCACATCAAACAACAAATAAATAATAAATGGAGACAAAATATGTGACACCACATACTAAAAGGTATTGACAATAGGGATACCACCGTGGAACGGTCAATGGCAAGAATCGGAGTTTAAACCAGGTAAAGTTTTGCACCAAGATTCACTCTTACCCATTTAAACGGGACAGTTTTAATAAAGAAAGTTGCGATACTGTAGTTTCAATGGTGATTGTAAACTGATATTATAATGTATTATAATCTAGTTATTATGTCAGAAACTGTTAACACAGATAAATCAGAACTAAAGGGAAGTTGTGGGAGGAAAAAAAGTTGCCCACTGACTTTACACGTTGTGAGATGTATATGTGTAATCATTCTTGCCTCTGCGTGCGCTTACAATGAACAAGTTACTATCAAGTATAATCTCCCTGTTTGTCGTGTGGCCCAACACACGCCGTGACGGGTCTTAAGGACTATGGGTCAGCCATCTTTGATCCAAAAAATCCAAAATCGATGAGATATGGTCAAGTGAATTTTTCAACGATGTACGCATTTTAGGCACGAGCAATGTCAACCATATAGTACATGACAGTAATTCAACACGTTTGATGTGAATATAATATTAGAAAGAATACTTATATGGCAAAAATTGTGCGCTTTATATTCGAAAAGTTTGGTGCAGTTTTACTCAAAGTTGTTTTGTTATTTATGTGAAATAAACTGGTCCATAAGCCATATGTTATCACATCATCCAAAATTCGAAGTACACCATTGTTAAAAAAAAGAAGATATTCTTTCAATGGCATGTACTTTCAAAATAATCTCAATGCTGTAGTATGGTGGCACTGACGGGTTTTAATTGTCAAATATTATAAAAGGCAACTATGTTTTTGGATGTATTAAACACAACTGAGTGACTATTGTGAATAGAAACATGGCAAAACAAGAGTAATTTATTATTATATTCGAAAAAAAGAAGCACCAACTAAATAATAACATATGAATACGATCAAATGACCTGTTTATCCGAATGTTTCACCATACCGCATGGTTTCAATTTACAATTCACGTGCATGCTTTTCATGTGTATCATGTGTGTGTGTTGCACATGGCGTATAAAGAAAATCTTCATTTTTAACGAAGGTGTACTTCGAATTTTGGATGATGTGATAACATGGCTTATTTTATTCAGAAATGATGTCTCGTCTGCACTCGCTGGATAAATGGACTATTTTATGGACCAGTTTATTTCACATAAATAACAAAACAACTTTGAGTAAAACTGCACCAAACTTTTCGAATATAAAGCGCACAATTTCTGCCATATAAGTATTCTTTCTAATATTATATTCACATCAAAAGTGTTGAATTACTGTCATGTACTATATGGTTGACATTGCTCGTGCCTAAAATGCGTACATCGTTGAAAAATTCACTTGACCATATATCATCGATTTTGGATTTTTTGGATCAAAGATGGCTGACCGATAGTCCTTAATCAACTCTTTCGTTATACTCTGTTTCATTACCTATCCTAGAGTTAAAATCGCCCCAATATGTTACCTGCCATGAATCTGATATTGATGTAAAATCAAAATAAAACGGCGTCATTTACACTACTAGAATAGTCAAATGGTGGAAGATTCAAATCTGCGCTTTTTAAAGCAATATTGTTATCTGGGATGTCTACTGCGTAATCTGATTAACTCGTCTGCTCGACAAAAAGTCCATGATCACCGCCAGAACCTTAATTGCTTTGCATTGCATTTAGATTATGAATACAAATGACTATACGGTCTATATTCGGTGAAGCTAATCTCATGTTTCATCACGGACGAAAGTTTTAAACACTAAATACATGTACCCACAATTTAAATAGTTAAGCCTATTTTGTCGGAATAAGAAATCGTGACCAACCATCAAAATTCAAAGGATATAGTCCTCTAATTGTGTTGGAACGGTTAACGCGCTCGTGAGAGAACACAAAGCTCATACAAAGCTGTGGAGTTAAAGCGATGTGCATATTAGACTATGCAGTCATGGACTCGAAACTACTGCCATTTTTAGCTCTACCGGTAAATTTTACCTCGTTAAGACGATAGAGCTTTCATTTTTCGTCCGATGTTTACAAAACTTTAACAGATTGTTAATATCATTAAAAGCTCGGTCAAGTTCGAAAACCAGCCAGATCGCACAAATAACAGCGGAGTTATGGCCCTTGATTTAGTTAAAAATGCTATAGTTTGCCTCGTTAAGACGATAGGGCCTTCATTTTCCATTCGATCTTTACCAAACTATAATAGATTGTTTATATCAATAAAAGCTTGAACACGTTTAAAAACCAGTTAGATTGAACCAGTAACAACGGAGTTATGGCACTTGATTTAGTTAAAATGCTATATTTTGCCTCGTTAAGACGATAGGGCCTTCATTTTTCATCCGATTTTTACCAAACTTTAACAGATTGTTAATATCAATGAAAGCTCGGACAAGTTTGGAAACCAGCCAGATCGAACAAGTATCAACGGAGTTATGGCCCTTGATTTAGTTAAAAATGCTATATTTTGCCTCGTTAAGACGATAGGGCCTTTATATTTCATCCGATCTTTACCAAACTTTAGCAGATTGTTGATATCAATAAAAGCTTGAACACGTTTAAAAACCAGTTAGATTTTTCATCCGATCTTTACCAATCTTTAATAGATTGTTAATAACAATGAAAGCTCAGATAAGTTCGAAAATCAGCCATATCGGACCAGTAACAGCGGAGTTATGGTCCTTGATTTTGATAAATATGCTATATGTTGCCTTGTTAAGGCGATAGGGCCTTCATTTTTCATCTGACCTTTACCAAACTTTACCAGATTTTTTGACTTTGTTTTGCTTTTATTATTTTTATATTTATTTATTTAAATTTTTAATTGTTGTTTTTTTTTTGTTATTTTTTATTTTATTTTTTGTTGTTGTTTTTATGTGTTTTTTTATTATCTTTACTGGCCAAGTTCGAAAACGAGCCAGGACGGACCAGTAATGGCGGAGTTATGGCTCTTGATTTAGTTAAAAATGCTATATGTTGCCTCTTTAAGACGATAGTCACTCGCTTCATTGATGTTATAAGAGCCATATTAGACAGTAGAGCGTCCACATGCCCCCTTGAGCCTCTTGTTATTATCAAGTGTGAAAATGCATACTCTATTTTGAGAATCTACACTTAATTAGAAAAAAAAGATGGTGAATATTTTGAAACTGTTTGTCGACCGTAACTCTCGCGGCTTTTTCTCCATGATGTTCAACAAGTCAATGGTTGCAGTAACAGCTCTAGGTTTCGCCTTTTACAGTCTGCTTGCCGCAGTCTGTATCACCTTTTTTGATGTATTGTCTGTTCATTTCATTCCATCCCGATTACGGATGGTGTAATTTTGGCACCAGTGTTCTTCTTTTGGTTAAGTTTATGTTTTAACAAGGCAACGAACCTGCAGCTGAGCTGGTAACGCGCCACAAAGGTTACACTAAACAAGAGGGGCATATCGACGCTCAACTTGCTAACAATGGCTCTTATAACAGCCGAGTGGGGAGTCTGCCTAATGTGGGTGATAAAGATGAAAAATAAAGGACCTAAGTGTTAATAAAGCAGAACAAAGCTATTTGCATTCAATCAAGGGCCACAACTCTGTCAAATGAATATTGAATTTATTCAAGCTGTCAATGATATAAACAGTATGATGACGTTTCGTAAATATCAGATTAAAACTGAAGGAGCTAGAGTGTTAACAAAGCAAAGTATAGTATTTTTAAATAATTCGAGGACCAACACTTTGTAGTTTCTAGTACAACATGTCTAGTTTTTGAAATTGTTTCTTCTGTGACCAAGGCAACTTCATAAAATATTTTTAAAAAATGGAGGGTTTGTATATGGGTGTGGTGTGTGTGTTGTGCATGTGTTTGTGGAGGGTAATGGTATATCTTGAACAAATTTGGTCGGTCGGTCGGTCGGTCGGTTGGTTGGTTGATTGTTGTTTTTTTTACTAATTCAAGGACCATAACTCTGTTGCTGCTTCTAGTCCGACAAGGCTAGATTTTCATATTGGTAGGTCATTACTTTGCTGTGTGTGCTAAAATATGGCTGGTTATTTAACTTGTTTAAACTTTTATTGATACATATACTCTGACCAAGTTTTGTAAAGATAAGATAAAAAATAAATTAAAGAAAAGTAATAAGCAAAATATAAAACTATTCAATAAGTCAAGGGTCATAATGTCTGGAGTTACTAATCATATCATATGGTTTTCAAACTTGTCAAACCTTTAATAACAGCAACTTATGGCCGAGTTTGGTAAAGATAAAATAAAAACAATGAAGGTGTTAGAGCTCTAATGAAGCAAAATGCAATGTAATTTAAGGGTCATAACTCCGCTACTTCTGGTTTGATTATGTCCTGTTTTCAAGCACCTCTGAGCTTTAAATGATGTTAACGTCCTGTTAACAATTAATAAAAAAATATTTTTAAAAAAATGAAAGAACACGATTGTAATGATTTAAATTGTAATTTTGATGAACTTGACAGAGAAATTACTATCTCCAAGTAACAACGATGGTTAAATCTCTCAAAAGAAACAAGGCTTTTGCGGGTGACTGCTTGATAAATGAATACGTTCTCGAAGCGACAGACATCATTTCTCCACATATTTGTTTAATTGGGTATGTAATGGAGCAACATTAGTTAGCTGCTCATCAAAACATTTTACAGGTATTTTAAATAAAGAATTAGCATGCGGTTTGAGGATCAGATGCTCAGTTCGGATTTGAAACTGCCTATACGCCCCTTGTTAATTCTCGATTTATCCGCTGAATAGCGAATAAGCTGGTTCCCTGATTACTCTGCGGTAAACAACAGGGTACCAGGTGCGCGGTGACCAAATGAGTTCATGTGACAGAAAAATGAATTATTAACATACTACTACGCGATCTATTTAAAATATCGAGCTAAATTATTTAAATATGCATGTATTGCTTTTAATTTATTGAAAAAATTATGGAATTCATTATATAACTTGGATTTTAACGGCGAAAATACACTCGCTAGCTGTGTTGATTTTCTTTTTCTACAGTTTTCGGCTTGAATCGAGAATGTACATTTCTAGAAATTTAACTCCTCTTCCCATACGTTTCACATACGGTCAAACGAACGTATTTTTTCGTTATTTAGTTCGTTTTTAGTAAAGCTAAAACAAAATCACTGTATAGAATACAGGATTGTCTTTCAACTCGTCTTTGAAATAGCCGTCTATCTTAAATATTTTTTTTCAAAACAAATACATTAACAACGATATGTATACTACTAGGTTTTCTTAGATTTGATAAATTCGTAAGACGGTGCGTAACTTAGCGCAACGCGCATGCGCGAAAACCCTTACATGTACGCGCAAGTGTTCATGGGTAAATTTATATTCGGCGGATAAATTGGATTTACGATATGTTTCGAATGTTTTATTTTTGTATAAAGACATAAACATGCTATACAATTATCTGAAACGATGTTTACAAATTATTATTATTATTATTATTATTATTATTATTATTAATCCTGTAACATCTGGTATACTATTTAGTATACTCATATTTTGGTTAGAAATCCATAAACCGCACTGTTAGATAGTTTGTATATAGTCGTTTCCTGATGTATACGTGTTTAGAATTATATTTGATGATCTGTCGTCATTGATATAAATGTATTTTGTAACTGTTGCTTATGCTGTTAATATGTATGAACCTACGTGAATAAAGAATTTGAATTTGAATTTGAATCCAGAGTGTCGCTCCACCATTGATGTCATATTTCGTTGAATTGTGTTATACAGAAAGTACTGAATGAAAGCAGGGCTTTATATTAATAATCATCCCAGATCAAAGCAAGCGGTTAAATTGTACGTTTGTGGACCTAAAGAAGGCTTTCGACAGTATATAAAGAAATAGTCTTTGGCTAAAACTTTTTAAGCTAGGAATTAAAGGTAAATTGTTAAGAATTATACGAGCCATGTATGACAAAGTGAAATCTTGTGTTTACACGATAGAGGCCACTTTGCTTGAGCAATCTTAACCAAACTTGCACAGCTTGTATATAAGATCTCGGATGAGTTCGATAATAGGCAAGATCGGAACACCAGAGTTTTGGCCCCTGAATTAGCAAAAAACGCAGTTTTTTTCATTTTGTTTACACGATAGAGGCCACATTTTTCGAGCAATTTCAACCAAACTTGCACAGATTGTAAATGACCATAATATCTCAAACGAGTTCGATAATAGGCAAGATCGGACTAGTAACACCAGAGTTATGGCGCCTGAATTAGCAAAAATGCAGTTGTATTTGTTGTTAACACAATACAGGCCATATTTCTTGAGCAATCTTGACCAAACTTACTTTTTTTTGTGTGTGTGTTTGGGGGTGGGGGGGGGCGAGGGGGGTGGGGGGGCGGGGTTACCTTTTTTAATTTTCTTCTTTCTTTTTTTTTTCTTACTTTTTTTTAATACTTATTTTTTTCTGTTTTTTTTTCTCCTTTTTTTGGATTCGATGAAACTTAGCAGGAAGCATTAGTATGATGTCTAGTTGTGCATGTTGCATTTTTTCGGTTCGTTGGTTTTTGACGGAGTTACGGCCACTTGACAATATTTTATTTTTACTTTAAATTTCTTGTCGGCGCTACTCCTCCTAAACACCTTTTTGGATTTGATGAAACTTGGCAGGAAGCATTGGTAAGATGTCTAGTTGTGCATATCTCTGTATATCAATGAAATCTTGACAAGTTCGAAAACCAGCTAGATCTTGTTAGTAACGAAAAAGTTATGGCCCTTGATTTATTGAAAAATGCTATATTGTATTTTCCTTTGTTAAATCTGTAGCTACTTTTATCAAACCTTTACCAGATTTGTTTAGAATGTTAATATCAATAAAATCTTAAACAAGTTGCCTGATTCATATCCATCCATATACGCCCCACCTCACATCATCCCCACCCTACCTCCACCCCAACCCATTTTTATGAAATCTCATTCATAGAAGAAAGTGGGACAAATTAAACAAATACCCATGCCAGACTAGACGCACCAGACTTATTTCCCATGATTACCAGGTGAGCGATTTAGGGCCATCCAGGCCCACTTGTTTGCTGTTATGCTCTAACAGTCAGAAAACGCCATTACAATTATGTTGACCGTTTTCCGATACAAACCTGCGATTCATATTTTTTTGAGGGGGCAATTTGCCCAAAAAACAACAACAACGCAATAACATGGGTGTTCGATTAGCAATAGCGTTTGAAGTATATTATATAAACACACATTAAGCCTAACCTGATTGCATCACGATAAACCTGAATTAATGCAGCACATGTGCCCGAAAATGCATCTTCATTTTGCCTCATGACTATAACTTCTTTATCTAGCTCACAGTTCCAGTAATACTATATACACATATTCACCATCATGAGACGATGTTCTGAGACCAAAGCCAGGTCTTAACTTCAATGTCAGTGTCATACTAACACGTTGAAAGTTATTGCTATAATTCCGTGTCCGGGCTATAACTTCTTTAGCTATCATTTGATTCCAATAATATATACACATTTTTTCCACCATCCACATGTTCGTATTCTGCCTATAATTTGTTATCTATCTGTCATTTCCACTACTGTTGACACAAATGTGTCGCCACAATGAGGCAATGTGTCGCCACAATTAGTCGCCACAATGAGGCAATGTGTCGCCACAATGAGGCAATGTGTCGCGAATAAAGCCAGATACTTACCTTCAAGGTAAAAAAAACGTTGAATTTCATTGCTATAATTTGGAGTCGTTTCCTTATCATTCTATTCCAATGTGGTATACACAAAAAATACAATGTGTCACATTCGTCACCCAGCTCAATAACTCAACGGTCAAGGTCACACTTAGACCTTGATGGTCATGGGTTTTGTGTTCGGATTAAAACTTCTTCATTTTTCATTGCATTCCAACAATATTCTACACAGACGTTCATCTCCATGTGAAATTGTGTCGCAACACACAAACTCGGCCAATCCCGTCATTCTTCGGGATCATGCTCGAAGCTGATCGAAGAATTGAACGAGATGTTGCAAATGACTGCCATGCCCTTGTCTTCAATGTCAAGGTCGAACTTAGACTCGCCATTATATAGGAATATGTATTGCATTCTTCACCAGGTCAATAACTCAAAGATCAATATAACACCCAGAAGGTAAAGGTCATAGGTTTAATTTCGTGTACGGTTTATAATTCTTTCATCTATCATTGCATTTATAAAAAAAAAGGTTCCTACCCAACTCCTCTCCCTCCCCCAAATCGATGAATACCTTAAGTTTGTTCTTATTTCATAGCACGCCTGCATGGTAAGTTGCACGCCTGTATTGCCTTGCATTTTTTTGCGAACAATATTCTTGTTACGAGTAAAATGTAACAAGAGGGAAGCAAATCCAGTCACACACAAATATAATTAACAAATGTGTTTACATCAAATATTCACTTACACAATACACAAATCCACTTTTTCATTAATATCCAATTTTTTAATTAAGTCCAAATAAAATTAATCCAAAAGAGTAAGTGTCCCTTTAATCCAAAACAGTAAGTGGTTCTTTAATCCAAAACAGTAAGTCTAAATTAATTTCCAATATTTTCGGATTAGTCCAAATATCCAATTTCACTGTTATTATGAATGAGCACTCCTCTCACAATTATATTTTCTAAAAGCATCCAAATCTAAATTAACTTTATTTAAGAATACTGAAATTGATCTCATCTCAACTGCTTCAGAACTGCTCCCAGAGTCTGCTTATATAGTGCCCAATCTCTGCTCCACCAAAACAGTCCAATGAAAATAGTCCAAATTTCATCATAAATGAACTTGCATAAATATAATTTGCATACATGGTATACATTGTAAACACGTTTACATCTATTCTAATGTCAGCTGTTCTTCAAGGGCAAATCAATAATAACATGCAACAATGCATGTGCATATTCAGATATTGTGGTAGCACCTTACCCCTTAAAGAAAAATAATGATTTATGTGATAAAGCATTCTTTTGAACGGCATGTAATAAGCAATGCAATAATGTAATAATATTTCAACTTCAACACATATGTCAAAACATATATTACAATATGACTTGTTTTTCTTCTTCAAAATCAAGTGTTAACATATATATACATTAAATTACACTTGTTTACATATACACAAGTATCTTAAACACGAGACAGGCAATCTGCAATTAAATTATCTTTCCATCTGACATGTTTTAGCTCAATATCGTACTCTTGCAACATAAAACTCCACCTCATCAATCTTTGATTTTTGTTTTTCATTTTATTTATAAATGTGAGTGGATTGTGATCACTGAAGACAACTATTGGCGAAATAGATGAAGTTAACTACACTTCAAAATGTTGTAATGCCAAAATAAGTGAAAGACACTGTTTTCAATAGTTGAATAATGTTGTCGATGCTTGTTGAACTTTTTCGAAAGTAACAAACTGGATGATCAACACCATTGTTGTCTTCTTGCAGAAGTACTGCACCAGAACCCATGTCGCTGGCATCAACTGCTAATTTAAACTGAAATTCAAAAGTGCACTCATCAGTATGGCGTTTAAGTTGTCAAATGACTGTTGGCATTTTTCAGTCCGAACAAATTTATTTCTGTTACTCAATAAATTTGTCAAAGTTTCAGTAATGACTGACAAGTTATGACAATATTTTCTATAATAACCAGGAAATCTTGTTGACGCACACATAATCGTCAACAAATATTGATTATCAGACTTGGTCTTAGGAAAGGGTCCAACACACTCTACGATTATTCTACTGAAAGGTTCATCAAATGCAGGAATAGGTTGAAGATGGGCTTTGGGAATCTCCAGATTGGGCTTTCCTACCATTTGACATGTATGACAATACATACAGTATCCTTGATGAGATTTGGCCTATAAAAATGACACAAAACCTTGTGTCTTACTGACGCCTAAGTGACCAGACATAGGCGTTTCATGGGCCAAACTGAGAATTTCCTGACGATATGAACTAGGAAACACAACCTGGTAATTGACAGTCCATTCATCATCAGAGGGGACATCAGGAGGTCTTCATTTCCTCATAAAAATCCCATTTTTAGTAAAATAAGAAACTGGGACTTGTGAAGCCTATTCTTCCCTAATGGCCCTATCAAATAAGCTAGAAATCTCAGGTTATCTATGCTGTTCACATACAAGTTGTGATCTCGATAGTTTGGCATGACCTTTTCATTCAAATTAATAGAAGGAGAATAATCTGGTAAGTGAATGTTATTTTCACTGAAGTCCGTCTGAGATTCAGATGGGCTAATATCAAGAGATTTGTTAACACTGACCAATAAAAGTATCAGAAAGTTAATGTCAGAAGAAAGATCTTTCTCAATGGCTCTTTCTGCACAAGCCGGATACAAATCAGGTGTTTACTGTTCAACGGGATCAGGGGATTGATCCAAAGAAGGCTTGTCAGATACAAGTGGATTAACCACGACCTTACCTCCAGCTAGGTCATTGCCTAGAAACAAATGGACTCCTTCAAATGGCATAGAAGATATTATTCCAACAGCTACAGGTCCAGTAACCAAAGTTGATGACAAATAAATATTATGGAGAGGGACAGTCAATTAACCGCACTCTACCCCTTGAATAAGTACACTAGTACCAGAATTTAAGTCTTCTCAGAAAAGGGCAGCGTATCTGCTAATATAAGAGATTGAGAAGCTCCTGTGTCACATAATATCTTAATAGGGATAGGCTTGGTCGAATCACCAATTAGTGATATAGAACCTTCAGACATGAATGGTTCATGTCTCCATAACAGAATCAGACTGGGATTTCTTGAACTCAAAAATTCCATCGTTTCCAACACAAGACTGGGGTTTAGACCTTTAAAAGTTGATACCAGTAGGTTTTATACTCTCTTTTTGTTGTTGCTTCCTTTTCAAAGTAAAGCACTCAGAAATGAGGCGAACTTTCTTTTTTGCAATAATTGCAAGTAATTTGAGATAAGGATTTTTTATCAGTATTCTCATTAGATGCTTAATGTACCAGACTGAGATTTAAAAGTACTGCCGTACGAGTGAGCGGGTTTCTTAAATGAAGAATGCTGCTGAAGGCTTGATTTTTGAACAAAAGAAACCTTGTGAGTTAGCGAATAATCATCCGCCAAACGTGGAGCATCTTCCAGAGTTTCAGCCTTTTGCTCATCTAAATAGGTTTTAACATCATTGGTAATACACTTTTTGAACTCTTCAATTAGAATAAGTTTCCTTAACTTATCATGATTGCGCTCAATTTTCTTGGATGCACACCATCTATCAAATAATTGTTCTTTGGTTCGAGCAAATTCAAAATCTGTTTGATCACTTTCTTTCTTACAATGTCTAAACTTCTGCCTCTAAGCCTCAGGACTCAATTCATAAGCTTTTAAGATAATATCTTTAACCGTTGTGTATGATGAACTTAGTTCTACAGTTAACTGAGTGTAAACCTCAAGGGTCACGAAATTTAATAATTGGTTCGTATTCGCTTGATGTACCTAAGTGAGTTGTACCCAAGTTAGTACAATACGGCTGAACATCCTGCACATGCGCAATGAAATATTTTAAAATTCTTAACGGATTCCGCGCTGGAGTTTAGAGAATGGAAGTTAATCTGTAAACATTGTGTTTAAATGATTTTTATTTGTCAGATATCATCATGGATCTGAGTTTGTTCAAAGTTGGGATAAACGTTGACATTCAACGTACAGATGGTACGTAAACAAACAGACCGTGTCTTAGGTCATGTCTGTGGTTGTCTCCATTTTTTTTGTTGCCAACATAAATAATGGCTAAAAAAATCCTGTCAAAAGGGGACATCGCACGTTTTGTCATTTTCTAGTTACTTAAAGAGACATGTATAACATTATAAATATATGGACATGATCTGTTGTGTATAGATGAATCCTGCCAGGTGTTCTATATCAATTTCACCCGTGTGAGTCATATCGGGATAAGAAGTGGGTGGGGTACATAATTTGACCAAATGTTTTTCATGTTCAGTTTAATTTTGTATTGTTTATTTTATATTCCATATTTTATTTTATGAATCCTATAACTATATTACAGTAAACATTAAATTACACAAATTGTCATGGCCTCTTTCATTCCCTATTTATCAACACGAAATCAGCCAAGAAAATCCTCGAGTTGTCATGTCAAGTGTGTAACACGAGGGTTCTCCAAGACCACTTATACGATAGCGGGCCGCCACGCTATTGGCACATATCATCATGCAAAACGGGCGCCGTCGCTTAAAAACCGTCAATCGGCACTTTTTTTTTTTTTTAATAAAACCCAATAAAGCTTGCAAACTTGATGTAGAATGTAAAATACCTTTACCAGAAATTCATCAGGATGGAAAATGGGCCTGTGCAACTGTATGAATTGACGCAACAAACACAATAACGTAACCTGAATCTAGACCAATTTGGTACTCTGTGGCTACATGTAGTTAAGCAGATACATGTCAACCAGTCTAAAGCAGGCGCCTCAATAGCATTGACTGAACTGAGGTAACTCTCCTCCAACATCTGGGTTTCGCTGTCAAAATGGCATAAAAAAACCCCGAAAAATAACGGATTTGCACTGCCACCCTATAATTTCTACACTTGAAATTGGAGAACCCTGAAAACTGTAAATATAAGTCTGTTTCTGCTTGTGGGTTTATTTGCATTTCTATATCTTCCTTCCTTTTTTTTTTAACGTTCTAAAGCCTCTATTAGAGATAATGCTTGGGTTTGCGGTCGTGAATCACTGACTTACACTAATATTAGTGTAACCGGGTACAGGTATATGGTGAACTATCGATTCCTAACCGTGTGTCCTTGATAGCTCAGTGGTTAGAGCCCTGGTATGCAGGGCCTCCTCTGTGTATTTTTTTTCTTTCGCAACTACTTTCGCAAAATGAGAAAAAAAAGAGCCACATTTGAGAAATAAGAGCCAAAGTTTTCACCATATAACGGAGTGATTTTCAAAATCAACAGCATATATGCATGGATTCAGTCTTTTAACACACAAATACAGTGCTCAAGAAATAGGATAGCCCGACGCCTGGGGGTCCTCGAAATCCATTCCGGGCCTGTCTCATTTTGCAGACGAGGAGCCCGTCGGGCCTGTCTTAAAAAAAAAATCAAAAAAAAATCAGTTTTACTGGATCTCAAGCTCAAGTTCAAGTTCCTCCAGACAAAATACTCCCATGTGTATTGTGAACTGTGAAAACACTTGCAATAAAGTAATTAAAATGTGTTATACACACATTGAAACAATAAGAAGTTTGAATATTTTGCCTGGCTTCGTGTCGGCAGTTTGTCACAACTTTGAGGTCGACAGTTGTTGACATAAAACTCATTATTCTGCTATTAGGGTTGTGTTTTCTTTCCTTTGTGATTAGAAATACCGTTTTTGTCATTAAAAACACACTAATGCATGAAAAAGATCGTTATTGATGGTATTTCGATTGAAAATGTTTGTGAAATGTTCGGGCCGTAAAAGTGCGGTGTCATAGTAGTTGGATGGTACATACTTTCGGATATATAATTGTTTTTTTTTTTTTTTTTTTTTTTTTTACACATAATCAAATAAGTAAAACTGTCCTTTACAAATACATGTTGGTGGAAAGAAAAATATATATACTGTATATGTATAAATACAGATATAAAGTATACTTCTATTCATTATTTAAGGTGTAGGGAGTTCCTGGAATCCTACTTTTAAATGAATTATAGTCTAGGCTCCTAATTCTTTACTTGGAGAAAGTGGTGACAAAGAGAAAAAAAATAGCCAGAGGAGGCTCTGATAGTCTCATAAAACCTGATTAAAAATTTGGCTCCAAGTTTAGCTCCAGTTTCACCAAGTCGGCTCTGATTAGTATCGTTTGGCAAAAGTGCTAGTACTCTCCTTTGCATTGGTTATAAATTACCAGGGCTTCCACTAAGGTTCAAATGTAGGAAGTTCGAACTTCCTGTGTATCAAATTTGGAAGTTCATGGGGAAAATTTAGGAAGTTCCAGTGTTTGGGCATGGCATTCATAGTCTTTGAGTCTGTGAATCCACGTGGTAGTGAGGGAAACAACACATCTAAATTGTTAAAAAGAAAAAAAGGATAATAATAATCATCTATGTTTATAAAAGAAAATATTTGATGACCTCATTATATAAACGGTTTCAAACTAAAAATACTTAATTTCCCTTTGCGTGCCATACCCCACCCACACGTTTTATACAGTAAATTACATTTTGCAAACAGTTTTCAATTTATCAGTCCAGGAAAGCTTTTAAATTGGCATACATTAATGAAAGGTATGTAAAACTGTCAAGTGTAGGAATAAATGTAACAGATTCTTTAATTTATTATCAAAGCAATCCATCGTTTTTGCCAGTGATAATTTCACTTCCGTGTTTAGTCTCCATTTGCGAAGAGTTCTCTCCCCTAGGTTAGAGATTATTAAATATTGTTTGTCGTACTTAAATACAGAAAAATGACACAAAGATATAAAAGAAATAGCCTTAATTTAATATAATCTGTTTGTGTAAGGAGTTTCAACTTTGTGGTTAATAAATATAAATTAAGCAATTTGGCGTTCATTTTGTGAAATGCGCGGCTAGGCCAATTATCTAATTAACACGCTCTCCTCTCACCAGTCATGCGTGTGACCCTTGATAAAAACTGGACAAAACCGGATTTACCTGTCAATTACAGGCTCCACTGAGTTTTAATTGCTTTACAACTTGTTACGTCGGCAGTCTCAAATGAAATTAGATTAGATGGGCGGGGCTATAATCGGTAATTTACAGATTATGGGACGTCCGTAGTAAACGATCGCGGCGTACTTTGAAGTTTTTGGAAGTACACTGTACGCCTTTGATGTTAATTTTCGCCGTACAACTACGATTTTTGGACGTAATTTACGGCCGTACGCCCATTAACGGAAGCCCTGAATTACTATGTAATATTCTATTCTAACATATTTTAAACGAAATGGTAAATATGTCCGCTGACCAGGGAGCATAAAATGGTAGCAAAAAGAAAAATATAGTCAGAGGAGGTTTTGAGCTTGATTAATACATATGTAACAAAATTAATGTGTTCTATAAAAGTGAATAAAGACACATTTCCAATAAGAAAAAAATATTGGACCTTTCCATTTTAAATTGGGGCCTGTCCATTTCAAATCAGGGCCTGTCCATTTCAAATCGGGGCCTGTCCATTTTCAGAAGCAACAAGCCCTGGGCCTGTCTCTTAAAATAATTTTCTTTGAGCACTGATACATTTAACAGTTTGTTGTGTTTTTGATTCAGTTGATTCTGTTTCAGGTCGAATCCATTCTGCAGTGATCAGTGGAGTGAATAATGAAGCCAAGAGTGTCACAGTTGAGTGGTTTGAGAGAGGAGAGACCAAAGGGAAAGAGGTTATAGATTATTTAACGTTTTCTATGTTTGATGTATTAAAATTATTTTTTACTTTAAATACCAGTAGTATCTAGATCCAAATTAAATGCTGAGTCTTTAAGCCAAGGTCCCTTTCTTTATATGAGCTCTGTTGTAAACACTAGTCAATCTGTCGATCAATATTTTTAATACTCTGTATTGTGAATTATTAATTTTGTGTCGCAGTAATTTTGTGTTAAAAGTAAAACAGTATTTCCTATATATCACTTCACTTTTTCAATGTGACTATTTTTTAACAATCAATGTCAAGGTCACATTTTGAGTCAGGGTTCACGCCTCTGAAACTGTTACAGATCTAAACTTAAAAGATGAAACTCGTTAAAGCGTTTGTCATAAGGAGACAGTTTGTAAGTCATGAAGTTCAGTCATACTGGCCTTCCCAGGATTTTTTAAAGGGATAGTGTCATTTAGTGCATGACAGGTGGGTGCGGGAGCGGGTCCCCACCGGCATGTCGATTTTTTTTCCTTCTTATTTTCTGAAGTTAAATATTACTTTTGGCATACACCTTAGGCCAAAAAAAAAAGTACATGTGTTCCGGTGGCCTGACCGACACTATTTTTATGGGGCCGACACTAAAACTTTTTAAGATTTTTTTTTAAAATTTGTTCTGAACATTTGATTTGTCACAATATATCGAGGTAAACTGACATCACAGAGAAACGTTCAGTTGTATCATCAACTTGTATGGGGTTTATGAGATAAATACATGTAGAATCTCACAATAACTTGCTCCAAACAGTGCTCAAAAAGTAGGATAGCATGACGCCTTGTCGGCAGTTTGTCACAACTTTGAAATTGGCAATTATTGACAAAACTACATTATCCTGCTATTACGGTTGTGTTTTCTTTCCTCTTTGATAAGAAAAAACATTTTTGGCATTCGAAACAAATTAGTGCATGAAAAAAAGTTCGTAATTGATGATATTTCGATTGAATGTTTGTGAAATTAGTGCGGTGCCATAGTAGTTCGTTAGGATGGCACAATTTTTTTTAATTCTTTTTTACATGACCGAATAAGAAAAACTGTCCTTTACAAATACATGTTGGTGGAAAGAAAGATATATAGATGTATAAATACAGATATAAAGTATATTTCGATTCATTATTTAATGTGTAAGGAGTTCCTGGAATCCTACTTTTAAATGAATTCTAGTCTTAGTAGGCTCCTCATTCTTTAACTTGGAAAAAGGGTGACAAAAAAGAAAAAATTGGAGAAAGTGGTGACAAAAAAAAAAAAATATAGCTAGAGGGGTAGGCCCTGATAGTCTATTAAAACCTGATTAAAAATTTAGCTCCAAGTTCAGTTCCAGTTTCACCAATTTCTCTGATTATTTGCCAAAGCACTAGTACTCTCCTTTGCATCGGTTATAAATTACTATGTAATATTCTATTCTAACGTATTTGAAACAAAGTGGTAAATAAGTTTGCTGACTAGGGAGCATGAAGTGGTAGCAAAAAGGAAAGTATAGTCAGAGGAGGTTCTGAGTTTGATTAATACATATGTAACAAATGTGTGCTATAAAAGTGAATAAAGTCACATTTCCAATAAGAAAAACATATTGGACATTTCCATTTTAAATCAGGGCCTGTCCATTTTCAGAAGCAACAAGCCCTGGGCCTGTCTCTTAAAATATTTTTCTGTGAGCACTGCAAAAAAAAAAAATGCCTACCGGCCTACCCTATTTTTTCAGAGCATGCAATAGGAAACACAACTATTTTTTTTTTTTGGCCTTACACATTTAAAAACATCTTTTAAATATATCTACCAGTCTGCCATAGATAGCCTGTCCACTTTTTTACTTTAAAAAAAATGAAAAAGACGACCACTCAATTTTATACATTGTTTCATTTGCTGTTCTTGATTTTTCTGCCTTGTAAACACTTCACAACGAATTATTGAAAATTTTATGTGATTATCGAATAATTTTGCGTGCAGAGATTATTTTTTTAACATTATCTATTTAAAATCGTGATAAAATGGATGGAGGCACGTTTATTTCAACTTTACAATACAATATAAATAAATTTTTCACATTTGATAACGTAACATTTTGAGGTCTGGTACGCGGACGTAATTTACATCTCTGGACCTCTGATCCTTCTGAAAACATTCCAATAAGGAGCTAAGGATGTATGTTTGTCAGGGAGTTATTTGGTCAGGTATGTCATTAATTAACACTGGGAAAAGGAATGTTTCGATCCACATTTAATGGATCGCGGCACGGTTTTAAAGGGTCGCGGTCAGATGAAGTGATGGCGGCATGTCAGTTTCAAAAGTTAAGGTATCACGGTGCCGCTATGCCCTATATGGCTGGGGAAGGCCCAGGACCTCTGTGTTCAACTTGAAGTCAAGTATGTCAATCAAACGTGAACTTTTACAAATATTACAGGGTACATGTACTTCTGTCCCTTTTCAGTCACCTGTATACATATACATGTACTGTCCCAATTACACCCTTCACACTTAGCTAGAACTTCTGTATTCATCGACTACAACGGTTACTGGTCGATTGGCAGAACTGGTCGAGGCCATCTGATTTTACATATTTAACATAAACAAGAATATCAGTCTTGTAAGTTTTCAGTATTGACTAATTGCTAATTTTGACAAGCTTGATGCTGAATAAGGGAACACAATACAGAATAGTGAAATAGTGCTTTCATTCATTGATATAAAATATCACAAAGGGTGGATAGGGTAAGTAACTTGACCTGCTCTAACCATCAATATAGCGGTGTATGATAACACGGCCTGGAGTACAAATACTATTGTAACAATTCAACACCAAACCTTTCTCTCTTTTGACATGATTAGAATATATTTGCTAGGCTAAGCCGTTTTAAAATAAAATTGATAGTTTGAGAGTTTACCAGTGAGTGTGACAACAAATTGGAACTATTTCAATATAAATGTTGTTATATTAATGTAGTACTCGCATGTCATTTATCAGAACATAAAAATGTGTCTTACTTACAAGTACTTCGGTCTGATTTAATGGAAATTCAATATATCATACTACTTTAAATTATTATATAATATAATAATTTCTCAACTTTTCAAGGTCTTTGAAATATATGTACATTTGAACATACTTTTCTTTTACTACAAATAATTAGAGAAAAAAAATCAAAAGTCTTTCTGTGAGAAAGATAATGTACATAACGACAGACACCTTTAACATTCGTAAACAGGTAATGACAGGCACCTTTAACATTCGTAAACAGGTAATGACAGCCACCTTTAACATTCATAAACAGGTAACGATAGACACTTTTAACATTCGTTAACAGGTAATGACAGGCACCTTTAACATTCGTAGACAGGTAATGACAGGCACCTTTAACATACGTAAACGGGTAACGACAGACACCTTTAACATTCGTAAACAGGTAACGACAGACACCTTTAACATTTGTAAACAGGTAATGACAGGGGTAACGGCAGGCACCTTTAACATGCGTAAACGGGTAACGACAGGCACCTTTAACATTCGTAAACAGTTAATGACAGGCACCTTTAACATTCGTAAACAGGTAATGACAGGCACCTTTACATTCATAAACAGGTAACGACAGACACCTTTAACATTCGTAAACAGGTAACGACAGGCACCTTTAATATTTGTAAACAGGTAATGACAGGGGTAACAACAGGCACCTTTAACATTCGTAAACAGTTAATGACAGGGGTAACGACAGGCACCTTTAACATTCGTAAACAGTTAATGACAGGGGTAACGACAGGCACCTTTAACATTCGTAAACGGGTAATGACAGGGGTAACGACAGGCACCTTTAACATTCATAAACAGTTAATGACAGGGGTAACGACAGGCACCTTTAACATTCGTAAACAGTTAATGACAGGGGTAACGACAGGCACCTTTAACATTCGTAAACGGGTAATGACAGGGGTAACGACAGGCACCTTTAACATTCGTAAACGGGTAATGACAGGGGTAACGACAGGCACCTTTAACATTCGTAAACGGGTAATGACAGGGGTAACGACAGGCACATTTAACATTCGTAAACAGTTAATGACAGGGGTAACGACAGGCACCTTTAACATTCGTAAACAGTTAATGACAGGGGTAACGACAGGCACCTTTAACATTCGTAAACAGTTAATGACAGGGGTAACGACAGGCACCTTTAACATTCGTAAACTGGTAATGACAGGGGTAACGACAGGCACCTTTAACATTCGTAAACGGGTAATGACAGGGGTAACGTCAGGCACCTTTAACATTTGTAAACGGGTAATGACAGGGGTAACGACAGGCACCTTTAACATTCATAAACTGGTAATGACAGGGGTAACGACAGGCACCTTTAACATTCGTAAACGGGTAATGACAGGGGTAACGACAGGCACCTTTAACATTCGTAAACGGGTAATGACAGGGGTAACGACAGGCAACTTTAACATTCGTAAACGGGTAATGACAGGGGTAACGAAAGGCACCTTTAACATTCGTAAACGGGTAATGACAGGGGTAACGACAGGCACCTTTAACATTCGTAAACGGGTAATGACAGGGGTAACGACAGGCACCTTTAACATTCGTAAACGGGTAATGACAGGGGAAACGACAGGCACCTTTAACATTCGTAAACGGGTAATGACAGGGGTAACGACAGGCACCTTTAACATTCGTAAACAGGTAATGACAGGGGAAACGACAGGCACCTTTAACATTCGTAAACGGGTAATGACAGGGGAAACGACAGGCACCTTTAACATTCGTAAACGGGTAATGACAGGGGTAACGACAGGCACCTTTAACATTCGTAAACGGGTAATGACAGGGGAAACGACAGACACCTTTAACATTCATAAACGGGTAATGACAGGGGTAACGACAGGCACCTTTAACATTCGTAAACGGGTAATGACAGGCACCTTTAACATTCATAAACAGTTAATGACAGGGGTAACGACAGGCACCTTTAACATTCATAAACAGTTAATGACAGGGGTAACGACAGGCACCTTTAACATTCGTAAACGGGTAATGACAGGGGTAACGACAGGCACCTTTAACATTCGTAAATGGGTAATGACAGGGGTAACGACAGGCAACTTTAACATTCGTAAACGGGTAATGACAGGGGTAACGACAGGCACCTTTAACATTCGTAAACGGGTAATGACAGGGGTAACGACAGGCACCTTTAACATTCGTAAACGGGTAATGACATGGGTAACGACAGGCACCTTTAACATTCGTAAACGGGTAATGACAGGGGAAACGACAGGCACCTTTAACATTCGTAAACGGGTAATGACAGGGGTAACGACAGGCACCTTTAACATTCGTAAACGGGTAATGACAGGGGAAACGACAGGCACCTTTAACATTCGTAAACGGGTAATGACAGGGGTAACGACAGGCACCTTTAACATTCGTAAACAGGTTATGACAGGGGTAACGACAAGCACCTTTAACATTCGTAAACGGGTAATGACAGGGGTAACGACAGGCACCTTTAACATTCGTAAACGGGTAATGACAGGGGTAACGACAGGCACCTTTAACATTCGAAAACGGGTAATGACAGGCACCTTTAACATTCGTAAACAGGTAATGACAGGGGTAACGACAAGCACCTTTAACATTTGTAAACGGGTAATGACAGGGGTAACGACAGGCACCTTTAACATTCATAAACTGGTAATGACAGGGGTAACGACAGGCACCTTTAACATTCGTAAACGGGTAATGACAGGGGTAACGACAGGCAACTTTAACATTCGTAAACGGGTAATGACAGGGGTAATGACAGGCACCTTTAACATTCGTAAACGGGTAATGACAGGGGTAATGTCAGGCACCTTTAACATTTGTAAACGGGTAATGACAGGGGTAACGACAGGCACCTTTAACATTCATAAACTGGTAATGACAGGGGTAACGACAGGCACCTTTAACATTCGTAAACGGGTAATGACAGGGGTAACGACAGGCACCTTTAACATTCGTAAACGGGTAATGACAGGGGTAACGACAGGCAACTTTAACATTCGTAAACGGGTAATGACAGGGGTAACGACAGGCACCTTTAACATTCGTAAACGGGTAATGACAGGGGTAACGACAGGCACCTTTAACATTCGTAAACGGGTAATGACAGGGGTAACGACAGGCACCTTTAACATTCGTAAACGGGTAATGACAGGGGAAACGACAGGCACCTTTAACATTCGTAAACGGGTAATGACAGGGGTAACGACAGGCACCTTTAACATTCATAAACAGGTAATGACAGGGGAAACGATAGGCACCTTTAACATTCGTAAACGGGTAATGACAGGGGTAACGACAGGCACCTTTAACATTCGTAAACAGGTAATGACAGGGGTAACGACAAGCACCTTTAACATTCGTAAACGGGTAATGACAGGGGTAACGACAGGCACCTTTAACATTCGTAAACGGGTAATGACAGGGGTAACGACAGGCACCTTTAACATTCGTAAACGGGTAATGACAGGCACCTTTAACATTCATAAACAGTTAATGACAGGGGTAACGACAGGCACCTTTAACATTCATAAACAGTAATGACAGGGGTAACGACAGGCACCTTTAACATTCATAAACAGTAATGACAGGGGTAACGACAGGCACCTTTAACATTCATAAACAGTAATGACAGGGGTTACGACAGGGGTAATTTGTTCCAGTTTCATATTCAATGTGCATATGGACTAAATTAGATCCAGTGATCCATCCGATTGACTTATTGTTTAAAAATGAATTAGTTCTGGAAAATCGATGACTTCGCTAGTTTTTGTTGAATAAATCATTTATATTAAGGCCTAAAAAAAACATGTGTGTTTCTGTTTTCACCCTGTCAAAAAGTTAGGGAAAGGTAGTAGAATTTTTTTTTTATAGATATTGTTCGCATATATTATGCCATTTTTGTACTAAGGCAACTTTTTGATAACCTTTGCAATCTCTAATCTGGATTGCAAAGGTTATCAAAAAGTTGCCTTAGTACAAAAATGGCATAATATATGCGAACAATATATATAAAAAAAAAAATTCCTACCTACCTACCCTAACTTTTTGACAGGGTGAAACCAGAAACACACATATTTTTTTTTAGGCCTAATTCAAATAGTTCTTTATGGCCGGCCGGAGCTCCAAATAAGGTGCATACTTGTGGACATGTAAGTATGCTATTAAAATAAATGAGAAATTTTTTTATGAGGGTTTACTTTACAGCATTCATTCTCTTCAGTCCCTTTAAATTCTTAATCTAATGTACCGATGCTATGCTTATATGCTAATGGTCGTGTACAGGTATGTCCAAATTGTATATTTTTTGTTTTCCTAAGGGATTAAACAAACTGTTCAATAAATCACCGACATATTTAATATTTGATAAGGATCTTTCTATCGGTTGATTTTATTAATCATCCACCAATATTAAACAGTATAAAAATACAAATTCTCTGTGTGATAGATCATATACATGTAGGAGACCTTTACTACATAACTGATTGGTTTATATCTACCTTGTGTTTAATATTGTAAGAGATAAGGCGTATGGTGGTATTACTGAAAGTGCTACATTATGATTAAATAGTTTCAAGCTTGATTTATTGCCATAAAGACGGTCACCCTTGAATACTTCTCAATATAAGTTTGCTCAATAACACCACTGAACATGTATTTTGTTACTTTATAGTTGAATGAATCAATGTAAATAAATGATGCATAAGGCGTTAAGGTTATGGGATCATGAGAAGTTAACTGCCTGATGAAGAGAATTAGAAACCTTTCAGGCTGAAAACGTTTTGGTTTTCCATTAGTTAATTAGTTGAAATACAAATTCTAACATGGTTTATTAAAATATGCAATGCTGATTGGTTATTGAGAAGTTTTTAAAAATGCTATTAACTTACGAAGTAAGACCTGACGTCACGTCCTTCAAAACAACGATTACGTTGGAACAAATTGAAATTGTTAAAAACGCAATAGAGCTGTATATTTTTTCTTCGTTTGGTGCTGAGAGATGTTACTAAGTTGTGAGAATGTCTCTCGAAAATGTGTGTATAAAATACATAAAAATACATTCAGATAAAGAGTAAAATATTTCCAGCGGGTTTATATTGTGAATTATTGAGCGAGATCAAAACCTGGTGTTTGGGACTTGAAACATCTCGAAACCGCGACACTACAGCCCTTGGTATCGATGGTCTTCGAGTCCCGGCCACCCGGTATTAATCTGGGATAATATAAACAGCTGGAAATAATTTATTTCTTAAATATATATTCAAAGGCACTACTTATCAATTATCTTTGGAGTACAATAAAATGGAAATCTTTAATCCTATCTTAATTTCAGATTGAAGCTGAGGCCATTTTCTCCCTGAATCCTCATTTACAAGTGACAGGGAGTAGAGACACCCATTCATCACAGGTAAAGTCACACACTGCACTCGATATTTCAGTGAAATAAATGGGACAAAACTTCTAGATTTCTTTCTCTAGCTTTTCAATTACTACATACTCTCTGAACTGTTTATATACTGAAAGGAAAAAGAAATGCAGGGTGCGTATTTCCGCTATATATTGTATGTTTAATATGCTACTGCTAATCGAATGGTACAGGGCGACATTAGTAAATGAATATCAACACCTTCCTTTACTAAGTGACTTTATTAATCTAAAGGATGAAATTCTTTTCCACCATGACGACATACACATGTGTTTAATGATAGTATACAAAGCAACATAATTAAGAATTCTCCCCTCCCCCCATGCTGAAAAGTGTTATGCAGACAAAACTATGGAGGAGTGTGGAAAACGATGACTGCTACCTGCAATATACAAATACAATATATTAGTTATCTCCTCCCACAGGGACAAGTTTTCAAGGGTACGCAGAAAACTGAATAAAACTGGGTCACTTTGATTAATAGTCCTAAATAACCCTCCATAATGGTATTCCTAACACTGGCACAAGGTTAACTTAAAAAGTCCTGAAAAACACAGAGTTGACGTAGTTCATTTTCAAAACACTGTCTGAATTAATTGGACATCAGTCCTCACAGGGGCTAGGTATTCCCAACCTTTCACAACGGTTAAGTCTGCGTGGTGTTACAAGTTCCTTAGCACCAGCCTGATTGTGAGGCTGAAGACGGGCGAGAGCACGAGGTAACCGGGTCACAGCAGGCACGTCATGGGTAAGAGCACGTTGTATCGCAGTTGCCACAGGCACATCTGGTCCAGGAGCGTTGTCAGACATGTCAGAAGTCAGTTGCCGGGGTGCTGGAACAGTCTGGGGTGCTGACTCTGGAGTAGAAGCACTTGTAGGCAATTGATTCAGATCTAGGGGTGTTGTAGGTCCACCCAGCGGTGGTGCTGGAGCATTGGAAGAAGGGTTATCAGAGAGCACTATGCGGGACTGTGGCACAACTAGTGTGGGAGCCACACAAGTAACCCCTGTGGGCTTACCATGGAACGGGGTGAACTTGCGTAGGTGCTGGCGGTTCCGGATGGTGACTCGACCTGTACCATCTATGCGTATAACATATTGGTGGTACTGCGGAACCTCTACAACAGTCCCGTTGCGTTCCCACCTCCTGGGCTGGTTGCCCACCAAATTCTGTATGTAAATGTGATCTCCCACCTGCAGCGGTGGTAATCTGCGAGTGTGTTCATTCCACTTTTCATGTTCCCTGGAGTGCCGCCTTGCAAGTGCCATTTCACGATGTGACAGTAACTCAGTCCACGTTTCATGAGGGGAATATCTACCCATCAGGATGGGAATAGCATCACGAATGGGTCGTCCAAACAGGATCAACGCTGGGGAGGATTTAGTTTCTGGGTTGATAGAGTTCCTGTACATCAGTAAAGCTCTCTGGAACCTGTCAATATCAAGGGATCCTGTTGCCGTAATGTTGTCCATGAGCATGCGTTTCAGTTTTCACAGCAAGCTCGGCCCTGTAGTTAGCATGTGGGTTCGCAACACTGGAAAGTCTATGTCTAACACCCCAGGTCCTCAAGAATTCTTGGGTTTTCCCCGCTGTAAATTGTGGGCCCCCATCCGATGTCAACTCTTCGGGGATGCCGAATGTCACAAATGTCTCACGAAGTCGTTTAACAAGCCCCTCTGCACCTGACTCGGACTTATATACCATAGGCCATTGGAATACCTATCCACAATCACAACGTAGTCCTTGCTGTTAAATGTAAAGTAGTCAGCACAGATCATCTGAAATGGGTAATCTGGAGGCGTGATGTCAGATGGGGGTTGCATCGGGTTAGACTTAGCTATCTGATGGCAATGTGCACACTGATCCCTAACTTTGGCAATGTCAACAGTGATATCGGGCCAATACACTGAGTCCATGGTAGCTGACACGTGGGACTTCACAGTAGTCGGGCTTCAAGTCGAGTAGCAGTCATAAATGAATATCAACACCTTCCTTTACTAAGTGACTTTATTAATCTAAAGGATGACTGCTACCTGCAATATACAAATACAATGATTAGTCAATTAGGCCTGTCCTTTTAGAAAGAAGGTTTAAACAGCACTGAACACACCAATGGTTACCCCTTTAAAATTTCATTATCGTCAGAATGCGCATTTGGTTCGGGAAAGGTGAGCAAACGTAGGCTTTAAATGTTGCAATCACTTAACATTAAATACAGTACTGAACTGGCTCAATTTTTCAAAGAGAAACTTCAGCATTTATGAATTTCTTGTTACAACGTGTACTGTGATTAAAACGTCTACAACATCACAATTGTGTCCTTTCTCTAACTAACTGCACTTTTTTTTTTTACAAAACATCTTGGGATTTCCTTGGAATATATATGGAATTAAGTGTGCAGTATATGCAATATATAGCGGAAATACGCACCCTGCGTTTCTTTTTCCTTTCAGTATACTTATTAACATATGTACTTTAGGGATCTACATGTATATAGAGAGATATGACTTTTAGAATAAAAATAATTATATATTTGCTCTGCAATTGATTTTTGTCTCACCTTTTCGAAGAGGAAAAAGAGACATAGGTGTTGCTTTCCGGCGGCGAGGCGTCGACATTCAAGTTTTGCGTTAGGTCATTTTCTCACAAGCTGTTTGCACTAGACCTTTAAAACTTTGCTTATAGTTGTGTCTTGAGTGGTACATCGCAACATGACAAAGCAAATGTGGAAGTGACCTTGACCCTCCAAGCAAAGGGCAGATAACTTAATAATTTTACCTTCAACTTTTGCGTTGAGGTCAATTTCGCGCAATCTGTATGCACTACACCTTTTAGACTTTGTTTATAGTTGTATCTAGGGTGGTATATTGCAACGTGACAAAGCAGATGTGAGTGTGACCTTGACTGTCCAAGCAAAGGGCAGATTGGCATTTAGGTCTCTTTTTCACAAACTGTATGCAATAAGACCTTTCAAACTTTGCTTATAGTCGTATCTTGAGTGATACATTTCAATGTGACAAAGCAAATGTGGATGTAACCTAGACCCTCCAAGCAAGGGGCAGATAACTTAATAATTTTTACCTTCAACATTTTCATTTAGGTCACTTTCTAACAAACTTTATGCATTAGACCTTTCAAACTTTGCTTATAGTTGTTTCTTGGATATAACATCACAACTTGTCAAAAAGCAAATGTGGATGTGACCTTCACCATCCAAGCGAAGGGCAGATAATTTTTAATTGTTACATTTACATCACTTTCTCATGAACTATGATTATGCACTAGATGTTTTAAACCTAATTTATAGCTTAATCTTTGGAAGACAAAATATTCTATTATGACATAGTTATGTCTTGGGTAGTGCATCTGTTTGGACATATGGATTTCATCTATGACCTTGACCTACTCTTTGGAGCTAATGATTTTTAAGCTCTACTGGCCAAAGGCCAGGCAAGCTTATGCGATCACTTTTCGTCCGTCTCCGTCTGTTATCAATTTTATAAAATCGACATCTTCCTTGAAACCGCTTGAAGGATTTTGATGAAACTTTAGCACAATGTTACTTAGGAGGCTCCCTCTCAGATTTGTGTTTTTCATGGCCGCCAGTCATCCAAGATGGCCGCTATGTTCCACTTGTTCCATTCTAGTGAAATATCATATACATGTTTCTTGAGTTGGCCACTATCAAGTTTGTGTTTTTCGTTATTGTCGAATAATCAAAATGGCCACCACGTCAACCCAAAGTTTACATAGATTTATATAGGAAAAGGCTAAAAATGACATCTTCTCTGAAACTGCTTGAAGGATTTGATGAAACTTAATCACAATGATCTTTGGGATAGTCCTCCTCAGATTTTTGTTTTTCGCGGCCGTCAGTCATCCAAGATGGCCGCCATGGCTAAAATTAGATCAAATTTAAAGGGATTTCAAACGACATCTCCTCCAAAACCACTTAATCCATTCCAGTGAAATATACATGTTTTTTAGGTTGGCCTCTATCAAATTTGTGTTTTTTGTTATCGTCGAATAATCAAAATGGCGGCCACGATGACCCAAAGTTTAAAGTTGGGACTAAAAAAAAAATATGTGTGTTTCCGGTTTCCCGACCGACCCTACTTGTTCACGGCCGACCCTAAATATTTTTAGCGAGATGAAAAGAAAAAAAAAAGTTTTCATCTCAATCTTACAATCAAACAACAATTTTTTTTATTCAAATGATAATTTTATTAGCATCAATTTAACATGAAATCATAGTTTAAACTTAACAAGTGTCAAACAGTTTGTATCCTGATGAGACACAGAGTTGTTAAGCCAAACTGTTTGCAAAGGTTATCAAGAAGTTGCCTTAGTACAAAAATGGCATAATATATGCGAACAATATATATAAAAAAAATATCTAAAAAAAAAACTTTTTCCTACCTACCTACCCTAACTTTTTGACAGGGTAAAACCAGAAACACACATTTTTTTTTTTAGGCCTTGTATAGGAAATGGCTAAAAATGACATCTTTCTCACAATGATCTTTGGGATAGTGCGACTCAGAAATTTGTGTTTTTCGCAGCCATCAGTTGTCCAAGATGGCCGCCGAGGGTAAAACTAGGTTAAATTTAAGCAAATTTCAGATGACATCTGCTCCGAAACTTCTTATTCCATTCTAATGAAATATATTATACATATTCTTTGAGTTGGTCTCTATCAAATTTGTGGTTTTCTTATCGTCGAATAATCAAAATGGTCGCCTAGTTTGAAGTTATGCTTACTTTATAGTTAAATCCAGTCTAATCATATGTTTGTACCTGACTGACCGTGAATCTGTTCATGCATTGTGAGATTAATATCTCCCTTACTGACTGACCGTGAATCTGTTCATGCATTGCGAGATTAATATCTCCCTTACTGCATTGTTCAGCTTGTTGATCCAGATTCCTAAAACTTTCTTTTAAATTTTTTAACTTTTAATTACTTTACCAAACTTTGTTATAAGTTATGTTTACTTTATAGTTAAACATAGTCTAATCATATGTTTGTATGATCAGTAGTGTTGTTGATTTGATCGATCAACGATCAGTTATGCCTTTGATCTGAATTCTGATCAATCAATCACAATTTGTCATGATCAAGTTGACTCGGTTGGTGAAAATCATGGCTTATTTCATTCTCTTGTACTAAAATATACAAGAAAATAAAACCAGTTATAGTTTTGCAACAAATCATCACATGTTTATAGCGGGTAACACAAGCTTTGTACCTACTACTTCTCCTGATCTTCCGATTAAAACTGTTTTAGCCAGTAGAGCGCCTACAGGCCCTTTTGGTCCTCTTGTTTAAATAGAATGGCAATTTGTTTTTAAACGAATGCGCTTAAATGTCATCTCAGCAAACTGCAAACTCCATTGTTTTTAGTAACTAAAATGTTTACAAACTTTCATTTAAGCATCATGCACCTTTTTATTAAGTCCTGCCACCGTTAGGCGAGACATGAATCCGCGGATTTCTTGTTCCTACATCTGTCTTGCTACTAACATGACTTGACCATGAAACTATGTTCGCTTTGGGTATATTAGTCGACTTGTAGAACTTTAACACATGAGTATATAATGACCTGTTTACTCACAGCAGACTCTAGATGATGATGATGATGACGACGAGGAAGAGTTGACCAATGGAAGTGTAAGTCCCACGGAGCAGGGCGGTCCCGCGGGCAGGGGTCGGGGCAAAAAGGTGCCATACTCTTCCCATCCTCATGATATTCTTGTTGTCTTCCTAGTGCATCTAATACCATGTGTTTATTTTGGCTAGTGCATGCAAGATTACAGTCATGTGTAGTCCCATATAATACCATGTGTTTATTTTGGCTAGTGCATGCAAGATTACAGTCATGTGTAGTCCCATCTAATACCATGTGTTTATTTTGGCTAGTGCATGCAAGATTACAGTCATGTGTAGTCCCATCTAATACCATGTGTTTATTTTGGCTAGTGCATGCAAGATTACAGTCATGTGTAGTCCCATCTAATACCATGTGTTTATTTTGGCTAGTGCATGCAAGATTACAGTCATGTGTAGTCCCATCTAATACCATGTGTTTATTTTGGCTAGTGCATGCAAGATTACAGTCATGTGTAGTCCCATCTAATACCATGTGTTTATTTTGGCTAGTGCATGCAAGATTACAGTAATGTGTAGTCCCATATAATACCATGTGTTTATTTTGGCTAGTGCATGCAAGATTACAGTAATGTGTAGTCCCATCTAATACCATGTGTTTATTTTGGCTAGTGCATGCAAGATTACAGTAATGTGTAGTCCCATATAATCTCTTGTTTGTTGTATTAAAATGGCAAAACCATGAATGCATAATTGAGGGTTTAATGCATCACCTTTGTAACTATATATATATAAAGTGTTGCATTCAACCTCATATTGTTCTCTTTGAGAACTTGCTGTCACATCACATTTCTAGATGGTGAAAAATAATTATACAGAAATCACGTTTCTGGCTACTAGGTCATAATCGCCTCAGTTAAAAAAAAACAACAGAATTTTGTGTCTTTGGGTTTCAAACTTTATAAAATGACTTCCGAGTCTTCCCATTAATGAGGAACCATCCCTATCCTAAGAGATGTGGTTAGGCATGTATACTGCAATATATCCTTTTGGGAGTCTCGTTTTATTAAGATTGATCTGCTTGATAGATATTGAACATTTTTGTTAAACAAAACAGGAACAGCACTAGATTATCATTTCAGTATAAATATAAACATATTGCCATCATGGTTTTGCCAAGCCCTTAATTAATGATGAGAACATAATTATGTAATTTTCAGGAACAAGTGTTGACCGCATGGAATTATCATTTCAGATTCGTTCATAATCATCCTTATGAGCTGTAAATTATAGGCTAAATAAGAAAGTTAATTCTGAATCATTTTGGGCTGTAAATAATGGGCTAAACATGATTGTTATGAGCTGTATATAATGGGCTTAACAAAATGGTTATGAGCTGTAAATAATGGGCTAAACGGGAACATAATTCTAAATCATTTTGGGCTGTAAATAATGGGCTAAACTTGATGGTTATGAGCTGTATATAATGGCCTAAACACAATGGTTATGAGCTGTATATAATGCACTAATCAGGAAAGTTAATACTCATAATTTTGGGCTGTAAATAATGGGCTAAACACGTTTGTTAATTTGATGATTTGTCTATAAATAATGGGCTAAACACAATCTTCATGAGCTGTAACCTACAGGCTAAACAAGAAAGTTAATTCCCATGAATTCGGACTGTAAATAATGGGCTAAACACAATGGTTATGAGCTTTAAATAATGGGCTAAACACTTTAGTTAATTCTCATAATTTTGGGCTTTAAATAATGGGCTAAACACAATGGTTATGAGCTAATAATAGGCTAAACCTATTATTTAATTCTCATTGTTTTGGGCTGAAAATAATGGGCAAAATATGATTGTTAATTCTCATCTTTATGGGCTGTAATTTAAATAATCACGAAAGAGTTTGTATGAGAAAGTAAGACTATATTTTGTCTGCTCGCCATTTTGGAGTAAACTGAGTGCCAAGTCATTTCGTTTGCTACGTCTACAAATTGAGTGTATGTTATGGCATAGGGCTAGAGCAAAAGGAACTAGGGTATACATTCACAAACTGGAATATCTGGAATCAACCTCTTCAGTTGGTCAATATGTAAACTGACATAATAAAAAAATAAAGTTTTAACTTTCTGTACATAGTCACATGTGAGATATATATTAAAATTATATACCGGTAGTACTCTTTCCCCGCCTCTTTCTCACCTACATCTCTTTGTATATTATGTTGATATTTTCAATGACTGTATTATGCATACAAACTAGATTTAATCTATTTAGTTTAAAAAAAATACCTTCATTAAAGTGTTAGATAATACGAAACAACAGTTCATTCTGTGTCCTCAGTGAATACAACCCAACTTTTTGTCACAATGCTTTTGAAGTCTGTTTAATACCGGGTAATGCTGCATGCATTGATGAGGTTTTAGTATTTATCTCTGTTTTTCTACTAAAGTCACACTGTGTTGTGTTATGGTTGTGTATTTGTTTTAACAAGCATGTGTTATAAAAACATACTTTTGGGTCATAAATGTGGTAGACTGTTGTACCTGTTACAGTAGTCATAAATGTGGTATACTAGTGTACCTGTTACAGTAGTCATAAATGTGGTAGACTATTGTACCTGTTACAGTACCTCAGTGTTATTATTTACTGTATGAATCAATATTACCTGATGGCAGTGTATTAGCCAGCCAACCGTGCAGCCGTCTTTTGCACGGCCGTTTTTGAAAAATCGCGGCCAATATTTGAGGGAGTGGGTGGGGTAAAAAAAAAAGATTTTTTTTTTTTTTTTTTTTTTGCTCAACAACACTTCCAAACTCTTACTTTCTCAATATTGTTATGTTTTGTATTACATTTATAGAAGAAATATGACCTAAACTGTATTTTTTTCACCTTTATCTGTAAAAAAAAATTACCCTAGAGACACTCACTTGTCGCGAATTGGCGCATAACGCGTTAGCAAATTATTTTGCACACCCTGTTTGCATATTTGCACACCCAGTTCTTGAATTTCTGCCTAATACACTGCCTGATGGTGATAGTTATGCAAGTTTATGGACTGGGCACGGTGGGCAGTCGGACCATAAAATGTATATGGATTGAAGCGAGGCCCATACCTGGGGTATTAAAGGGTCCAAGCTTGAAGCACCAGAAATGGTTTCAGAAACTTTAAAATACCAAAATGATACCAGTAATTTTTAGCTCTTCTGGCCGACGGCCAGAGCTTATGGGATGATTTGTCCGTCCGTCATCAGTCCGTTAACTTTTGCCTCGTCAAGTTGATAGTGCCTTCATTTTTGATGCGATCTTTACCAAACTTTAAGAGATTGTTAATATCAATGAAAGCTCAGACAAGTTCGAAAACCAGCTATATCGGAGCAGGAAAACCAGAGTTGTGTGCCCTTGAATTATTGAAAAATGTCATTTTCAGCCTTGTGAACACTCTAGCGCCTTCATTTTATATTCAGTCTTTCCCAACTTGGCCAGATTGTTGATATCAATGAAAGCTCGGATGAGTTTGCCAGCCAGATCGTCCCAGTAACACCGGAGTTATGGCCCTATTTCAATATTTGGTAACACTGGCAGCCTCAGGGATCGTGGGTTCAAATCTCACTGGAGGCATTTTTTTTTCTTCTTTTTTTTCATATTATAGAAACGGTTCAATTTTTTGTCACAGTTTTACATAGACTGATATAGGGAAAAACTAAAAAAAATCTTTCCTAAAACTACAAGAGCCAACAGTTTAATATTTTATATATTAACACTCAGCTTATGGTCCTCTACCAAGTTTGTTCAAATGGTGACCCTGGGATCAAATTTGGACACCATATAGCCAGTAGAGCGATACAGGCGCTCTTGGACCTCTTGTTTCTAAGTCTTACCAAATCACATAGAATTTATTTATGAAAGACAGTTATCAAAACAATTAACAAAACAGAGGGTAAGATTTCTGGCCTGCCATGATCCAATTACCTGACCATTTTTCACCCATTTAAAATCAGGCGCTGACTGATAAGATCGAAAGCCCATCTGGCTTTTTAGGCACTGCGGGATAGAGGTTTTCGCAAATCACAATTTGCCGTTGTGCTAAAAGCTCATGGGGAAGACCCTGATATTATTATCCCCACTGTAAAAACAAACTTTCTTCCCGTCATTCAAGCTCGTGGTCTTGCTGTGCCATTCTGTCCAAAAGTGACCAAACTTTTTAGATCACCTGAGCCGAAGGCTCAAGGTGATCTATTGGGATTATTCTTCGTCCGTCGTCCGGGGGTCACAGTTTTACATAGACATATATATAGGGGAAAAAAACATTCTTCTCTGCAACTGGAAGAGCCAGAGGTTTAATATTTTGCATTTACTACACTCTTATGGTCCATTACCAAGTTTGTTCAAATGTGACTGGGATCACATTTGGCCCCGCCCCAGGGGTCATGTTTTATAGATTGTATAGGGAAAAACTTAAAAAATCTTCTTCTCTGAAACCACAAAGCTCTCATATATTACATGTAGCACTGGGGTCACATTTGGCCCTGCCCCAGGTGTTACACTCTAACACCTTCATTTTGTATTTGATATTTACCAAACTTTGTCACTGTCTTTATATCAATGTTGTTATACACAACAGAGCCCACATTTCTTGAACAATCTTAACCAAACTTGCACAGATTTTATATGGCCATAAGGTTTCGAAGAAGTTTGATAATGTGCCAGTACTCCGGTGATCGATTTAGGGCCATTTTGGCCCTCTTGTTTTTTAATTCCGGGACTGGGTTTGTATGTGGAACTGTTTGTTTGTATGTATAACAATTCTTACTGTATTCTTACATAAGTGACAAACATGTACATGTGTGGGATATCTTTATTGTACCTTTTCCCGCTTAGCGGTTAATGTAAACATAATCGGACAGTGTAAACATAATCAGACAGTTATATGTGTGGTTCATATTGTGTTATGTATTCTTTGTAATCAGGTATTTATGTTGCATGATATTGTTCCCAAGTGCTCAAATTAACATTCTGTTAAAATGGACTGTTGGCAATCGATTATGTCTGATGTAAAACTTGACAGCAGTAACAGCCATCTTTGATGACCAAGTCTGATACTTAGTAACGTCTTGTAATTGCTAATTCTCAACTTTCATTCAGATTTTCATTAAACTTTGCAGGAACATTTCATGTCTAGTTGGTCGTAAATTACATTCAACTTCCTTTGAAAACAAAGATGTCCACCACAGCTATATAATAAAGAAATAGGCTAAACATAGGAACATTGGTGGTGATCGAGACTTGTGGCTGGTCTTTAATATTGTAAACGTTTATTCAGCTGCCAGTAAGGCCACAATTGCCGTGACCATCTTTATTTATGTAGATTAAGTTATATTTTGTATCGAAACTCTTGTAATTGAAACGGTTCTAAATGAAATTTACATTTACTTACTGCAAAATCCAAGTTGACTGTGATATCTAAAAGTATTCCAAAATGAATTATATGATTACCTTCACTGATCAAGATTGCAGATAGTCCCTTCACTGATCAAGATTGCAGATAGTCCCTTCACTGATCAAGATTCCCTATTTATCAATATTTAGCAATACATGTAGAAATGGAAATATTTTTCAGTTTCAAATGTTCTTCTCCATATTAAAGGTAATTCTCAGTTTTGTTTGTAACTTGATACTTCTAAATTGTGGTGCGGCTCTTTAAAGTTAAATAGTATACAAAAAGATTGTAAATGTTTAGATATTTTGCTAAAAGGATATATTTAACTACTAGAAAAATTAGTCCACAACAGTTTGTTCAAGTTTAATCTTCATTATTGTGTTTATATTTGTTTTGTCATATTCATTGCTGCTGTAACATCTAAATTCTGATGTTCAAAAACACATATAGCAAATGCAAAATATTTAAACATCCATGTTGTTGGCTTAAAATATAAATCAGAGAAGAATAAGTCTCTCAAGCATAAATACAAACAAGAAGAAATGCACGCATTACCATTGATTCTCGTGTAAAACCACCGTATTATTTTATTTCCGTCAACATACCTGGCTACTAATACGCCATGCTGTTTTTCAAAATGAAAGTGAAATCGAAACCGGAATCAAGACGAAATTATTTAATTTTTCATGAGATGATTTGTAATGTTGACAGTAATAGTCAATATTACAAATTTCGTCTAACATGTGTCTAATGAAAAATTGGGTAAATTTTTCATATATATATATATATATATGAGCTACTCTAAATTTACCTTTAACGGTTACTAGGTTAGGCAGAAGTGCATGGTGATATTTTCTGTTGAAATTGATTATGTATTGCTTGTACAGGAAATTCCACCATAATCTTTCAGTTACTTGTACAATTTTACTCTCAAACATCCTGACATGGATTGTATGTCGATCTGTGTTTCGTGTTTTAAGCATAAATTGAAAAACTGCATTTTGACATGTTTGACAAAAAAATAAAAAACTTTAAATGACAAGAAACATGAAATATACAAAATGTAAAGTCTTCTCATGAAGGACTGCAAGAACAATGCAGTTCATTGGCAGAGTACTGATAGATCTTTTGTTGTTTATGTGTGCATATCAAATAGTATCCGGTTTAAAACATGTAGAGTTACATCATAATTGTTTGAAGTGATTTGATCATGTTTTTTTTGTATAGATTTTTCTGCTGCAGCAGATTGACACAGTATAACTAATGTTGATCCATGTATTACAGAGTAACAGAGCACCCCAGAATGCTCAGGAGACACCGAGATTCAGCAATAGAGGTATGTATACAGTGTTACATGTTCATTGTTCTACTCACTGCAGAAAGTCATTGTCAGTTCTGTGGGTACCATGTATACGTATACAGAGTACATTGGTACCATGTATAAGAGTACATTTTCAGTAATGTCAACAGAATTCTGATCGACAAAGCCTTCCTGGAGTGATTAAAGACATTCCATCTAGCCTTCTTAAACTATTGAGGCCCCAATTTGAAACCTGTACACCTCTGTTATTACAGTTAAAAAGCCTGAATTTATTGCTATCTAGGGCGATTTCGTTTCTTTTGTCCATGGTATAAAACAAGGTCGCAGTAGTGTCTTTAGTGACCCTTGTATTTGATACAGACTCTAGTATGTATTAACAAGTCTTCAATTTACTGATGAGCTGACTGACAGTCATGTTAAATTAATAAACACCACAGTTGTTCATACGTGATCATCAATCTGCCATTTTGACTTGTGCAGCATAGTTATTCCCTGAAGACCATGTAACAATGTTAATGGTAAATTTTCTTTACATATTTAATATCTGAATGCATTTGCTTGTTATTGTTGTACAAGTTGTCATAGGAATCACATGTTGAAATATTTATATTAAACTGGAGTCCTGGATGTAGGTAAAATAAATACGATCATAATGTTAATATTGCTTACAACAACATAACTAGTGATGTACATATAATCACCGATATGTCACTAGCCAATAACAATAACAAATGATAATAATAAGTGATGTACTGATTATCGATTTTAATCACTGATACTTCCAGTAGCATCAGTATAACAGAAAGAAGCAAATATGCTTGTGTTAAAAACACTTTTTTTTTCTGATATGGAATCTCATAAATATCATATTAATGTTTATTATTGCTTTTATCTGGCACAGGTTCACATATGAAAATTCTATGCTTTTATCATTGAAGCTGGTTCAGCGAGATCACGGCAGAGTTACGCGGCTCGACCTCCGGCAACACAGCAGAATGGTCAGGCGAACGGCGCGGAGATAAAAAAGCCGGGTATACCGGTACCAGTGCCAGGTGGTAAGGCTGCTGAAAGTAAGACTAGACGTGACACTGGCTAGGCTTCCTCTATGTTACGCTTTACACACTCTTTTCTGTTTTCTTTTGTTACGCATCTGTCACAATAAAAGCATCTGACCACAGCGATGTTTTTCACCCTTTTGGGAATGGTATCGGTACCCATTCAATTGGGAAAATTTGTGTTGTTTGGCCTTAAATTGGGAATTTTTCAAAATCAAACAAAAGCAATATTGTACGCTTAAATACTTTGCAAACACATTACGCTGTATACATTCTGTTGATGTATTTCATTACAGTCACCTAAAAGAATATTTTTTCCCTCGATTGATGTTTAAAATTTCACCTAAATATTTAAAAAAATATATAAAAAAATGGGGGGTTGGGGGGAAATATAACAAAATTGGGATTGGATATTTTTTCATTCCAGTTGGGAAAAAAACACTTTTTGCCATTGAGAATGGTTGCGTTTTTCGGTACCACTTAGTAAGGAAAAAAACACAAGACCAGAAAGGCAGAATTTGTTGATGAATATTGTTATGTAGACTGCTAGATGGATATTGTAGAAACTTTTTATAAACATTTTTGAACTCTGATATCCAACATAGTTTATGACATGACCCTTTGACGTCACGGGGCATTTTGGTGCTAATCACATGATTTGTTGACATTTTGGCACAACTTTGTTCGACGTCATGGAGATTATAATTTACACATTTGACTCTAATGTAATGTGATAAAAAGGATCTTAAACATGTCTTTATTACATATACGATTCATGAAACTTAATAAGTGCTCCTGATGTTTAAAATAGTTCATAATTTGTTCATATGTCTTATGGAATGAGAACTTCTTTAAGATCCTATGTATAGATGATGCATGCAATACAATGTTTATAATAGAAATGGTTTCATCACAAAGACAACTCTTCTGTATTACTAATCATATCTGTGATCATAGCTTGAACTTGTTAATAAAATGCTCACAAACACATTCTTCATCATGTTAAGATTTATTTGGATGAAATCAATTTAGAAATGATAGTTAAAACATTGTTAAAGAAACTAACCCACCAGATAACGGCAAAATTACACTATAAACCCATTTCTCAAAACTCTGTGTAGGTTTTCAGATTATATAAGAATGTATATGTGCTTATTAAAAGTAAAATTTATTAACGGGTTCTTAAGATACCCGCGATTGACTGCGTAAATCGATTATTAGTTGGTAACTCTTACTTCGGAGTTCCAGTTTAGGAGTTTGGCCTGGCTGGTTAAAGCTGTCTATAGAGTTTGGATACTCGAAATATGTAAGTTATATACCTTGTCGTCAGTAGGTTTAGAAACAGTGAACATATAGTGTAAAATTTGGCTGTTGGTGGGATAGCTACTTTAAATACCGGGTTGCCTTCAGATTTGGATAATATTTTGTTACAATATTACACAAGTGATTGTTCACTCTGATTTCTACTATACCACATGACAACTGAGCACTTAAAAGTGAAAAAGGTGTCGGGTGTCAGCCTCAGTTTTTCCTATTTCCTGTTTTTACACTTCAGTTAAACTTGCATCTAGAGAGTAAAATCTGTGTTGTGTTGAATCATTGTTCTCCATTTCACCCAGCAATATCTCCAGATAGTTGCATGATTGTGTCAGGGTGCTTATATAATAAGTTAATAACAATAACTTCATTCATCCTTTATTGATGTAATCAAATCAAGTTAAATTACTTGGACTTTCACTGCATGTTAATTTATTGGTAACAAAATTGTCTTCTCTTTTAAAAAGAATGTAGTTGATAATAAAACTACTATCTGGCGGTGTTGGTAGTCGAAGTTTGCTTGTTTAATTTAGTCTCTACGTCTAGGCACCAGCTAATAATAAGGTTTTTACAATATAATTTGCAGACTGCAGTTCTGCAGGTGAGCAGGTTCTAGGTCCATTCTGCATATGTTTATCTAGATGTAAATGGAGAGTGGGTCTGGAATGTTCATTCCTGTTGGCGCCATATAACCTTTTTGTATTGGTCATTGTAAAACACTAATTCAGCTCAGTTAAACTCATCACAATTGTGTTAACTGAATACAAAATATTGCACCATTCAGATCGCAGAAAATCCAATTGTGTGAAGGAGGTAGAAAAGATAGAACAGAAGAGGAAAGATCGGCGAACCCAACAAGCTGTGATCAAGGAACAACACGACGTGGAATATGACACCACAGATCCACTGTGGCAGTTCGCTGCTATGATCAAGTAATAACACTTCCTGGAGTTCAAGTAGATTTCTTTTAACTTCCATAGATATGTTTGTGGATCTTGATGTAGAATATCTATATCCTTACAGTAATGAGCATTGATTTGATGCAAGAATACATAGTTCCCATCTGTCCGTCAACCTTTAATCTACTAGAGACTTAAGCCAATTAAAAGTATTGTAAGTATTTTCACCTGTAAGAAAAGCACATGTAATCGAACAGACACCTCTAAATACAATAGAGCACTTGGTCAGTGTACAATAAGCCTACTTGTACACTTGGCAACAATATTAAATACAAATGCCACGGTAGACGATCCTAAAACGGTTCTGCTGAAAACAAAACCGTGCTGAAGTTGATTGAGTTTTGATAGATAATAGTTCTCTCATATTTGATTTGTTGTATTTTTACAGGGAGTACAGAGCACATCTTGAGTACCGACCCCTCACCTCATCAGACCCCATTGTTAACCACCAAATCAGTGTCTGTGTACGTGCCCGACCGTTAAACAAAAAAGGTATGTGTGTTGTCCGATTGTATGTTGCTTGTTGATGCCATATAGTGCAGTACTACATACAGTTATACATATATTTCACATACTCTGGAATCCTTAAATATTGTAGGCATTAAATTTCGAGGTTCTTTCCAAAAAGACAATTTTGAGGGGACGTAAATTACCGCATTTCTGATTCTTGATAAAAAAAAATAAACCAAAAAAAAATCCTTAAATTTGTCGACGCACGTTTGACTGGTTTGTTGATTTATTACTCACAGTTTATCTCTGCCAATACCGCTTGAGTCATTAAAAAAATACAAAATTCGATAGCTATTTTTTTCTTGTTTTCAAATTATATTTTTTATTCGTGTTCTGTCTGTTTCTAGTATGTTCTTGTTGATAAAATATAACAAATAATTTCCATGTTCAATTCATTGAGAACCCACCCAGTTGTCGATCAAATAATACTAAGTACTCGGTAATTGATGACAACGATAACAAATGTTAATATCATTCATGAAGGATTTACTAGTACACAACTGCGAACATAAACATAGGTATTCTGGCTTCGAAAAGTAAGACAATCAAGTTTTTGTTTTTTATTATCCATAGTAAATGTTTAATAAATACATAAAACTTATTTTCTGACAACATACAACCTGATTCAATAGTTATTGACTAAATGATGAGTCCAAAACTGCTATGCGGTACTGTACATTATGGATTCAGAATCTAGGCCGTTTTTGTACCCATTATTCAAACTTCTGGGTATTAAACATTCATGGGGATTTGATTTCGTGGTTCGGGTCAACCTCGAAGTCCACGAAATTAAATCCCCCACGAATATTAATGATTTCACAGTAACTTCATCTCTTCGTTCATACTGAGTATATTGTCTGGACAGTCAAATAATAGTTGTAAGTCCAGACTAGTGAGCCCTAAATAGGAGGGAGTAGAGAATATAATCGTGAGTACCACACACACACACACGCACAATTATGATAATTATCTGCTTATACTATGAAGTTACGATGTTGTCGGTTTTAATTCTGGAATCTAATATATGGACATGCAGTAGTACTATGGATATTACTTGCCAGACAGGTAGGTAGGACGATTTGTTTGTTTGTTGGTATGGTGTTTTACATCATTTTCAACACATGCAATGTTATAATATGACACTCGATTTTTTTGTGGTGGAGGCAGACCCCCACTTTTCCTTGGTAAAACCAGTACTGTACACCTCCCGCCATCCGTAAGAATTGACACTTCCTCACAAGTCGAGCTCCCAGAGGTAGGACGAGGACATCTGACTATTAAAAACTGTATCATGATGCATTCTTGACTTTTTCAGAAAATTCAAAGAAAGATGTAAATGTGATAACCGTTCCAAACAAAGAAAATGTGATAATTCATGAACCCAAAACTAAAGTGGACCTAACAAAATTCTTAGAAAATCAAAGTTTCCGCTTTGACTATGCATTCGATGAGAATTCTTCAAATGAGATGGTATACAAGTAAGTCTCTTCACGAAATGTTTACAGTCATTTTTTTGAGTCCGTAGTTTAAAGTTCAAGGTCGCCATGACTTGAAAATTAAAAAACTTGTCCGCTGTATAACTTTAAGATTTGTAACCACATACATGCAACATGACAGGTAGACTGTCCATGGTGAGAGGATGACCACTATATAATTTGGGGTCAATAGGTTCATGACCTGATAAGGAAAAGCCTTGTTCGCTCTGTAAACAACTTGGCAGTCAGTGGTGAGAGAATAACCCCTTTACATTTTGGGGTCCGTCGTTTCAGGGTCAAGCTTACCATGACCTCGTAATGAAAAACCTTGTTCACTCTATAATTCTTAAAAGATATGTAGCCAGTGTGCTCTCGTGACACCTCACAGGCACACTTCCATGGTCCCAGCAGGGGTATATCAGTCGTCCCCTCACAGGCACACTTCCATGGTCCCAGCAGGGGTATATCAGTCGTCCCCTCACAGGCACACTTCCATGGTCCCAGCAGGGGTATATCAGTCGTCCCCTCACAGGCACACTTCCATGGTCCCAGCAGGGGTATATCAGTCGTCCCCTCACAGGCACACTTCCATGGTCCCAGCAGGGGTATATCAGTCGTCCCCTCACAGGCACACATCCATGGTCCCAGCAGGGGTATATCAGTCGTCCCCTCACAGGCACACTTCCATGGTCCCAGCAGGGGTATATCAGTCGTCCCCTCACAGGCACACTTCCATGGTCACAGCAGGAGTATATCAGTCTTCCATTCACAGGCATACTTCCATGGTCCCAGCAGGGGTATATCAGTCGTCCCCTCACAGGCACACTTCCATGGTCCCAGCAGGGGTATATCAGTCGTCCCCTCACAGGCACACTTCCATGGTCACAGCAGGGGTATATCAGTCGTCCCCTCACAGGCACACTTCCATTGTCCCAGCAGGGGTATATCAGTCTTCCCCTCACAGGCACAATTCCATGGTCCCAGCAGTGGTATATCAGTCATCCCCTCACAGGCACACTTCCATGGTCCCAGCAGGGGTATATCAGTCATCCCCTCACAGGCACACTTCCATGGTCCCAGCAGGGGTATATCAGTCATCCCCTCACAGGCACACTTCCATGGTCCCAGCAGGGGTATATCAGTCATCCCCTCACAGGCACACTTCCATGGTCCCAGCAGGGGTATATCAGTCATCCCCTCACAGGCATACTTCCATGGTCCCAGCAGGGGTATATCAGTCATCCCCTCACAGGCACACTTCCATGGTCCCTGCAGGGGTATATCAGTCGTCCCCTCACAGGCACACTTCCATGGTCCCAGCAGGGTATATCAGTCATCCCCTCACAGGCATACTTTCATGGTCCCAGCAGGGGTATATCAGTCAAACCTTTTGGATGACAGTTCTAGTTTCTTAATGAATCTTAATGAACTTTGTGTACAAATTGTCACAACTGTAAAGCATGTACAGTCTGTATAATAAAGCTGTAAAGATTGAGGGAAATTAAACAATTTGTCTTTCATCATTTATCTCTTAGAATTACAGTAATTGTATTTGCCTCCAAAATATGTTCGATTATCTGACTATGATCTGGAAATTATTGATCATGACATTAAACAGATACGAGTAAATGGGTAAGAAAGTGCTGAGAAATAATGTATATTCTTGTATAAAATATTTGTTTATCTCATTTAGATACACTGCAAAGAATCTGGTGGACTGTATATTTGAAGGTGGTATGGCCACATGTTTTGCCTATGGTCAAACTGGCAGTGGGAAAACGCATGTACGTTTTTAAATTTCTAAATTTATTTATGTACTTAAAACATATTTAAAAAAATGATGCTGTTCTAAAATATATAGTAACTGATATTATATGACATTTGTTTAAACTGTTATGGGTATGCCTAATCTCTGATTCTTGCATTTGCGGTAAGGACGTACAAGGAGTAGGCCTGTGTACTGGAAGCTTTCCTCCAGACATTTTATAAGGGCAGAGAAATTAAATTTGGGTCATGTGTTGTAATATCCCTATGTTGTCCACCAGCAGTTTGTGATAAAATGGACTTTCTTTATTTTGTAGACTATGGGTGGTGATTTTAGTGGCCGAGGGCAACAAGATTGTGCAAAAGGAATTTATTGTTTAGCAGGTAAGAAGTTTGTTCTTGATTCATTACTAGTACTTGACCTATTTGTAGCATGTCGCTAATATTTTCTTTGTATTTGCACAGTTGTAAATCATTTAATTGAAAATAACGTGTTGGAATGACTGGCATACTCTAACTACCATTTATTGTAGACCAATGAGATGGATATGCTATAAAACATACGCCCATCTCTATGTCTGGGCTCTTCATTGGACCAAAGTGGCTAAACCACCTCAATTTTCTTTAGCCAATTGGATTTTTGTTTAGCCACTTTTGGCTAAGGGCTATTCCATTAAAACATACATGGGACCCTAGGAAGGCACTTTCGAGATTGACCACCCATCCAAAGATGCAAAATTGAGTTTCAAAACTCTAAAATATTATAGAGAAAAAGACAAGGTATCATTTAAGGGCAAAAGCTGAATGGATTGAAGGTGCGGAAAAAAAACAACAAAATATTCGGAACAAAAGACAATCACGAGAATAATTAAAAATAAAGAAGTAGCAGACTTTCAAAAAATATTGACAGAAACAATGACATACTATAAGCAAATGTACAGTAAAATTAAAACCGAAGAAAGCAAAAATACTTTTTTCTAATTTTCCTCCAGTATAGGCACACCAAGTGAGTTGCAGTTAGACGTCGCTATGTAAAATAATCCGTATGTAATATAAAGCGCAAGGTCAAAACACAGTCTATAGATTTTAGCTCTTCTGTAAACACCGAGAACCCGTCAAGGATTTTTCAAAAAAACAACATGGCTCCGACCACAGACTTTTTTCTTTCGCCACTTTCGCCAATGCCCTCAGTTTACATGGCGATTGCATTTGACAAAAGTTTTGCCATTTGCAATTTGGTTTCGCCTATGGCGAGTGGCGAAGACAAATGAAGAGCCCAGTATGTTTAAATCAACTCAGTGAGACCATACTCGATCTATAAATGCAGTATTTGACATCCATGTCATGCATTTTCTGTATTTCCACATACAGTGTTACCTGCCGAATCCAGGAAGTGTCTTATCCGAATTCCTGTATATACCGGCCTTTCTCTACGGTCCCGTTTTCTTCCTCATATATTTATATTAAGCAAAACTTGTATAATCTGAATACTGTCTATTCCGAACGACCAAACAGTCCCAAAACAACATTTTGTATACAAAAACTCAATACGATCCGCTTAATTTGTTGTTGTTGACTTGCATAATTATAATTAACGAAATTTCGGTCACTTTAGTCATGAAAGGTGTGATAATGACCGTGGTTTTGTCCCCAGGTTTTCCCCAGGCGATTACACTGTATTGTTAATGTGTTTGACAAATAATGAGGTAAGCGAATTGTGAGCAATACAATGCACAAATGCATGTAGATACCTATACTCATTTCAAACAAACTTATCACTGACTTTGTCTGTGAAAATGGCAACTCCTGTCAAAAACGATATCTTAGCGGGGATATTTTATCACCATCACTAAAGCAAAAATGTGTTGAAAAACAAATAAACTCATAAGTATTGCAGAAGAATGCATATTAACAGAAAAAATCTAACGTAAACAAAACTGGATTTTTTTTATAAGTGTCGCATAATACATCACAGTAGTGTACATTGTATGCTTATGCTTAGTTCAGTAAATATTACGCATATGTGAAATAAATGAAAACCCAGCATTGACGATTGGGATTGAGACAGTGTTCATCTTCTCTCATCAGTGAAAATTTTGATTGATTGGGCAGGTAACACTGTACTTTACATTAATTTTTACTTACACGTCATTTCAGCAAGAGATGTATTCAAATTAATAAGCACAAAGTACAAGAAATTGGATCTCGCTGTTGGAGCAAGTTTCTTCGAAATATATAGTGGGAAGGTAAGTTTTATAGAATTTCATGAAATATATAGTGAAAAGGTAGAATGTCATGAATTATATAGTGGTAAGTTCTATAGAATGTCATGACATATATTATGGAAGGTAAGTTCTATAGAATGTCATGAAATATATAGTAGGAAGGTAAGTTCTGTAGAATGTCATGAACTATATAGTGGAAATGTATGTCATGACATATGTAGTGGGAAGGTAAGTTCTATAGAATGTCATGAAGTATATAGTGGAAGATAAGTTCTATAGAATGTTATGAAATATAGTGGAAAAGTTAGGTCTATAGAATGTCATGCAGTATAAAGTGTGAAGGTAAGTTCTGTAGAATGTCATTAAATATATAGTGGGAAGGTAAGTTCTATAGAATTTCATAAAATATATAGTTGTAAGGTTAGGTCTATAGAATTTCATGAAATGTAGTGGGAAGGTCAGTTCTATAGAATTTCATGAAACAAAGTTGGAAGGTAAGTTCTATAGAATGTCATGACATATAAAGTGGGAAGGTTAGGTCTATAGAATTTCATGAAATGTAGTGGGAAGGTGAGTTCTATAGAATTTCATGAAACATAGTGGGAAGGTAAGGTCTATAGAATGTCATGAAATATATAGTAGGAAGGTAAGTTCTTTAGAATTTCATGAAATATATAGTGGAAAGGTAAGGTCTATAGAATTTCATAAAATATATAGTGGGAAGGTTAGATTACAGAATTTCATGAAAAATATAGTGGGAAGGTATTGAAGTTACTATATAATTTCATGAAACTTATTGTGGAAAGGTAAATTTCTATGGAATTTTATGAACTTTATAGTGGGAAGGTAAGTTTCTATAGAATGATGTCGACAAAACTAACATTATGCCTGACATAGTTATTGCTGTCGATTAAAGAAAATATTAAAGCTAATTCCAATTGAAAATGTGAATATCAAAAGCATTTACTCAGCAACTTAGTTTATTTATCTTAGATGATAATGTTTTAAGGCATTTATCATTCAGCTGTAAAGCAAAGCATACCAATGGTTTTGTATATTGACAGGTGTTTGATTTGTTAAACAAGAAACAGAAGCTGCGAGTGCTGGAGGACCACAAACAACAAGTGCAAGTTGTCGGCCTCAAGGAGGAAGTGATAACCAGTGCCGACGATGTTCTTCGACTCGTGGCACAGGGGAACAATGCACGCACGTCGGGAGTCACATCAGCAAATCAGCATTCCTCGCGCTCGCATGCTGTGTTCCAGATCATTTTAAGAAAGAAGTAAGCTATTTCTTACTCCAGTAACATCTCAGAAAAGCTATAAAAAGTGTTACTAATCTGAAAAGTGATATGCAGATTTATTCTTTACCCCCTGCTGTGTATATGTAAGAATGATTAAATATAAGAATTAATTTCTAAAGTAACATCAAAATATCAAAGTAAAATAAAATGAATCTTAACGAGTTGAAGAATTTAAGGCAATTTTTTTTTATTATATCTGACTACTTAAGTTGTCGCATATCAGGGCCCAGTTGTTCAAAGATCGGTTAACTTAACCGAGCATTAAGTCAAAATTTCAAATCTCTGAATTTCCGATAAATGAATATTTCTACCTGAAATTGAGCATGTGAAAGCATTATGTTAAGAAGAAATGCAAATTAAAAACTGTTAGTAGTACAAAACATATTTTAATGAGAAAATGTACTGTTTACATTAACCAAGGATTAGGCCAACTGATCTTTGAACAACTGGGCCCTGATCTATAAGAATTCTAGTGTATATCTTAGTATTAAATATACTCATGTTTTATTTTTCAGAAATATAAATAAATTATTCGGGAAATTTTCTTTAATTGATTTGGCAGGTAAGTCTCTTTTATCTTTTACTACAAAAGTACCAAATATGACTTCTGAAACTTCTCTTATCATTAGACTTGTAAATACTTTGTTTTATTCACTCAGTTGCTAGGAACAATTTCATTTTAGCCTCCTGATATGTAAGTGAAGAATGAACCATGATGCTGTGACTTATAATTATTTTTAAGTAATGCTGTTCATTAATAGCAATATGTTCAGTGTTAAAAAGTACCAGGATCACGTATGTGTATACAAGTACCAGGATCATGTATGTGTATACAAGTACCAGGGTCATGTATGTGTATACAAGTACCGGGATTATGTATGTGTGTACAAGTACCAGGATCATGTATGTGTGTACAAGTACCAGGATCATGTATGTGTGTACAAGGACCGGGGTCATGTATGTGTGTACAAGTACCAGGATCATGTATGTGTGTACAAGTACCAGGATCATGTATGTGTGTACAAGTACCAGGGTCATGTATGTGTGTACAAGTACCAGGATCACTGTGTACAAGTACCAGGAACACGTATGTGTATATAAGTACCAGGATCATGTATGTGTGTACAAGTACCAGGATCATGTATGTGTGTACAAGTACCAGGGTCATGTATGTGTGTACAAGTACCAGGATCATGTATGTGTGTACAAGTACCAGGATCATGTATGTGTGTACAAGTATCAGGGTCATGTATGTGTGTACAAGTACCAGGGTCATGTATGTGTGTACAAGTACCAGGATCATGTATGTGTGTACAAGTACCAGGGTCATGTATGTGTGTACAAGTACCAGGATCACGTATGTGTATACAAGTACCAGGGTCATGTATGTGTGTACACACAAGTACCAGGAACATGTATGTGTATACAAGTACCAGGATCATGTATGTGTGTACAAGTACCAGGGTCATGTATGTGTGTACAAGTACCAGGATCATGTATGTGTATACAAGTACCAGGGTCATGTATGTGTGTACAAGTACCAGGATCATGTATGTGTGTACAAGTACCAGGATCATGTATGTGTGTACAAGTACCAGGGTCATTTATGTGTGTACAAGTACCAGGATCATGTATGTGTATACAAGTACCAGGGTCATGTATGTGTGTACAAGTACCAGGATCATGTATGTGTTTACAAGTACCAGGATCATGTATGTGTGTACAAGTACCAGGGTCATGTATGTGTGTACAAGTACCAGGACCATGTATGTGTATACAAGTACCAGGGTCATGTATGTGTGTACAAGTACCAGGATCACGTATGTGTATACAAGTACCAGGGTCATGTATGTGTGTACACACAAGTACCAGGAACATGTATGTGTATACAAGTACCAGGATCATGTATGTGTGTACAAGTACCAGGATCATGTATGTGTATACAAGTACCAGAGTCATGTATGTGTGTACAAGTACCAGGATCACGTATGTGTGTACAAGTACCAGGATCATGTATGTGTGTACAAGTACCAGGATCATGTATGTGTGTACAAGTACCAGGATCACGTATGTGTATACAAGTACCAGGATCATGTATGTTTGTACAAGTACCAGGGTCATGTATGTGTGTACAAGTACCAGGATTATGTATGTGTATACAAGTACCAGGATCACGTATGTGTATACAAGTACCAGGATCATGTATGTGTGTACAAGTACCAGGATCACGTATGTGTGTACATGTACCAGGATCAGGTATGTGTATACAAGTACCAGGATCATGTATGTGTGTACAAGTACCAGGATCATGTATGTGTGTACAAGTACCAGGATCATGTATGTGTATACAAGTTATTGCAGTTTAATAATGTGCTTTAAAAACACTCTGGCCCCGTGTGGGTCACGGGGCAAAGAATAGGGCCACTGCAGATCCCTTTGGAGGGGTAGGCAGAGGGGTAGAATCCCCCCAAATTCATGTTCATTTTATCATTTTTTGTTCATGTTCATTAAAGGTCTTCATCATGACCCCTGCATTGACTATCTCGCTCGCATCAAAAGAACAGTGGCAGAAAAACAATAACGTGGCTCTTCGATAGAATTTGCAGCAACTCTGCAGTTCAGGGTGAGAAGGTTCTAGGCCCATTTTCCATATTGTATCTTGATGTACATGGAAGATGAGCCTGGCATGTTCATGCCTGTTAGGCGCCATATAACCTTTTCATGTGTTGGTGCGCCTTAAAACCCCAATTCAATTAAAACCACTCTGCAGTTAAACAGCACAATGATCTTGTATTTGTATAGGAAAGGCAAACTTAACAGGGCAGGAAAAATTGTTTCTGGTTTACTCGTCCTTTGTAATATTTGAATGGTCAAATTGATATATTTTTAAAGAATTTATCTGAATTTCTACTCGTCCTGCATCAATGAGACTTTGTCATGGCAAACGGATGAGTGGAATTTTCATGACCTGCTTTAATCTGCATTAATACTGCCTTGTTTAGGAAATGAACGGGGTAAAGACACAAACAGTTCAGATCGACAAACACGTATGGAGGGTGCAGAAATAAATAAAAGCTTGTTAGCACTAAAGGTAAGTCATTTGCTCTTAGTTCCTCAGTCTTGAAAGAGAATTATTTACTCCATCTATCACCATTTGTTTTAAAGCCATTAGAATAACCGGCAGATTGCTGTTGATGGCAATGGTGACTTGACAATTTATTGAAAGACCATTTAATTTATTTATGAAAAACATTCTCTTTGGTTGGGTTGAGTGCGTTATTCCGTAAGTTATGACTTTAGGACAGTAACATTTTTATACTCTCCAAAACATTTTGAGAGAGCATATAGTCGCGGCTTTGTCTGCCCGTCTCACTTTTCTTGTCTGTAACATAAACTGGAAAACTACTAATTGGACTGAAATAAAACACCACACAATGATAGAGAGCAATGAGGGAAAATGCACAGCGCAAGAACCATAACTGTATCTTCATTCAAATTAAATGTATTATTCTCGTCTGGAGCATAACTTGAAAACTGCTGATGTGACTAGTACGAAACTTCACACAGTGATAGAGGGCAATAAGAGGAAATGCTAAGTGCATGAACTGTAACTCTGTCTTCATTCAAATTAGAGTTACTGCCCTTTATACTTGTAATTACTATCCAGAGAATAACTTGGAAACTAGTAATTGGACTGGAATGAACTTAGACACAGTGAAAGAGGGCAATGAAAGGAAGTGCAGAGAGACCATAACTCTAACTTTAGCTTGAGTAAACACAGAATCATCCCTCTTTGTACACTTACGTTTATATAACATGTTTATCAGACATTTCTTTTCGGAATGTAATGGGTTGCCATCTATCTTTTAATTAATAGGCAACAGCATGTTATTGCTTTCGGCTTTTTGTCTAGGAAAATCAGTCATATCATGTATACATCTACATGCGTTTGTTATTGTTGTACATTTTCCCTGTCTGATACGACTTCATTCATACAAAGCATCCTCTTCAGGTTGCATCCATCGGGTTCTACCAATTTCTTGTTCATTTGATGTCTTATAGCCAGATTTGAAATTCAGACATTGAAATTGTGAATACAACATTGTTAACAACTCGCAAATATCACTTGTGCAATTGGGAAATAGTATAAACGTTATTTAAGAATGTAACGTGTATATAAGTGTATATTTTTCCATTTGTAGGAGTGTATACGGGCCCTGGGTAGAAAAGCTGGAGCGTACTTACCATTTCGAGCCAGTAAGCTGACGCAAGTATTGAGAGATTCATTTATTGGTGACAAGTCGAGAACATGTATGGTAAGTAGGGAGTTTCAGTTTGTCTTCTGGAGAGGAGAAGACACTTACTTCCCTGTGGGTAGTGGGGTTATTATTTGTATTCCTTCCGTGAGTGGTGGGGATCATCGAAAATAAAACTCTGTGACTTGTTCTTTAAAAAGGCCTAGTTATATCATCTATGGGGTTATCTTTTCACTTTAATACCAAACACTTTCCTGAGATACATCAATGTTGTTGTCAAATTTGTCGCATTTATAGCTAAAGATGCATTGAATATGACTTGTTTTTCCCTGCTTGTCCAATAATAGAACAAGAACAACAAATACACTAAAGAAACACTAGATCTTGGGCCTCTATTATCAGTGTTTTATCTACCCCTGCGTCATGCGTCAAATACGCAGTATTTTCCGATTTGACGCACAAATATTGTTGCCGAAACGTACATTGACGCAGCCGAAAAAGGAGCCGTAAAATAAACTTAAGTCATAAGCGATTTTCACGATATAAGTGTAATTTACGCGCACTTGTCGCCAAACAACGATTTTCATTGGCTGAATTGTATGAATGTCCAATCAAATGAGTTGTTCCGAGATGATGTTGGCGTTCTACGCAAAATGTCAAAAAAGCAAAAGCAGATTCAAAACAAACAAAATTACAGTTAATGGACCGTGTTTGCCTCCAACCTTCAATGATGACAACAACAATAATGTCGAGTCCCAATCAGCAAAGGACGAGGTGATGGTAACCCGCAAGATAAAACGTAATTTCGTCCCGCAATTGTTGAGAACGTACAGCTGGCTACGTTTTGAAAAAGAATGCGATGAATTAATTTTGGAGGATTTATGTTCTGCCATGCGTGCACGGTCAACACTTATTTCCATAGATTGCGTTCTAGGTGTACCGGAAGTAAATCAAATCCCATTGAGTCCAATGCTATATTGACAAAGCTTTCTAGTTAGCCATTTTTCAAAATGAATTTCAAACTAAGATTCACTTACATGTTCTTAGTCATGAGACCTGCCTCTCTAGAAAACTGCTGAGAATAGTAGGGGTCATGTGGCATATAAGAAAATAAAATTCTGATCTTTGTTGATACCGTGAACAAACTGCATTCATTCGGCACCTCTTAAATGTGTTCTACTTTCACTTTCAAAACTGTCAAGTTGATAAATAAAATCATCATACAACCATGCAAATGGTTTTAAGCTATCACAAACATGTCAATAAAGTCATTTCAGCCAGAAAAACAGGCCTTAAATACTCAAAAATGCCTTTTATCACAAAAAAAGTTAGGGATTATATATTTGGGAACACCAGGCATGAATACCATAGTGATTTACTTCCGGTACACCTCTATAATCTTAACGGTGTAGTCGTTAGAAATTCACAGTTGCGTGAGAATAACACGGCATTCGTACATTTACTTGTGTGCACAGAGGCCAAACTTAAAAACTCGTGTTTTTTTTGTATGAAAATAAAATAAGACTTAGTTAGACTAGTGTTTTATCTTCAATTGGCTACATAAAATACTTTGAAAGGTATTTTGTTTAATTAAAACAATAAAAAATGAACATAATATTTTTTTTAAATTGTTGAGAATTGATCACCAGTTTCAGTGTGACGCATAAGTTTGGATTTTGACGCATTGTTTTTTGCCTGAGTGTGTCAAATGACTCGCATGTAGCCAATTGTAGATAAAACACTGTATTATTTAATAGTAACATTAATATTCTGCACAGATCATGTTGAGTTGTTTGCTGGAATAGCCCTGAGCTTATTTTCATGAAAGATGATTTATTTATCGAATTGCAGGAGATACGACACTTTCATAAAATTAAAAGTGATCAGCATGGCATGTAGTTGGTCCAAAATGAAATTTAGTAACTGCAATTACTGCAATTAATCTAAACATGTTCAACACTTCAATTCTTTTTCAGATTTCTATGATATCGCCAGGAATGAGCTGCTGTGAACACACACTGAACACACTGAGATACGCAGACAGGTAATCTACCATAGCCTTAGTCTGACATCAAACAGTATTGTAAATGACTGACCTTCAGAAAGTAGATGCTATAAAATATTAAACTTTTACAAAAAGTGTTATTTCTCATAAACTTGAAAGCTTCCATGGGATCCTTTTTCTAATATTTTTGAAGTAAAAATTAATAAAATATATTGATATCCAAATTAGAATATTCTGATATGTCATTATACTGGTACAACATTTATGTGTTGTGCCTCATGCATGTCGATATTAAGTTTGGATTATATTACAGAGTGAAAGAGCTTGGTCCCGGCGGTCCAGTGGAGGGTAAGCCTGCAGAGATCGAGTTGTCCCAAAGCTACAACATGGGTGCTATGTCACCACAGAACAGTGCACTGGCTCTACTCAGGACAACCAATGTAAGTCCCCCATACTGAAATTGTTAGATGGTGATACAGTAAGATTATCGCTGGAGTAGCATGTTGCTTGTTCTGTATCTACTTAGACATGTCAGATCTGCAGGGTCTCATGAGAGGTTAGATCTGCAGGTCTCATGAGAGGTCAGATCTGCAGATTCTCATGAGAGGTTAGATCTACAGGTTTCATGAGAGGTCAGATCTGCAGATTCTCATGAGGTTAGATCTGCAGGTCTCATGAGAGGTCAGATCTGCAGGTCTCATGAGAGATCTGCAGGTTCTCATGAAAGGTTAGATCTGCATGTCTCATGAGAGGTCAGATCTGCAGGTTTTCATTAGAGGTCAGATCTGCAGGTTCTCGTGAGAGGGCAGATCTGCAGGTCTCGTGAGAGGACATATTTGCAGGTTCTCATTAAAGGTCAGATCTGCAAATTCTCATGAAAGGTCAGGGTTCTCATGAGAGGTGAGATCTGTATGTTCTCACTAGAGGACAGATCGGCAGGTTTTAATTTCTGCAGGCTCTCATGAGAGGTCAGATATCTGCAGGTTCTCATGAGAGGTTAGATCTACAGGTCTCATGAGATCAGATCTACAGGTTCTCATGAGAGGTCAGATATGCAGGTTCTCATGAGGTCAGATCTGCAAGTTCTCATGAGAGGTCAGCTCTGCAGGTCTTATGAGAGGTCAGATCTGTAGGTTCTCACTAGAGGTCAGATCAGCAGGTTTTAATTTCTGCAGGCTCTCATGAGAGGTCAGCTATCTGCAGGTTCTCATGAGAGGTCAGATCTGTAGGTTTTAATGTCTGCAGGTCTCATGAGGTCTGCAGGTTCTCATTGGAGGTCAGATATGCAGGTTCTCTTGAGAGGTCAGCTCTGCAGGTTCTCACGAGAAGTCAGATCTGCTGCTTCTCATGAGAGGTCAGATATGCGTTATCGAGGTCAGCTCTCCGGGTTCTCATGATAGGTCAGTTATGCAGGTTCTCACGAGAGGTCAGCTCTGCTGGTTCTCACGAGAGGTCAGATCTGCTGGTTTTCATGAGAGGTCAGCTCTCCAGGTTCTCATAAGAGGTCAAATATCTGCAGGTTCTCGTGTCAGAGAAGCTTTGTAGACAGACCTGAATCTGCAGTTTTGACATCGATAAGTTTGTTTTGGTATCCATAATGAACCACCTTACCTGCACAAGAACTCTGTAACCTCTGTTACCACACTAGTGAAACTTCACAAGTGGACAAGGGGAGGACACCTATTGCTTTTTCGGTCCAAAGGTCAAGGTCACTGTGGCCTGATGCAATCTTGAAAGTTTATACAAATACTCCCCTTACGTCAGACAACGATTCCTATTGATTTTTAGCTCGACTATTCGAAGAATAAGAGAGATTATGTAATCACCCCGGCGTCGGTGTTGGCATCGGCGTTCCACATCAAGGTTTGCGTATAAGCTGTGTTTACAAGTCTATATCTCTTACATTTCTTATCCTAACACAACCAAATTTGGCCATGGGCTTCCTTATAGCATTATCTTAAGCAATTTTGGTTCCTGTAACCCATGGGCTCCCATTTCACATCAAATTTTGCGTGTAAGCTGTGTTTACAAGTCTATATCTCTTACATTTCTTACCCTAGCACAACCAGATGTGGCCATTAGTTTCCTTATAACATTGTCTTAAGGGCTGCTTAAGTAATTTTGGTTCCTGTAACCCCTGGGCTCCCATGGAACCCAAATTCTAATAGCCTTTAAATGTCTGTTTCACATCAAATTTGGCGTGTAAGCTGTGTTTACAGGTCTATATCTCTTACATTTCTTGTCCTAGCTGAACTAAATTTGGGAATTGGTTTCCTTATAGTATGTTGTAAAGGGTTGGGTAAGTAATTTTGTCTTCTGCAAATTCTGGGCTCCCATGGAACCCAAATTGTGATGGCCCATAAAATGTTCAATATTGGCAGATCTAGGTTTGCATGTATATATCTATAATTTTGGTTTTGGATTTCTTAACTCACCGATATTGGGGAAAGGGTTCCCTCCTCCATCCCCCCCCCCCCCGCCCCCTCCCCCCACCCTCACCACACTTTTTCTTCTTCATATTTCTGTGTTGTTTTAGTCAATTCTTACACATTATATGTTTTTTTTTACACATATATAGCTATGTTGAATGTTGGATGCGCAACCGCCTTTCGACCACAAATTTCTTTAAAATTACAGCAATTTTGGATTAAACAGATAAAAATAATAAAATTTCACATAATTTTATATCGGCTCGAGTTTCTATACAAGCCCCATCCCCCAACCCCACCCCACATTGTTTTAGCCTTGTTTTCTGATGGTATATACTAGCTATATAATTTATTATTCTCTGAAAAATCAAATAGTCGAGCTGCGCTGTTCTCCAACCTCTTGTTATGGTGTCACTGCAACAAAAATGGTTTTGCATAATATGATAATTGGATCATAAAACTGACAGGTTGTCTTTTGATATTAATAGTAAGTGCCCTAATGATTCTTTTGAAGAATTTCTCCAAATCTGTTTATTGTGACATTGATTATATACAATTCTAATACACCCGCACTATATAGCCTAGTTTAAAATATCTCGTTATATTGAACGATATATCACTGTAATTTTTGCAACGTTAGGAGAATAAGCATTGCGCATTGCGCATTCCGCATTGTAACGTATGCAACGTTAGGAGAGCAAGCAAAGCAATGCGAAATATTTCAGATGTGTGCGTTATTTTCACATTTTAGGGGTATTAGAATAGAAATAGAACATCGTTTACGGTGAATTATCTATAATATATCACGGTTTGTCGTTCAATTGTAAACAATAACTTCACTCGCCCTTCGGGCTCGTGAAATTATTGTTTACAATTGAACTCCAAACCGTGATATATTAAACGATAATTCACAGTAAACGATGTTCTATTTCTTAAATATAGTAATATAGGGCAACAGTTCTAGCTATACCCCTGCTTTGACAACACGTCTCCTAACACATTTTTGTCCTGTTGCTTAACACATTTTACTACTTGCATTTCTCAAACATTTTTGAATGGGATTGTTCCCGAACTTCATATACACATAACAACTGATAAAAATTTGGGGGTATTTATCACCTTAAGTAATAGTTCTAGTTCTATTTGGTTAAAGTGTTGGCACAAGGAGAATATGAGTCAAACAAACTGGATATTACCATAAAGGTTTGGGGTTGTGAATGTAACATAATACTTAGGGGTGATACATGATGCAAATAGGGGTTCCAATCAGTGCACCGATACTCGCTTCTCACTTTCACGAATGACACAATGTCTCAACTGGCATGAATTCACCAACCATTCTTAAAACTATTCTTAGACTTCAGGAGCTCAAGTACTCAGATTTCCTTCATAACTATTCCCAAGGCTTTCAAAGATAACCAAACATATGAAGTTTCTATTTAGTATTAATCATATGTATACATAGCAGCTTTTTATGAACTTAAGTCTAAGAATATTCTCGAAGAATGGTTGGGCCACCATTAAAAAATTGTTTGTTTGCAGTTTCCGACCCATGGCTTTTAGGGGTGGGTTGGTAGGTAGGCATATATATATATATTTTTAACACATTCTTATTAACGCATGCCCATCGACTGCATGCAAATATCGTGTGCTTCACTAGTATTATCCGTAGAGTTTATTTTATATAAAGGGTTTAGTTAAATATTAACAGAACAAGCATAGTTAAATATTAACAGAACAAGCAAAACATTGATCAAATGTTCATTTATAGACACATGAAATAGACTTAGTAACTATTAAACAGTGCTCGATGCTAACTTTTTCAAAGTAATGTTTCAAATGACAAAATATTTTGTTTGGTACAAGATATGAACATCAGATCCAGTGCATACAATCTACACTATTTTTATATTTCATCTAAAACATATAACTGAATATTCGCACATAATCATTAAAAATATTTGAAAAATATGGTAAAATTTTCACTTGCCCAGGGCAAGTAGAAATTTAGTTTGGGCAAGTGCATTAGACAATGACTTGCCCGAAAATAACATTATTAATTTGTAGAGATATACACTTTACCCAAAATATTGTTCCCACACATAAAATTTCCAAGTTCTGGCAAGTAGAAAAAAAAAATCATGTCAAGCCCTGTTAAAGTATAAACATTGAACTGTCAATTTCACTTCTCAGTTTATGTTACTGCAAAGAACAATATTCTCTTCAAGTGTCCTTTTTGCAGACACCATCCTCATATTTTTCTCACTCACAAGATCAGTCATGTAGACGCTTTCACTTTACTATAGCAGCAGAGATTATTTCCAAGCATCCAATCTATCAGAGCATTATGAAACTTCCCAAAATAATTGAAACAACCAACAATATTTGTGATGAACACGGGGGAAAAAAAATTGTTTTCGTCGTCGGATTTGCCGTGGGTCGGTCGCAAACTGCAAACAAACAATCTTTTAATTAAGGCCTTGGTGAATTCAAGCCCTGGTAGAAATCTGTAAGAGGGTTATGTGAGGCACCCTGTCATCCAGTTTGGTTTTGCCTGGTTCTTTGATTATATCCAGATTGCGACCAGAATGGAAGTCTTGTATCAAGTGGATTCCACCATTAAGCTGTAAATTTGTTTCATTATTGATTTTAATAAATGTGATTTAGGCTTTATACTTATATAGATTGTTATGAAGTTGATTACTGTTAAACATTATATATAACTGCTGGGTATTACTGTTGACAGCAAGACGAGGTGTCCGAGGATATGATGACGTTTCATGAGAAGGTGAACCACATGCAGGAACTAGAGGAAGAAATAATAGACGACCAGAAGGCACTTATTGATGTGAGTATAACACACTAAGTGCAGTTGTGTATAAATGGCCAATATCGCACTGATGTTAGTCAAATGGAAAATAACTCGTAAAAACAAAGAAATTGTTCATCTTTTAATACTGGCTTAAAGACTGGATCAGGTGTATTTATAGTGGAATACATTTATAAATATTAATGACTCATGGCTATTTAAAAACAAACAGGTTTGAAGATCATTCAAATATTCTGCCAAATTCTGTTTATGAAACCTGATAATGATTGCATAATATTTTAATACATGTATTTTATTTTGGAAAATACGTTGTCATTTCCATACCAAATTATTACATATCTTTTGCTGGTCTGTTTGTAAGATGAATGTGTTTTCTCTCCAGAACACACAAAAATGGTTGACGGAGCAGAAGAAACTAATGAAACAGACAGATGAGGTGGACTATGATGTAGAAGGTAGTGTACATACTATACTGTCAACATGTAGTTCAGAATTTTGACTTACGTTTATTATCAGAACAACTCTTAACTATGTGACCTATTCTAAACACAGTTAAATGCAAGTCTTCAATGGCTTCAACTAGATCAGCAAAACTATAAAACAATATTAAATATAAAAGCAACATTAATTTTGACATTTTTAGCTCTACTGATCAGAGATCAGCAGAGCTTATGCCGTGGTGCGGCGTCCGTCGTCCGTCCGTCTGTCTGTCCGTCCGTCCGTCCGTCCGTCCGTCCGTCCGTTAACTTTTTTTTTGTAGCGACTACTCCTCTGAAACTACTGAATAGATTTTCATGAAACTTTACAGAAATGTTGCCCATGGAGTCTAGTTGATCCTAGCAAAAATTCATGTTGATGTGAAATCCAAGATGGCCGCCAAATCTAAAAATAGATTTTTAAAAAACAAGTTTGTAGCGACTACTTCTTGAAAACTCTAAGTGATATTGATATGGGACTTTTTTATAACATAATCAGCATGACATGATGTTGGTCCTTATAGAAAATCATTTTGATTCGACGTTAAACATGGCTGCCAGCGGCCATCTTTGTTTACATAGAGTTATATAATGAAAACTTGTAGCGAATACTCCTCTGAAACAACTTGACGGATTTTCATGAAACTTCACAGGAATGTTGCTCTTGATGTCTAATTGATCCTAGCAAAATTTCAGGTCTGCCAGAAATTCAAGATGGCCGCCACAGCTAAAAATAGATTTTTAAAAAATAAGTTTCTAACGACTACTTCTTGAAAACTATAAGTGATATTGATATGCGTCTTTTCCTAAAATGATCAGTATGACATGATGAGTTGATCCTTGTCGAAAATTATTTTGACTCGATGTTAAACATGGCTGCCAGTGGCCATCTTTGTTTACATAGAGTTATATCATGAATGAAAACTTGTAGCGACTACTCCTCTGAAACTAGTTGACGGATTTTCATGAAACTTCACATGAATGTTGTTCTTGATGTCTAATTGATCCTAGCAAAACTTCAGGTCGGCCGGAAATTCAAGATGGCCGCCACAGCTAAAAATAGATTTTCAGAAAACAAGTTTGTAGCGACTACTACTTGAAAACTATAAGTAATATTGATATGGGACTTTTTCTTAAATGATCAGCATGACATGATGTTAGTCCTTGTCGAAAATCTTTTTGATTCGATGTTAAACATGGCTGTCAGTGGCCATCTTTGTTTACATAGAGTTATCTTGTTAAAACTTGTAGCAACTACTCCTCTGTAACTACTCGATGGATTTTCTTGAAACTTCACAGGAATGTTGCTCTTGATGTGTTATTGATCCTAGCAAAATTTCAGGTCGGCCGGAAATTCAAGATGGCCGCAGTGGTTAAAAATAGATTTAAAAAATGTGATTTTGTGGTGACTACTTCTCAAAAAGCATAATTGATGTTGATTTGGAACCTTTAGCAAAATGACTGGCACGACATCTTGCAGGCTGATCAGGGTTTAACTGTCTTCGTGCTCATCAGTCATTTGATCGAAACACCCCTTTGTACTACAAATGGACTGGTCCAAATTAAAAGGACAGTCCATTATACATTCATAGAAGGGTAAGGATTTAGTCTCTTTTTTATTTTGACTCTCAGAAAAAGACTGAAAACAAATGGTAGGATTTTAAGATTTTATTTTAATTCTGATTTTCCACCTATATAAACCTCAGAGGAGCAAATCTACTGAGATAGTAACATAATTCTCAGGAGAAATTGCATAACATGACCTGTGTTTGACCTGGTCACACACCTGCTATATTTCTGAATACAGACCATTCCATTTCTGTTACACAGTGTGATTAGAGGATATACTAAGGTTGATGTTGTAAGGGATTTAATTGATACAGTTTTATAATTAAACTTTTTGGTAACATTATGACATTTTTATAAGCTTGAAAAAAATATATTCTTTAGAGTAGGATCAAATGGAATGAGATTATAATGTTGCATAATAAATCATAATATTTAGGAATATAGGAATATTGCTCTAGATGTCTAGTTGGTCCTAAGTAAAAATCAGGTTGGCCTAAAATTCAAGATGGCCAGCGACGTTAAACATGGCTGCCAGTGGCCATCTTTGTTTACACAGAGTTATATAATGAAAACTTGTAGCGACTACTCCTCTGAAACTACTTGACGGATTTTCATGAAACTTCACAGGAATGTTGCTCTTGATGTCTAATTGATCCTAGCAAAATTTCAGGTCGGCCGGAAATTCAAGATGGCCGCCATGGCTTAAAATAGGTTTTCAAAATACAAGTTTGTAGCGACTACTTCTTGAAAACTATAAGTGATATTGATATGGGACTTTTTCTAAAATGATCAGCATGACATGATGTTGGTCCTTGTCAAAAATCGTTTTGATTCGATGTTAAACATGGCTGTCAGTGGCCATCTTTGTTTACATAGAGTTATATAATGAAAACTTGTAGCGACTACTCCTCTGAAACTACTTGACGGATTTTCATGAAACTTCGCAGGAATGTTGCTCTTGATGTCTAATTGATCCTAGCAAAATTTCAGGTCGGCCGGAAATTCAAGATGGCCGCCACGGCTAAAAATAATTTTTCAAAAAACAAGTTTGTAGCGACTACTTCCTGAAATCAAAATCAATCAATAGAGCTTCAAGGTCATTGACCTCTTGTTCAATTTGTGCACTATTCGCATGCGATTTGTTATAAGAAGATATTGCTATGTCATCAGTATTCTTTCTGTTTCTAGTCTACACTTATTCATGAACTCTGTACCTTTTTCTACAGCATATGCAAAGCAGCTGGACGCTCTCTTAGTCCAGAAAATAACAGAGTTAACCACATTAAGAGGTAAGAATTATGCAAGATTTAAAAAAACTAACCCTGCAGATAACGGCAAAATTGCACTACAAAACCGTTTATCAAAACTCTAGCCAGGTGTTCAGGTCATATAATAATGCATATGTGCTGATTAAAAGTAAAGATTCATTCACAGGTTCTTAAAATATTCATGCTTGAATATGCGTAAAACGAATTACGAGTAGGTAATTCGACACTCCAGTTTTGGGGTTTGGTCTGGCTGGTTAAAGCCGTTTATATTGTGTCTGTAGAATTTGTATTCTGAAAATAGGTAAATTATTTATACCTTGCCATCAGTAGGTTTAGAAACGGTGTACATATGTTGTAAAATTTAGCTGTTGTTGGTGGGATAGCTACTTTTAAGTGGTAAGAATTATGCGAGGTTTTAAGTTCTCCGTTACATTTTGTGTCTGAATTGAAGGTTAATTATGAATATATGGTTCCATTCATTTGAAGAATTATAAGCAAAAGTCTTCACCATTATATGTATTAAAATCATAGTTGTTGATAACAGAAGTATATTGGGGCTATTCCATTAACATATACATGGGACCCCAGGAAGGCATTTTTGAAATTGAACACCCACTCATGGATACAAAATTGAGTTTAAAGAACTAAATTTCATAAAAAAAAAATTAAAAAAAATGGTTGACCCATATATGTTTATTAAATTCCCTTTTGGGGTCCGGGTATGTTTTAAGGGAATAGCTCCTAGTTGACATCGCATTTCTATATCTTCCATTGTAACTCTATGACCTAGACAGTTCCACTTCTGAAGAGTTTAACCATCCGAGGACCATGGGTTCTAGAGAGAAGTGAACCAAACTGGATTGCGGGCTGTATCTTTTATAATAACACTTTCACACTAATTGTTTTTCAGAAAAAGTTGCCAGCTATAATAAGGATATTCAAGATGAAGAGACACTTAGCAAAAATATCAAAAGTAAGAAAAAGTGATTTGACACTGTGAAGGGAAAAGATCTGATAGTAACAAGAGAATATGTAGTAACATCTGAAGTGTGCATTGTGTAGTTCAACATTACCACCACGTTTACATGAAGCAGTTAAACCAGCACTCATTCTTTATTATCGTGGATTTTTTTTGCATGATTATGTTGCAAATATTGGCTATTGTTTTACTTTATAATGTAACAGTTCCTCAGCCAGAAGTGGAGAAGAAAGTTAAAGTGATTATAATAGAATAAAAATGATCAGTACAATGTTTATTTTACTTTCGCAAAATCAGTTAAAGACAATTCTAAGAACAGACATAGATATGAAGATTTTGGACCAACACTTTCGAGCGTACCACATACCAGTTCCCAACAGAGTTGTGCTGGATGGTACCCAAATATTGGTACAGCTTGCATAAGAAACAAATGGAGCCTGTATTACACCGTGGGCTGGCATTGTACACAGATCTGTTGTGATAGTCACACCTGAATATTAATCGTGATGTGTATCTGCCTGTCCAAGAACTTGTCAATAGAGAGAAGGTGCTCCAGCTTGCTCAACTTGTAGAGATATCCGAAACGTAATGTCACAGTGTCATGTTCATAAATGATGTAGAGAAGATTTAAAAAAAAATTTGCTAATTTTGTGTAACATGACATTTTGATATTTGGTTTTAAGATAATAGTTTTGATAGTCCCAGTTACAAGTAGATCCATAAATAATCTGTGATTACAGTCTATAGGTCATGTTGCCTAGCCTCACTGAGTTTGAATTAACTCAGCAGGTGTTTTTGTGTCACTTGCATAGCATGGCAGACACCTAGGGATCACTTTGTCGTCATCTGTATGGCACACTTCAATCTGCAACTTTTAATACCTTGGCCACATCTTGAAAAATATTTGACCTAGTTTCATGTAATTTCACACACATATTCATCTTACCCCAAGAAATGTCGTAACACATGTCCAGTAACTCTTAACTTTCATTTTATTATGCTGCTTTTCATAGAACTTGCAACCTAACCTTGCTATTAAAATTATTTGGCAAAATATTGACCTATGGTTAAGAAACTTTGGACAGTTCTTGCTTATCAATTATTTAGTGCCACTGACATGTCTAATAACTCTGAATTTCATTGTGGCAGATTTATGCGACTTTTCATGAAACTGCAACCTAACTTAGCTCATAACTTCACAATATATTGACCTATGGCCTATGAAGAATTGTCTTCAAACTTCGTAGTTCTTGTTCTTGCTGAAATAAGCACATGTCAGGCGACACAAGACTTCCGTGTAACACCTTTCTAGTTCATGATTTAATAACTTCAAATATTCGAAGAATAAGAGAGCTTAAGTTGTACGTCCACATCAGGTTAAACTTAGTCCCAATCTTTATAAAACCTTGTATAAATGTTTGTATGATGATCAAACTTGCTATCATACTATTCAAACTGCAGATAGAGATTTGTTTTGGACATGATGTGGTACTCCTGTCTGTTTTTCTCATTTTAAACTTAACTATTTAAAAATTCAGAGAGCCCCTCAAAGGTTAAGGTCAAAGTATACTTAAATGAATTTAAAAATGGTTACATTAATGATTTATGTCCGAGTTGGGGGCTTAAGTTCTGCTGGATTTTAAGTCGAGATGGAATGATTAACTGTAGGCTCGATAATATGCACACTGCTCTACTACTACTACTATTGCAGGCGATGTTGATATTAACCAATATTATTTATTGTATTGAGAAATAGTTTTACTGCTGACAGATTATTTGATTTGATATTTGAATCAAGTTTTAAACTTTGATGAAGCGTTGTTTTCGAAATATGCAACAGATTAATATCCTGTCACGAAAGTGTTGTTACACATACACATATATTTGTTTTATTCCAAGGTGTTAATGTGTAGATAATGTATATCTCCATATGGGTCCATTAAAAATGGCAAAATTACAAATATTGATATGCTTGGAGATGTTGCTATACAGGCCACCTATAGGAACTTACTGTGATAACTTAGTAACTTGACCATGATATTGCAGTGCTACTGTTATTATATGCACGTACTGTATATGTGTTTGATGTGATCCATGCAATAAATGATCAAAGAAAGATGCTGAAAAACAAAAGCTGTGTTATCAAAAACTGTATACATGATCAAACATTTTGTTTATAAAATTGAGTTGAAATTGTACATGTTTTATATGCTGTCTGAGACAAAGAGTATGCAAGTAAATGCACCAAACTCTGGCTGGAGAAACCAGCCGTATGGCGTACTGTATTCATATAGAAGGCATGCAGCGAGATATTCTATTTTCATACACTATAATTTGGAGCAACATTATTCCTTGGATAATTAAGCGACCTAGTTTAGAGCTGATTGTCCCCGTGCGGTTGCCGGAGTAGAATACAAACACTGCAAATCCCGCTAGAGGCAGAGTGGTAGGACCTCCCCGTCATGTTCATTTTATCATTTTTTTATCCTGCTCATTTAAGGTTATGACACCGCGTATGCAAACGTGGAAACATAGCTCCATCGTAAATGGAGTGTCCACTATAGAATTTGCAGCAACTCTGCAATTCTGCAGGTTCTAGGCCCATTCTCCATGTTCATTCCTGTTAGACGCCATATAACCTTTCATGTTGGTGCGCCGTAAAACCCAGTTAATTTCAATTAGAGCTGATGGTATGAATACATTGTTAATTACCTAGTTGGAATCGTGTACAATATCCATGAAAATGAAGGGTCAAGAAAAGAAGAAAAAAATCACGTTTCTATATAAATGTAGAAGGAATAAATATGTCTCATTATTTAATGGTATGTTTATCTAATTCAACTATTAAAGTTATTTATGCTGTAATCAACATAGAATGTCACAAAGATTATATTTGTATTATTTATTATAACATACTTCACCAAATGTTTGTACCTTCATCTTTAGCTGTTGATATGTTGTTATAAACCTTGAACAAAACAGTAAAAATCTCTGCATGTCCGCATCATTGTAATACCAGACTTAAATCGGGTATTTTTATATAATTTGTATTCTGACAGGGCTATTCCATTAAAATGCCCAGGATCCAAGGAAAGCATTAACTATGGGTGAACCCTATTTCCGTTTGGTTCTTTAAGCTCAAGTTTGCATGTTTGGGTGGTAGAGCTGGGTTGATTTCGTTGATGCATTGGTAAATCATTCGTTTTGTTCCTACGATACTGTATCGTGATTCTGTCCTCTAGAATCGATACAAAACGATGCATAAACAGACAAGTCTGCGAGGTTTTAACCTCGAAATTTATCGGCCAAAAGCGAAATAAATCATACATGACGCTTATATCATAGACAAAACTAAACAGATTCGGTAGTTGGACACCGACATCTTGGAAAAGTAAGCATAAACAATGATAAATGAAAAGAATGTCAAATTTCAAATAGGAAAAAAAGTAGTTTTTTGTTTATGAATGGTGTAAGCGGCATCAATATACAATCAGATTTAGCAAGCAGCAATTTCATTGGCCTATGTTTCTTTTCTTCGACGAATCATTACAGTTGTCTATTAATTAAAAGTGAAGTGATCATGCTTGATTGGCATCTAACCTATTTTAGTAAGTAATCGAATATTTAAATGTTTATCATTTCGACGGAGAATTAATTGTAAATGAAGTTTAACCGTCTTAGTATATTATTAATTACGATAACAAAAAACAAAATTGTAATTTCACCGATAACTGGGAAAACAGTTCTGTTCTGCACCATACTTGACAAACAAGCGTGCTTTCCAAAATGGAAAAGTTTCCAAGTTGGAAAGATGGCTTTTATTAATGAGTAAAGACGCTATGCGATTACAAAAAATGATGCATGTCATTACAAATAGTCCAAAGTACATGTGAAAATCAATATGATCAAATATCGTGATACTGGATCGTGTCAGACATATAATATCATGATACGTGTAGTATCGTGATACTTTTTTGCTGGCTATACCCAGTTCTAATGGGTGGGGGTTAAATTTCAATAGAGCGTTCCTGGGGTCCCATATATGTTTTAATGGAATAGCCCAAAAGTGTCCTAGGTGACTTGAGTCTAGAAAACATCTTCGTTGCGGCAAGGCACGCCGTGTAGGTGCCATGATACGCTAAATCTACATCACCACATTTCACAATTTTCAAAATACACGCCATTCCTCAATTTCATTTTAATTCAAATACGCTGGTTTACACTGTCCAGATTCTATAGTTTATGAATTATTTCATACTATAGCCTCCTGTGGTTCCGGGGCAGTCAAGAATACCAAGGTTTGATACCACAGTGGCACTGCTGAACCCACGCATTGTAAGAGGTGACTCAGCTTTTCACATTGGAGTGGCAGTTACTCGGCTTCTCCAGGGTTGTCAAGTCTGAATTCACGCCTCATTTTTTGTATGTTGATGTAAAGAAGGCTACAGTGTGGTGTTGTGCTGTAAATTTCAGTTAATTTGTATGGATGGTGAAACATTATTGTCCATATTACATTTTTTGTAAGAAATCTTCTATGCTTTTAATAATAAAAGGCCCTTCAGAGGGTAAATTTCCTCCAAATGGGTGTTATTTTCATTTTTTTGTATTTTTATTATGCTCATTAAACCTTGTAATTATATGACCCATTTTTGGTGGCACATGGCACCAGCACAAAACTGCAGTGCTAGGTCTATTCTTATTTCAGTGTAAATGGAGGGTTTACCTGGAATTTTCATACCTTCCCATGTATTTCAAATGTTCCATCTTTAGTCCACATTTTAAATAAGCTATTACATTGTGTTTGATATAAAAGTTTAGACTGCTAACCCATCAAACATGTTGTGTCCAGGGTCCGCCGTATTCATAAAGCTTCTTAGCAATATCTCAACTTTAGTCAAACATTATCAATTTTTTAAACACCCTTTTTTATTGATTTAAGACGTTTTCTATATATAGTTAATAAGGTTATGGATAAATAAAACCTTAAAAAATAAGTTGCTTTATGAATACGGGCCCAGGTGTATAAGTATATTTATGTAAAATAGGAATGATGGTCTAATATTTTAAGGTTGGTTTGGCTACTGCCATACTCTGCGTCTTTATAGCGGTATTCTATTTCTCAGACTATTTGTGAAAAGCATAAAGCGCAATTTCTTGCCATTGAATACTGGACCTTTTCACTAATTATTTCAAGGATGGTTTCTGCAGTACCTAAACTCCTTGGCATGGTAACATATGTGTAAAGTGACTGATGTGTGACGATGTATTCAGTTTCATGAATACGTCGCTTACGTATTGAAGGTTAACAATGCTCCCTCTGTGATTTACAGGGTCATGGGTTGTTACAAGCTGTTATAGCTGGTTTTATTTGTTCTTCCATTCTTTAAAGAAGATAAACATGGACCATGAGATTTTACAAAGTGTTTGTGTGTGGTATAGGTTGTGAGGAAAACTTGTTTTCAGCAAATTTTCATCAAATCATTATTATTCCTTTTGTATTCACTTCAGGTAACCTTGCAACTAGTATTATAAATAAAGGGCTTTTGTTTGTTCTTTTATCATTTAAACATGAGTGAATGACATTGGTTTTTATCATTGAGACTATGGGCCAGACATAGGCCTTAATGTATTGTCATTTTGTGATAAAACGGGAGGTGAGGCATACTGAATGTCGTAACTCCCTGCCGTCTGTCATAGTTTTATTTATTGTAAATAACATAGATACTGTTGTTCTGTACATTTTGTATATAATGCTGTAAATTAATGTCTGCGATACTTGCGTTCTTGCAACTTTTTACATTTATTTTGCAGTAATATTCTATTTTGTATCTACTCTGAACAAGAAGTGGTGGCGCCACTATGGAATACATATTTTATGGTGTTGCCACTATGGAGTACATCTATTGTGTTAAAGATACAACAAATAAATGAGAACAAATCAACTTTTAACATACTTGTCTCTTTTTTTTATTTCCACTTAATAATTATTCCGATATCTTTATCATAACACAGATATATTGCTATCCATTCAACTCTTCGTCCATCATCAGTATTTTTTGCTTTAAACGACCTCCTCAGAGCTGCTTGGTCAATTTTGACCACAATTCACATGTCAATTTTGACCACAATTCACATGGATGGTTCATTGGTTTCCAGGACCTCTAACAATCTAAAAACCACTGAACACCTTACGACAGTTTTTGGTCATAAATGATTACCAACCCCTAGACTATCAAGTTTGGACCTCTTCCAAGTTTGTTCAAATGGTGAAGGAGGGGTCAAATCAGGCCCCAGTGCATCAGTATTTTTTATAACAAGCACTGCCCGTATGTGCAAATGCTCAACTTCCGAAGTAACAGTAAAGCATGTGTGATGTCATTGAATTGTTAATGGGGATTCTAAGATGTAATGAAATTTAAATTAAAAAAAGACTAAGTTGACAAGCTTACATACAAAGAACATACACAAGTATAAAAGGGGCCATGATTTTGTTAAAATAAAAGCAGGAGTTATGGAACCTGGCTCTAAGATGTTGTTTTATGATGCTGAATACGTGTGAAGTTTCATTCCATTAGTTAGTTCTGGGATACAAGCTTTCATACAAAACTTATTAACCAAATTTGTTTTCTAAGTATAAAAGGGACCATAATTTTGTTTAAATAAAAGCACGAGCTATAGAGCCTGGCTGTATGATGTTTTCTAATGATGCCGAATACATGTGTGAAGTTTCAATCCATTATATAAAGTAGTTTCAGAGATACAAGCTTTCATGCAAAACTTGAATCGGATCAAGTGATGACAATAGCTTTTTCTTCGAAACTACAAATACAACCTTGTGGCATAGTGGTAGAGCATTTGTCTCACATGCCGGAAGCAGTGGGTTCAATACCCGGCCTAGTCATACAAAAGGCTTTATAAAAATGGTACAAGTAGCTCCCTTGCTTGTCCATGGGTCACAGTTTTACATAATTGGGGACACATATCGAACGGATTTATAAAGAGAAAACATTAAATATCTTCTGAAACCACAAGGCATAGAGCTCTGATATATTGCATGTAGCATAAGCTGATGGTCGTCTACCTACTATTTGTTCAAGTGGTGATCCTGGGGTTAAATTTTAACATGAGAGGGGGTATCAGTTTAAAGGTTATATTTGAATTAAATTGGGTTTTAAGGTGCATCAACACAAAAAAGGTTATACATGGTGCCAAACAGGAAGGAACATGTCGGGCTCATCTTCCATTTATATCAAGATAAAATATTGAGTATGGGCTTAGAATCTTCTAATCTGCAGAAGATTTGTGATGGAGCCATATTCCAACAGTTACACACGCAGGGTCATGATGAAAACCTTTAATGATTAGGACAACAAGAGCACCGCCGAACGGTGCAGACGCTCGACTTTGGTGGTTACAATTGATAAACAAGGCAGACGGATTTCTGTCAATTATTTACACATGATGGAAACCGGATATTCATAATTAATAATGCTTAATATTTATAAGTGTTCATGTTGAGGTGTTGATTCTATTAAACTTCAGTTATATATATAATCTCTTTTATTTGTATTATTTATTACATTTTCACCGGTGAAAGATTGGGATTTCTCTGAAAGAATATTCATAATCGCTAAATATTATTAACTAACTCCGAACACAAAAATATTTATAACTGACACTGAGTTATGACGTCAGTAAAGTGATGCTGACGTCAACGTCATCCGCCGATAACATTCAATAAAGCGAATAATTTCGGTTAAAATCATGCATAGACTGATTTAAAATGTAATAAATAGATTATTTAACTGCTGTGTTCGATTAAAGGGAAATCCATCACTCGATGGTAGACATTTTTTTCACTCGCTCGCTTACGCTCGTTCGTGAAAAGAACCATTCGTCTACCATCTCATGAAGGATTTCCCTATAATCGATCCCAGCAGTTAAATAATCTCTATAGAGATGGAGATAGCGGGCTGTGGGCACAACATAACACCATTGTCATAAATGGAAAACATCTTGGCCAATGAATCCAGCAAGCAGATGGGATCACTTTTATTTAATGTTATATACTACACCTACTGAGTTGGAGATAGCAGCCTGTGGGCACAACATAACACCATTGTCATGAATGGAAAAGGTCTTGGAAGATGAATCCAGCAAGCAGACACGATCACCAGCAAGGAGACCGGATCAGTTTAATTAATGGTGTATCATAAACCTCTACAGATGGAGGATAGCGGCCTGTGGGCACAACACAACACCATTGTTTCCCATTATTTCGTTTAACCTGATTGATAACGTTTAACATCTGATTTCCAACCACAATACACCAGTTCATTGTCGCTTTAAATGTACATTCATATCATTGTGAAGCTGGTACTTGAAATATATGGTGTAGGGTATTGCCACCAATTTAATTAACAAGAAATGTCACTGTAAGTGACAAATGCCCCCGAAGTGGTTTGTGAATGTATGAACGATATGTTTATGCGCACAGCTCAAAATGTGACATAAGTTTGAACCATGTTTATAAATATTCATGGGCATAATGGTAAGATCAGGTAAAAGTTCAGCAAAACTCTAAGGTGACCGATAACAAAGTTATACACCGAACACAACCAATATGACTTCATTCAAATACAGGGTCATAAGGCGTCTTCTGACCTTTAAGTGTGACCTTTACCTTGAAGCTACGGACCTGGGTTTTACGCATGACACATCTTGTTCTGGTGAACATTTCAGCCAGATTATATAAAAATCTCTCAACGGATGACAGTTATAGACCAGACACGACATACATGACTTCAATCAAATACAGGGACATATGACATGTTCTGACCTTTAAGTGTGACCTTGACCTTGAAGCTACTGACCGGGGCTTTGCTCGCAACACAGTCTTGTTGTGGTGAACACTTCTGCCAAGTTATTTGAAAATCCCTCCATGAATGTCAGAATTATTTACCGGACATGAAATATGGACACAAAAGAACTTCTTTTTTACCTTTGACCTTCAAGTGTGATCTTGACTTTGAAGCTACTGACCTGGATTTTGCGTGTGACACGTCATCTTGTGGTGAACACTTGTGGCAGGTTATTTGAAAACCTTTCCATGAATGTCACAATTATTTACCGGACACAAAATATGGTCACGAAAGTACTTCTTTTTGACCTTTGACCTCTAAGTGTGACCTTTACCTTGAACCTATGCACCTGGAATTTGCATGTGACACATCCTCTTGTCGTGTTAAACACTTGTGCCAGGTTATTTGAAAATCCCTCCATGAATGTCGGAGTTATTTGCCGGACACGAAAGTACTTTTTTACCTTTGACCTCTTAGTGTGACCTTGACCTTGGAGCCACGGACCTGGACTTTGCGCACGACATGTCGTCTTGTTGTGGTGAGCACTTGTGCCAAGTTATTTGAAAATCCATCCGAGTTATTTACCGGACACGATTGTACGAACTGACGGACGGAGCGACTACTATATGCCACCCTTCTGGGCCATAAAAAGTGGTTTGGGAGATACAAGCTTACATACAAACTTTAACCAAGGTTACTGTAGAATCCCAAATAAACGACCCTCCCCTAATAAATGCCCACCACCCACTTTTTTCCAAACTTACCAAACAAGAGGTCAATGACCTTGAAGCTCTACTGATAGATTTTGATAGCCAGATCATGGGAACCTGTGAAGTTTTATGGAAATAATACCCAACACTTTCAGAGAAGTAGACGCCACATGTTTGACATAGAATCAAAATGAATTTTGTTTAGGACCAACTACATGTCATGCCAATCATTTTAGTAAAGATTCCAAATCAATACCAGTTATGGTTTTTGAGAAGTAGTTGCCACAAACTTGTGGCAGCCATCTTGAATTTAAGGCCAACCTGATTTTTTACTTGGGACTAACTGGACATCAAGACCAACATTCCTGTAAAGTTTTATAAAAGTCATTTTGATAAACGTACCAAACCAATACCACTTATGGTTTTAAAGAAGTAGTCACCACAAAATTGTATTTAAAATCTATTTTTAGCCATGGCGGCTATCTTGAATTTTAGGCCAACCTGATTTTTAATTATGACATCAAGAGCAACATTCCTATATACCTAAACATTACGATTTTATTATGCAACATTACCTATTCATAAATATAGCAGGTGACCATGTGTGACCAGGTCACAGGTCATGCAGTTCTCCTGAGAATTAAGGTACTATCTCACCAGTACAAGTAGACTTGCTCTTGTCTCAGTGGTTATATTTGGAAAATCAGAATCAAAATAAAATCTTAAAATCCTACAGTTTATTTTCAGAGAGCCAAAAATCCAAAGGGGCTTAAGGACTATTGGTCAGACATCTTTGAAAAAGAAAATGCAAAATGGATGGGGTATGGTTAATTGAAATTTTCATCCAAATGCATATTATAGGCATGAACATTGTCAATGATGTAATAGATGACATTAATGCAACACTATTGATGTGAACATAATATCAGAAATAATATTTATTTGGCAGAATTAGTGCCCTTTATATTCGAAAAGTTTAGTGCAGTTTTACTCTAAGATGTTTTGTTTTTTATGTTAAATAAATTTGTCCATAGAATTGTCCATTTATCTAACAATGGCACACGAGACATCATTTCTAAATAAAGTAAGCCGTGTTATCATCCTTACCTCGCTATGAATGTATAATGGACTGTCCTTTCTTTGAATTTGGACCAGTCCATTTATAGTACAAATGGGTGTTTCGGTCAAATTGACTGATGAGCCCCCAGACAGTGTATACTCTAATCAGCCTGCAAGATGTTGTGCCAGTGATTTTGGTAAAGCTTTCAATTCAATATCACTTACGGTTTTTGAGAAGTAGTCGCCACAATGTCGCATTTTTAGACCATGTATTTTTATGCCGTGGTGCGGCGTCCGGCGTCCGTCTGTCCGTAAACTTTTTTTTGTAGCGACTACTCCTCTGAAACTACTGAATGGATTTTCATGAAACTTTATAGAAATGTTGCCCATGAAGTCTAGTTGATCCTTGCAAAAATTCATGTTGATGTGAAATCCAAGATGGCCGCCAAATCTAAAAATAGATTTTTAAAAAACAAGTTTGTAGGGACTACTTCTTAAAAACTCGATATTGATACGGGACTTTTTCTAAAATGATCAGCATGACATGATGTTGGTCCTTGTCGAAAATCATTTTGATTCGACATTTAACATGGCTGCCAGTGGCCATCTTTGTTTACATAGAGTTATTTAGTAAAAACTTGTAGCGACTAATCCTCTGAAACTACTCGATGGATTTCCATGAAACTTCACAGGAATGTTGCTCTTGATGTCTAATTGATCCTAGCAAAATTTCAGGTCGGCCAGAAATTCAAGATGGCCGCCATGGCTAAAAATAGATTTTCAAAATACAAGTTTGTAGTGACTACTTCTTGAAAACTGTAAGTGATATTGATATGGGACTTTTTCTAAAATGATCAGTATGACATGATGTTGATCCTTGTCAAAAATTATTTTGATTTGACGTTAAACATGGCCGCCAGCGGCCATCTTTGTTTACATAAGAGTTATATAATTAAAACTTGTAGCGACTACTCCTCTGAAACTACTGGAATGATTTTCATGAAACTTCACAGGAATGCTGATCTAGCTATCAAAAACCTATCAGCAGAGCTTCAAGGTCATTGACCTCTTGTTTAAATCTATTTTTTTAGCAATGGTGGCCATCTTGAATTTCCTACCGACCTGAATTTTTGCTAGGATCAACTTGACATTTTTTGTTTCATTCTAAGGTTTATAGTCCCTCTACCATATGAGCCCCCGTGAAGAATCCCCCGTTGGCTCGGCATTATGTTTGGACATCAACTTGACATCAAGAGCAACATTCCTTTCAAGTTTCATGAAATTCCATCAAGTAGTTCCAGAGGAGTATACGCCTCAAGATTTTCCTATATAACTCTATGTAAACAAAGATGGCCGCTGGCGGCCACGTTTGACATCCAATCAAAATGAACTTAGGTTAGGATCAACTACATGTCTAGTTAGTCATTTCGTTAAAGGTTCCAAATCAATATCACTTAGGGTTTTTGAGTAGTCGCCGCAAAATTGCATTTTTAAAATCTATTTTTAGCCGTGGTGGCCATCTTGAATTTTTGGCCGACCTGAATTTTTGCTAGGATCAACTACACTTCAAGAGCAACATTCCTGTGAAGTTTCATGAAAATCTGTCATGTAGTTTCAGAGGAGAAGTCGCCACAAAAAAAGTTTTACAGACAGACAGACGCCGCACCACGGCTTAAGGTCTGCTGATCTTTAATCAGACAAGCTAAAAATGTAAGTTAATATTTTTCATTAACAATTGAACACATAAAATCACTAGAAAACTTAAAATCCATGCATTAATTGATTGACATGCAGACTTGTTTTCTTGATAAAGAAAATCATTAAATAATGTCCGATTTCAAAGTTAAATTACGTATTTTTGGCTCTCAAATGAACACTCTCCTTTTCAAAAATGTTAGGACCCCAGGGCATTTATTAGGGATTATATGGTTCATACAAACCTCTAACGGAGTTTTCTAAGTATAAAAGGCGCCATAATTTTGTTAAATTAAAAGCATGAGTTATAGAACCTGGCTCTGTGGTGTCATCTTATTATGCTGAATACATGTGTGAAGTTTCAATCCATTATAAAAAGTTGTTTTGGAGATACACGCTTACATATAAACTTTAATCAAGTTTTGTAAGTATGAAGGGGCCATAATTTTGTTAAAAATAGAACCAGGCTCTGTGGTGTCATCTAATGATACCAAATATACATGTGAAGTTATAATCCATTATGTTAGAAGTTTGTGAGATACAAGTTTACATACAAACTTTAACAAAGCTTACATACAAACTTAACCAATGTCGTCTAATGATGCTAAATGCATGTGTGAAGTTTCAATCCATTATGTATACTAGTAGTAGTTTGTGAGATACAAGCTCACATACAAACTTTAACCAAGTTTTCTAAGTATGAAAGGGGCCATAATTTTGTTAAAATAAAAGCATGAGTTATAGAACCTGGATTTGTGGTGTCATCTAATGATACCAAATATACATGGGAAGTTTCAATCCATTATGTTAGAAGTTTGTGAGATACAAGTTTACATACAAACTTTAACCAAGCTTACATACAAACTTAAAGGGAATGTAGCGACACAGCCAAACAAGCTCTGTTATTGAGAGTTCTGAAAAACGGGAAAAGGTGAAAGAATTATCAAAATCGGATGATAAACAAAAAAGATATGTTCATTTAAAGGTTGTTCTAAAACGGATATGGGAGCCGCCATTTTAGAACTATGACGTCATAGTTCCATATTACCATATATGGAATATTGATAAATATCATTTAAAACGAAGAAAATCATTGCAAATGAATGCAAAACTTTTACTGGTCATATTAAACATTATTGCCATTAAGTATTACATATTTTTCATGCAATTGCTGTCATTTTTCGCTATAAATGTGTACATTTTCAAATTTATAAATATTCCATATAGTGTCATTTAGAACCGTGATGTCATAGGTCTCAAAATGGCTGCTTCCATATCTGTTTCAACAGAAACTTCAAATGATCATAACTTCTTTGTTTACCAACCCAATTTGATAATTCTTTCACCTTTGTTCAAGTTTTTCAGAACGCTTAATAATAAAGAGGGGTTGGCTGTGTCGATACATTCCCTTTAACCAAGTTTTCTTAGTATGAAAGGGGCCATAATTTTGTTAAAATAAGAGCACGAGTTATAGAACCTGTCTCTGTGGTGTCATCTTATTATGCTGAATACATGTGTGAAGTTTCAATTCATTATGTAAGTGGTTTGGGAGATACAAGCTTACATACAGACTTTAACCAAGCGATACAGATTACGACGACAACGACGACGACAATCAAGTGATGAGAATAGCTCTTTTTTTCCTTTGAATTGAATTGAATTGAATGTTGTGTAACGGCTCATCAACACAGTACAGGTTATTTAGAGCCGCCCCAGAGAGAGGGGAAGGATACATAGGAATCCAGGAACCTGCCCTACTCTTATTATCGAATAGATTCCTATGGTTCTTTAACGTGCTCGGAGGATAGACCGATACATGGGACCGCCCGGTTTACGTCCCCATCCGACGGACGAGGCTAAGGAAAAGTGTCTTGCCCAAGAACACACCGACGGAACTCAGTGGCACCACGGAGGATTGAACCCGGGGGCTCCGGTTACAAATCCGCCGCGCTACCGACTGCGTCATGCCAGCCCCTAAAAATGACAAAATGAACATGATGGGTCTAAACCTTATGCCTCTAGCAGGATTTGAAGTTTTACACCCAGATCAGCCTGCGAGTGAAGTGTAACTCGCAGGCTGATCAGGATTACAATGTCCAGATGCTGATCAAGTCATTTTCCCCAAATCACCCCTTTGTCACATAAATGGAATGGTCTTAATTCAAAGAAAGAACAGTCCATTATATATATATGTAGCGGGTTAAGAATTAATAAATGGTTTTGAAGATGTCATTTGAAATTTTGTCAAGTTTTATCTGAATGTAGGTCATAACCTTAGACTTACTGACCCTAAAAGCTATACTGTCAATCCTCCTGTCAGCAAGGGTAGTGTATATATAAAGGTTCCTGAGCCAAGGTGTGGTACTGTGCATTGATCCTACCTTTCATAAGGGTGTTAGGCTTCGGCAGTGGACACGCGGAATACGTACATGCACATCAGGTCATAGCGCCTTGACTTATTAACCCCAAACAACAGTTCCTCCTATCACCAAGAACAATGTATGGTTTCTGAGGTCATTTAAGAAAATATCAACAGACAGGCAAAGAGGGGTCACAATAGCTCACGTTTCTTTGGATCTGATGTGCTAAAAAGGAGCCGCATATCAATTTTATATGACCATATACCTAGGCTGCCATGTGAAATATGGCTATCCAACCTCAGAGCATACATAATGCCCGAAAATATGCATTTATCAAATGCAAGAAAAGTTGTACACCAGGCAGAGCGACAACTGCAGTTTAACTACACATATGAAGAAGGACAAGGCACTTCACATACAAATGGTTAAAATAATCAAAAACTCAATCTCAAAGTGTAGCAACATCTTTAATTTGAAAATGATTGCAAAATGACCCTGATAAGAATATAAATGAATGATGACTGCAATGTACAACCACTTTTACCCTCACATGTAACACTGAGATGGATTAAATGGCCTTCGGATGTTACGTCTCCTATTCTCACATGCTGGCACATCAAAGGAAGTTGTTTTCTATTGGCCATCTGTCCTTACTATACTTTTAACTACTGCCATGCTACTAAGAACAACCAATGTAAACAACTTAAATAGCAAAGGTCATATCTGGTGTAGAACTTGGATAACATCTCAAACATTAAAGGGACACATGGCAATCTTGATTTTTTAAAAACTCACGGCTTCCGATTACTTTTTCTACAGAACTTGCATTTGTTCAATAATTAATATGAATTATAAAAATAGTACAAAGCAAATTGATTTTGCATATGCTTAACACCAGATTATATTGCACCAATATGGTAGAATAAACGAAAAAAATAAAACGTTAAAAACTCGCAGCTTCCCATTACTTGATGTGTGTTACTCCAGCATGCGGAAAATAATAAGTATGAAAACATTTATTAAACTTCAGTGTCACTGTTTCTATATACAAGGTATTATAAATTACTCCCCGCAGTCAGCCTCACCACAAATACAAACAGAACTAAACATGAAAAATCCTATTAATATAACAGAACCACAAACAAAAGAAATAGCACATATTGTTACGTAGTAGTGTTTCCACAACCTGGCAATGCATATTAACTCAATGTTGACAGCTCATGTCTACTGTCCTACTGACTATATTCACACACAGACCTAATAACAAATGGATAAAAAACTGTGAAAATTACTTCAATTTCACATAGGATGTGTGGAGAAATCATGAAAAAGACTTTTTGAGTTCATGCACATGTCAAAATCTACCACAAAATTATTTCTCTTTCCTTTTAGGGTATTTTTCTCACTTGAACATTTTAACCAATAAAGGAGCAAAAAAATAAGTTCCACCGTGTAAATCTCACAATTTTAAGGGGGAACCCAAGGAGCAAAAAAATAAGCTCCACCGTGTAAATCTCACAATTTTAAGGGGGAACCCAAGGAGCAAAAAAATAAGCTCCACCGTGTAAATCTCACAATTTTAAGGGGGAACCCAAGGAGCAAAAAAATAAGCTCCACCATGTAAATCTCACAATTTTAAGGGGGAACCCAAGGAGCAAAAAAATAAGTTCCACCGTGTAAATCTTACAATTTTAAGGGGGAACCCAAGGAGCAAAAAAATAAGTTCCATCGTGTAAATCTCACAATTTTAAGGGGGAACCCAAAAAGAGTTGCCTTATTACAGCATGCTGGACTATATCATGTAGAGTAGTTAGATTCAGAGAGTGAGTAGGATTTAATGGCCCATACAAATTGTAAAGGCTAAAAGATGGTAAAGTAAGAGGTAATGTCATCTCATGTTGGCTTTTGATGGCAAAAACTCATGCAAAGTAACCAGCTTAAACGACAACTGTTCTCCGGCCATGTTTTGTTTCATGAACATGTTTATGTTTATTTAAATCGAAATCAATACACAACAATAGATATTTACGATTCACACATTGTAATATCTGCAAAAAGCAAGAATAAGATTTTATTTGATGACGTAGAAAACTTTGAACGGGTAAATTAATCCACAGGTAAATGTATATATCAATTATCTGGCAATAGTTGTGCAGCTATATAATTCAGATTTACCTCATTTTCCCGTGCAGTCACGCGGTGGTAAAAGTAGTATCTACGTCTTGCAAATAATACTTATTTTTACATACAACTTAGTAGCGGTTTTCAATATGTTTCTCCCCGAGACTATCAATAAATGTTCATATGATGTTAAGAGTTAATTTGTTAATTGATAATACTACAAAATGGGTGGCCATTCATCTTTAATGTATTTAAGTATAAAACGGGGCATAATTTCATTTAATTAAAAACCAGTTACACAACTTCTCTCCCTTGCTGTTGTAGAAGGAATTTAAACAAATGCTTTGCATGACATAAAAATGTTCGGTCAACTTATATGTACACCAAAACTTAAATGTTTGTCTTAGTATAATAAGGGTCATAATTTTCTCAAATTAAAGCTAGAGTTATGGAACTTATCTCTCCTATGTTGCTTAGTTATGGGGAACACATATGCAAAGTTTTAATTTAAACCTGGACAATGAAGCTCACAATATTTCGGTTGGTATTATGATACTTTCATTTTAAACAGCTTTTTTTTATATAAAATTTCTTGTTTTGAAAATCGGGATAAATTTTTAAAATCCCACTTTGCTATTCACTATAAACGTTTTAAACATATTCTCAACAAAATTCAATGAATATATGAGAGGAGCTAGAAGAAAAACTAAAGTCCAATGTGATATTTTGGCAACTTTACTGGTTCGAAAGGAAATTTCCAATCTGTTTTATTATTAGGTCTGTGGTGTAAAAATGTCATCTAGATTAAAAAATTAACAAAATAATTATATTGATATGAAGTCAAAATGTCAGCATTTCTTTGAAAATATTCTTTGATGTATACAATTCTTTGATGTATACAATTCTTTGATTATATATGTTATTTCACATTAAATGACTAGCACCAAGACTTTGTTTCAACATTCACATTTGTTGTCACTGTCACGCCCGTTACAACTTGTCTACAGACCATAATCCATTCAAGTACATGTACTCCAAAAACTGCATTCCATTTCTGTTCCGAATTCATTCCATTCATATATTTTTAAGCATTCACTAGCCAACGTATATATCTTATACAAGTTCGCTTTTTTCGGAAATAGGGGAAGAGGTCCAGACCGTTCAATAGGAGGAAAAAAACGAGATTTTCGAGATAAAAGAAAACAAGAAATGTCCCTTACGAAATAAAAAATGCCCCCAAAGTGGTTTTGACCTTTGACCTATAAGTGTGACCTTGGAGCCACGGACCTGAATTTTATACGCGACACGTCGTCTTGTTGTGGTGAACACTTTTGCTAAGTTATTTGAAAATCCGTCCATGGATGTCAGAGTTAACTTAACAGATACGGACGGTACGGACGGACAGTGCGACTACTATATGCCGCCCTTCGAAGGCATAAAAAATATTGCAATTTCGAGATATATGGTGATAGTGTATTAGGCAGGAATTGAAGACTTAGGTGTGCAAATATTTAAACAGGGTGTGCAAATCATTTGCTAAGAGCCAATCTGCACCAAGTGGGTCATGCTTTTTTTGGGGGGCATTTCTTTTTTTTTTTACAGAAAAAGGTGAAAAAGGTACATTTTTCAATAAACTTTCTTCTTTGAATGTATTCAAAACATAACAATTTTGATAAAGAGGGGGAAATGTTGTTTACCTCTCTCTCAAAAACAAATAACATTTTATTAAACTGTATTCGCGGAATTTAGAGGAAAAATGTGTTATTTTGATAGGGGAAGGGGCCCGAATATCAGCCTCTGTTTAAAGGAAAAAAGCCCTGTCAACATTTATATAAACACTGCATTCTTGAACACAATTAAATGCATTTCTGGCCATGCATTCATACATTTTTTGTTACTTGTCAATACAAATACAGTATATCCAAATAAGTGAATGCAATTAAACAATTGCCGTCTCAGCCTGAATTTTACAGAAGTCGAATTTCAATGGACCAGAAATTTGTTTCACCTATCTGAAGTTAAAAAGATATTCAATTTATGCAGACTTTTCTTCATGTTTCAATACCCTACCCACCGTTTTTCCCTGTATAAAACTCACTTTATTGACCATTTTCCCTAGTGAAGACCTTTGTTTTTAATTAACAAAAACAAACTTTCTCATTACATGGGTAACTTAACTGCTCAATTAGATACTAAGCAGCACACTCCACTTCGACATGTCTTGTATTTGATAGAACAATATGATTAACAAATGTAAAATATACACTGAAAATAATATGTTAAGGACCAGACCAGAAAAAAGTTCAGATTGCTCATTCGACTTGTTGAAATATGACTTAAAATAGTCAAATAACATTAGACTGGGAGGGTAAAAATTGGGACCATGACTGGAATACGAAATAAGCAGATCTTCGATGCAAGTAAGTTTGAGCTAAGTTTATGTTCACTGTGATCCTGATTGTTACCAAACTGTGATCCTGACTGTTACCAAACTGACTCAAACATAATCCATGTATATAGAGAGTGTTATGAAGGTCCAGAAGGGAACTAACAACTGAGTTTTACAACGCATCAACACAAGGAAGGTGATACGTTGCCGAACAGGAATGAAATTGCTAGACTCATTTACATCAAGATAAAATATGGAAAATGGCCTTAGAACCCTCTAACCTGCAGAACTGTTGCAGTTTCAGACGTGCCATGCGAGCTGTGGCGAAGAAATGAAAACATTGCAATGCTATTTTTGGGGAGCGTCTGGAATTTCCATTCCTGTTGGCGACATTTAACCTTTTTGTGTTAGTGCACCAAAACACCTCTTTTTCAACTCAACATACAAGCAAAGGACTAGGTATGATAAGGGACAAAATTGGCCCCCAATATTGAAAGTTTTAATGCATAAGTTTTGAATATCTAATTTAACTACAAATGAACTGAATCAATATTAAAACTCATTACAAGTATGTTTGAAGGCTCTAAATGAGTTTAACAGCCTCACAAACAAGGCCTTTTCTTTCAAAAAATGACATTTTTGTTCATTTTCAGCAGTTTTCGATCAGTTTTTGGTCTTGGAAATACAGAGCGCACCCTCGAGCACAGCTGATTTTTTGTTGAAACAGGTACTTGATAGGGATGCATCATCAGCCAAAAAACTGTGTGTGCTCGGAGGTGCGCTCTATATTTTTAGGTTCAAAATCTTGCTCAGAAAGGTCCAAAATCTACAAAATATAACAAAATTACAAAAAATACCGTTTTTTGAGACCCTATTAAATCTTCTAGATAAATAAAATAAATAAAAATATATTTTGAAGATAGAATATGATCAATTTATTTCAATATGCATAATAGATTATATGTAAATATTATTTTTCTGCATTTTGAATATATTGGGGGCCAAAATACCCCCTTATCATACCTTGTCCTTTGCACCACTTACACAACATTTCAAAAGGTTGTTTATGTGAAAGCCACCAAATGAAATAAGCAAAAGAATATTTAAAGCAACAAGTTTTATTTATTAACCCTTAACCCGCTAAGCACGACTATAATAGCCTTTGCGTCCATTGTAAACCCAGATCAGCCTGCGAGTAACTCGCTGGCTGATCAGGGTTTACTATGTCTGGCTGCTGATCAGTCATTTTCCCCAAAACACCCCTTTGTCACATAAATAGAATCGTCTTAATTTAAAGAACAGTCCATTATATATATGTAGCGGGTTAAGAGTTAATATCTAAAATTGCCTATTTTGCTTTGAGTTTAAGTAACGTCTATGTATAAATGTTATACATATTTTATCTATGTTTCACAGATTTGCATGGTTGTAAATATGACTGTTAGATCATAGACACATAATGTTTGGGTGCCAAATTTTACTGAACGAGTACCTAGCTATCGCAAAATATCCCCAGGGAGAACTGTTCAGATTATTAAAGAATGCATTCTGCTGAAATGAAATGAAGAGTTGAGTAAGAGAACAAACTGTAGAACTCACTTTCCCTAGCATAATATTAAACAAGAACCATACAATGAGACTCTGCCTAGAAGCAGCACTCTCCTGCATGTATACAGTTGCACAGTTTATGGTTAATAAATAATCTCATGTTGCTATCAAACATGTCACACAGAGCTTAGACGGACCTATACAGTCATCGTGACAGAAGGCCCCGCACTTGGAACAAGTCTTCATGCTTTTTAAACTGCACGCACAGTTTGATTGTGACTGGCTATCACCATTTTTTGCCCCTTGTAACACTACAGCACTAACAGAAGAACCTTGAATAGTTGTTTTCACATCTCTTTCAGCTAAAGAGTTTTCAGGGCAGAGCACTGTAACTTTTTCAGTTTTTGACTGATTCACTATCTGATTACCCTGTTTGTCCACAGTTATTGTGGGAATAACAGTGACAGTCTGGGCACTGCTACCAGTAGTGTTACCATTGTGCACAACACCACCAACGTGAGAGGTAATAATCTGGTTTCCATTGGATGTCAGTATTATTTGATGGGAGTTTTGTCTAGACCCGTTTAGACCTGGAATGATAGCAGTGCCCGTTTTCGATAAAAAATTCACCTGGTCTGATGGTATTTGAAAAATAATATCACTTGACTTATTGGCTTGCTGCCCTGTGCTATATGTTCTACTTCTATTGCTTATTTCTTCCATGGCGGAAACGTCTGTTCCCACACTCGCTGATCGTACAATTGTGTTAGCAGGAGTTAGTGGTCGCTGAACTGCCTTCTGCTGTGGAGGAGCGCTAGCAGCTCGCTGCTGCGACACAACACTTGACTGCGATGCTGCCAGAGAGCCCGCAGCAGAACGTATCAGTTGTTGGAGTAAGTTTTGCTGAGCTGCTGCTGCTGTTGAACTTATGACATATCGCGTAGAGGGTACATTAAATACCGCAGGATTAATACCCGCCACCTGCGTCACATTTGGTGGCAACATTACAAACGACACATTTGAGGTGTTTATGTTTACACTTGGCACTGTTGATACAATAGGCACATTTGTGGTTGAGGTGATAGGGACACTGTTAATAGAAGCACTTGTTCCAGTTAGTACAGTCGGTACATTGGCTGGAGAAACTATTCTGGGGATGTTAATTTGAGATAAAATCTGCTTCTGCAGTTTCTGCTCAGCCAAGGTTTTATCCTGTAAAATTTGAGAAACTGTTTTATGAGTTTGTGAAATGTTTCCTCTCACAACAGAAGGATTTGTTTCTAAAGTTTCATTTCCCGTTTTCACTGGTGACGGAGTACCAGATGCTTTCTGTAGAAGCGACACCATTCCTTGTGAATTTTTCTGACATAATGCTTTAGCTTGCTCACAAATTTCAACAGATCTCTTCAAGTTCACACCATCAACTGTCTTGCCAATTTCCTGACCTTTCAGCTGTTTAGGTCTCCCATGTGCAGGAACAATAATATTTGGGACATGTTTAGGGACTGGAGGGGATTGTCCTCGAGCTTTTGCCAGCAAGTGAGCATGAAGCTTTGCTTGAGCTTCTGCTTGCTGCTGCTGAACTGTATGAACACGTGCTTTAGTCTCTGCTTTAATTTGAGCAAGTGTTCTTGTTTGTCCTTGCACCTTTGCTTTTGCTGCTTGAGTCTGAGATTTTATTTGAGCAAGAGTTCTAGTTGGTGACCGCATTGCTGCATTACTGGGAGTTGTTGACCACCCTCCGCCTGAACTAGTTGGGGAAACATTAATCACAATGGTGTTTGGAACATGTGGTTCCCTTCCTGGCGACTCCTGCTGAGGAATTACACTTGGAATACCAGAACTTGACACTTTAGCAAACATTTTACTTTCATATTTTTGCATCCTGGCCACTTGAGTCTGTGCTCGGATTTGAGCCAAAGTTTTAGCTTGAGCCTGAGCCTGAATCTGTTTCTGGGTCAGGACAACTTTCTGTCGTTTGGGGGGACTGACTAAATCTATTAAGTTGCCCTCCTGACTGACTACTGGTCTTTTGACAGTCTGCTGCGCTGCAGACATGTGATGTATAGAGGTAATACTCTTCTCCTCCCCAGTTGATGTTATGGTCCTTGTCGTCTGCAGCTTCATTAACAAGCCTCCAGACGAACAGGAGTCTGACCTCTGAGACACATGACCTGCCACACTCACTCCTTGCACTGTCTGGGAGATTGATCTCTGTTTCAGCATTGTTGAAACTAGTGTCGGCTTTTTCAAAGGATTAGTTCTCAGAGGTGATGTGACACGTGGCACTGTCAGTGACGAATAGCTTGATGCTGCCACCTTGGGGACATCGTCGGCCTTGGGAACATCGCTGAGAGTCCTGGAATACAACACAAGTAGTGATTACTTGTGACAATGATATATGGCATAGCAAATCAAATTAGTAAGATTCTCATTGGCTTACAGCACTGATTTTCAACATGATGATCACAATAATAGTATTGAAGTGCTGAGCAATAGGATTATGAAAGAATTTCATGTAAACACACAATGCAATTGCAATCCCAGATCAAATGGCAAACAACATATCCCCTGCCTTTTAAAAAAAAAAAAAAAGCTTATGCACAAATAATTAGGAAAAAATGCACTCTGTGCCAAATGAAACAGAAACTCTTTTAAAAATGAACTATTTAATCTTGTTTCCATGGAAATAGCAATGTTAGAAATGACTATATATCAAAATGTCATAAACAGGAATATGTCTGGAGTTATACTCATGTCTGGAGTTATACTCATAAAACAAACCCTTTGACAAATCATTTTTTTGGTTTTATTTGAAACGCTGTAACTACTGATATTACACGGTCAAAATGAGCAACTTACTTTTGTCCCCAAACCGGCTCAAAGTGCTTCGCCTGAAATAAAGTATACAGGCAATGTGAAACACATCATAAAATCTCATTTTTCATTGCATACTTTCACATTGTTATATTTATTTTCAACTGAGATTACTTTTCAATATTTGCTGATACTAAACAACTTTATTGCTTTAGAATAAGAAAATTTGTGGCCTGTCACAGTTTGCAAACTAAAAGCTTTTCAAGATACCTTTTGTTTTTAAAACTGGACGGTCCAATATTTAACATAAAGTAGGTGAAACCAATGCGATGAGAGAAACACATTACTGAAAATTGATTTATATCCTGCACAAAAATGGCCAGATATCTAAAAGCATGATAAATGATTTGTGCAGAAAACCAGACAGGACTTTTACTCTGGAGTATTTGTCGAGATAACTCGTACAAGAGTGTGGCACTGATATCTCAAGTTGTACATGAGTGACAGACTGTGGCACTGATATCTCAAGCTGTACATGAGTGACAGACTGTGGCACTGATATCTCAAGTTGTACATGAGTGACAGACTGTGGCACTGATATCTCAAGCTGTACATGAGTGACAGACTGTGGCACTGATATCTCAAGCTGTACATGAGTGACAGACTGTGGCACTGATATCTCAAGCTGTACATGAGTGACAGACTGTGGCACTGATATGTCAAGCTGTACATGAGTGACAGACTGTGGCACTGATATCTCAAGTTGTACATGAGTGACAGACTGTGGCAATAATAACTCGGTCTGTACATGAGTGACAGACTGTGGCAATAATATCTCAAGTTGGCAGACTGTGGCACTAACACCTCAAGTTGGTCACAAGTGACAGACTAGCATTAACACCTCAAGTTGTACATGAGTGACAGACTGTGATACTAAAACCTAAAGTTGTGCATGAGTGACAAGACTGGCACTAACCCCGCAAGTGGTACATAAATGAGCGACAAACCTCAAGTTGTACATGAGTGCGGCACTAACCCCTCAAGTTGTACATGAGTGACAGACTGGCACTAACATATCAATAAATACTGAAAAGGAGGTCCCTTGGAAGCAACAAACACAAACAAGAGATAAAAGTAGCATACTCGGTTTTATTGAGTCTGTTCATGATAGTTAATGTAGGGTGTAACACCTCTCATGCCTCCCAGCACAGGCTTAAGCGATATTCTACTTTCCATCCACATCAAGTTGTACATGAGTGACAGGCTGACCCTAACCCTCAAGTTGTACATGAATGTGTGACAGACTGGCACTAACACCTCAAGTGGTACATGAGTGATAGACCGGCACTAACTACTCAAGCTGCACACGAATGAGTGACAGATTGGCACTAACATCTCAAGTTGTACATGAGTGACAGACTGGCACTAACTACTAAAGATGTACATGAGTGACAGACTAGCACTAACTACTCAAGCTGCACACGAATGAGTGACAGACTGGCACTAACACCTCAACTTGTACATGAGTGACAGACTGGCACTAACTACTAAAGATGTACATGAGTGACAGACTAGCACTAACTACTCAAGCCGCACACGAATGAGTGACAGACTGGCACTAACACCTCAACTTGTACATGAGTGACAGACAGGCACTAACTACTCAAGATGTACATGAATGAGTGACAAACTGTGGCACAAACACCTCAAGTTGGTCACGACAGACTAGCATTAACACCCCAAGTTGTACATGAGTGACATACTGTGGCACCAACACTCAAGTTGGTCATTAATGACAGACTGGCATTAACACTTCAAGTTGTACACAAATAATAGACTGTGGCACTGGCAAATAAAGCTGTAGATGAGTAACAGACTGTGCCACTAATACATCTAGTTGTAAACAAGTATTGGACACTGGCACTGATACAGCAAGTCGTACATAAGTGACAGACTGTGACACTAATACATCAAGTTATACATGAGTGCCAGACTGTGACACTAATACATCAAGTTATACATGAGTGCCAGACTGTGACACTAATACATCAAGTTGTACATGAGTGCCAGACTGTGACACTAATACATCAAGTTGTACATAATTAATCCACTGGTATGTATACATCAAGTTGTACATGAGTGACAGACTGTGGCACTAACACTTCAAGTTGGTCACGAGTGACAGACTGTGGCACTGACACATAAAGCTGTAAATGAGTGACAGACTGTGCCACTGATACATCAAGTTGTAAACAAGTAACAGACTGGTATTGATACATCAAGTAGCTAATACATCAAGTTGAACATGAGTGCCAGACTGTGACACTACAGGGTCCGACAAATCCTCTGCCCGGAGCCCGCGGGCTACCAAAAGTCGAGATCCGGACTACCATTTTTTTCTATCTCGCGTCCGGCGGGCTACTGCAAATTTTCTTCTGAAGTAGCCCGGCAAAAAAACGGATTTTAGCTCTAAATCCATATCATAAAATCCTGTGTTCCCAGCTAATTAGTCAGATAAGATTACACCGCCACGCGTCGATAATAACACCAATTAACAAGGTGTTTAGACACCACGGGTGATCGGACCAGATCGATTGACGCATGCATAACTCATTAATATTCATTAGTTGTTTTAATACTAGGGTACACTCTTTGATTGGATAATAACGATGCTGGTCAATAATTTATTCACTCGGACATGACTGGAAAACATTTGATTGGATGGCCAACGGGCATTATGGGAGAAGACTGCGTCTCCTTTTTCCTGAGTTTGCAAATTGCATGCAATAAAAACCTGGCAATTGACTAAGACAATTAAAGAAGTCAAAAATCAAATGATAATACAGATGGTACCACGCGGATTACAACAATTCCCACTCATCGCGGCGATTTTTTTCCAACGCGGACGTGCCGATTTTGTGAGTAAATTTTATCCACCGCGATTAAAATATGGGTATTCTCGGTCATCATCGCGGAGAATCCCAGTGAGAACTCGCCGGGGTTTCACGGCGATTTAACTGACTGGATATTTATAGTTTTCATTTTTAATTGTGAAATAATTGTTTGTATCACAAATATTTTACCAAACGTCGTCAATACTTATATCCAGGCAACATAATCAAAAAGCGAATAACAATCCTGACCGGCGCTATTTTAAAAAAGCTGCATCGGGGCACCATACCAATTATAAGAATTTCTGTTTTTCTGAACTGAAGGCCCTGGTAAACAAAAACAAAAATTATCGGGAAAAGTTGTTTATATGCAAACTTTGATCTTGAATATCTCAACAACCAAGGAAAATTTAATTATTTTTGCATAATTTCTATAAATAGAAGAACTCTGTGGCATGTACTTACCTGATATCGTAAATACATTATTTTTTACGAGCAACACATTTTTTATCAACATGTCACGCGCTTTCTTAATTTGATTTTTGATGCAAAAAAGTTTGTTCATAATTAAAAAACATGTACGCTTATCAATTAGTGTTGACCACCATATTAAAAACATCGCGTTTACAAATGACTTAAACGTGATTGTGTTATGTACATGCAACACAAACATGTGTAGTTCATTCCTTTATGAACTCAGTACACGCTATGTCATCACATCACCTGGCCGTTAGCGATGTGTACTAAATAAAGCCTTGGGTACAATGTACATGTATTTGTTTGCGCGTGTAGCCGTCGACGTTAGCCTATGGATAGTAGAGACGTGTTTATTTCGTATAAAAAGCACAACTTTATAAGGAAACTTTATTGTTTATTAACGCTAACGTAAAAATGTAAGAAAAAATGTAACCTGGACTAGATTTTTACACGTTTTTTGATTACGACTTTTAAGTACAGATGACTCATTCGCAACATCTCGTACACTGCTTCAGGGATCCCGAGGAATGACGGGATTGGCCGAGCGTTCACGATTGCAAATGACTAGCATCAAAAAGATAAAAAAATATCCATTCATTTCAATGATTAAGAGGCATTTTATAATAATTTGGCTTTAGCACCCACATGATTTAAAATAATCTTTTTAAAATTTAAGTCTATATTTAGATCTTTATAAAATGCCTCTAAATTACTTTTGAAATTGATAATTTGTTTTATTTTTATATTGGTAAAACAACAAAGTCAAAAGTAATATATTATAGAAATAATTTTATTGGTAAATCCATTTACAAACAAACATGTTCAATAACAGTTCACCAATGTGAAAAATGTTAATGAGTCGCCTCGTGTCCGCCGCGCGCATGCCGGGCTACCAAGTTCAGTTTCTGGTAGCCCAGTGGGCTACCACAGATTTTAAAGATTTGTCGGACCCTGCACTAACACATCAAGTTGTACATGAGTTCCAGACTGTGACACTAATACATCAAGTTTTACATGAGTTCCAGACTGTGTCACTAATACATCAAGTTGTACACAAGTAACAGACTGGCACCTATACATCAAGTTGTACATAAGTGACAGACTGTGACACTAATACATGTACATCACTTTGTACATGAGTGACAGACTGTGGCACTAACACATATTGTACATGAGTGACAGATTGTGACACTAATACATGTACATCACATTGTACATGAGTGACAGACTGTGGCTCTAACATATCAAGTTGTACATACGTGACAGACTGTGGCACTAATACCTCAATTTGTACATCAGTGGCAGACTGTGACACTAACACATCAATTTTTACATGAGTGACAGACTGTGCCATGAAAATATCAAGTTGTACATGAGTGACACTACAAGTATAGCTCCAACAAGTACAAGACTGACCTTCCATGGATCCAGTTTGTTTTGCTCCTTCTCCTCCTCCATCTTCAATCTCAGCTGGCTCTCCGGGGTAAACTCTCCTGTAATGTACACGCATGTTTAATATGAACAATCTCAGCTGGCTCTCTGGGGTAAACTCTTCTGTAATGTGCACGTATGTTTAATATGAACAATCTCAGCTTGCTCTCTGGGGTAAACTCTCCTGTCATGTACACGCATGTTTAATGTGAACAATCTCAGCTGGCTCTCTGGAGTAAACTCTCCTGTAATGTACACGCATGTTTAATATGAACAATCTCAGCTGGCTCACTGGAGCAAACTCTCCTGTAATGTACACGCATGTTTAATATGAACAATCTCAGCTGGCTCTCTGGAGTAAACTCTCCTGTAATGTACACGCATGTTTAATATGAACAATCTCAGCTGGCTCTCCGGGGTAAACTCTCCTGTAATGTACACGCATGTTTAATATGAGCAATCTCAGCTGGCTCTCCGGGGTAAACTCTCCTGTAATGAACACGTATATTTAATATGAACAATCTCAGCTGGCTCTCCGGAGTAAACTCTCCTGTAATGTACACGCATGTTTAATATGAACAATCTCAGCTGGCTCTCCGGGGTAAACTCTCCTGTAATGTACACGCATGTTTAATATGAACAATCTCAGCTGGCTCTCCGGAGTAAACTCTCCTGTAATGTACACGCATGTTTAATATGAACAATCTCAGCTGGCTCTCCGGGGTAAACTCTCCTGTAATGTACACGCATGTTTAATATGAGCAATCTCAGCTGGCTCTCCGGGGTAAACTCTCCTGTAATGAACACGTATATTTAATATGAACAATCTCAGCTGGCTCACTGGAGTAAACTCTCCTGTAATGTACACGCATGTTTAATATGAACAATCTCAGCTGGCTCACTGGAGTAAACTCTCCTGTAATGTACATGCATGTTTAATATGAACAATCTCAGCTGGCTCTCTGGAGTAAACTCTCCTGTAATGTACACGCATGTTTAATATGAACAATCTCAGCTGGCTCTCTGGAGTAAACTCTCCTGTAATGTACACGCATGTTTAATATGAACAATCTCAGCTGGCTCTCTGGGGTAAACTCTCCCGTAATGTACATGCATGTCTAATATGAACAATCTCAGCCGATTTTCTATGACACAGAAAATGTTAAATAAATGGGTTTAATATGTACAGTTTAAGATTATGGTGATATACTGAACAAAAAACAGTATAGCACTACTTTTTAGGGACATAGAATAAACATATGAACGTTGATATGTTTGAAGATAATAGAAATGCCAGGTAAGGATGTGATTTTCAAAAATGTTATTTTATTATTTTTCAGGCGAAGTATCAAAATTACCTCCCATGTATTAAAATCAACTTATTTCATTATACAAATGTATTGCTTGAACAAATTTAATATTTGTCACTGACAACAATTGTCCATTGTGTCACTGTTTAAAAGCTGCTGAAATGTGTTCGCAAACGATTGCTATCCTCAAACAAAACCATTCCACATTTCGTAATTTTCAATTGTTTAAAAATGACTTTGCAGCATTATTATTGGTCATATCTATGTCAATTTATCATTGACCCCAAACATACACGGCTATGTGTTTCATCTATGGAAATGACCTGCATTTTATGTGCTAAATTTATTTTTCTCAGTATATATATTATATCCATTAGTGTTATTCCATTAAAACATACCCGGGACCCCAGGAAGTCAATTTAATAATCATCTATGGGTGAACCCCTTTTTCTGAAACTTGGTTCTTTGTACTAAATGTTGCACCTATGGGTGAGTGTTCAATTTCAAAAGTGCCTTCCTGGGGTCTCATGTATCTTTTAATTGAATAGTCCTTACCATATAAATTTAATAATCTTTTGGCTGGCTTTTAGTATAGTTCAATGTTATTCTTAGTGAAACAACACTGACAAGCAACTACGAAAAACAGCAACATAAAAATTAAATACATCTTACTTACAGGTCACATTTTTAAAAATAAATGAATAATATATAAATTAAAAACAATGAACATATGACACCAAGCCAAATGAAAGTCCAGTGAAGCTTACGCCCATAACATATCATTGTGCCTACCTTCAGATAGCCTCTCCCTCCACTCTGTACACGCCTTGGTGAAGAACTCGTTGTTCAGTCCGGTACTACTCAACCTGGTGTGAATAAGAAGTTATGACATTCATGTTGTGTAAATTACTTCTTTAGAGTCATGCAACAAGAACCTATAAGCAGCTTATTTTTGTATTGAGTTTGTCATCTGAGCAAAAATTATACATTAAATCCTCCGGTCATGATAATTTTATGGGTTATTTTACAGTGCTTGGTGTAATACTGATTTCTATTGGTCAAGTACCCAGCAGACAGTATCAATAATTTGAGGCATCAGTCGTGGATAGATATATGACATCTTAGTGGTTATGATAGATTATGTATTATTGCAAACCGGATAAGGGTATCCACATTTTACATGGGGGATGGAAAGTCTTATCTTTATGGGTAAAGATAAAAGTCAAGCGCGCACCAACATCCGGTATGCAGGAAAACATGCAAAAACTTTAGTAGCTGGCAGCGTCAACGCACATGTCTCTGATATGCAAGAAAAAGAATCTTATCATGGGTATTCGGTTCAGATAGGAGGTTTGCCTTTCTTAAAGTCCCTACCGCCTAAACACCAAATATATCCACAAAAGCATATTTAACAAGGTTTTCCAGGCTCACCAGAAAATGTCCAGTTACTTTTTATTGTTACTTTTTATTGCAATAAAAAGTTGTTTTGAGAGATTACCTTAAACCTTTATCCTTTCCAACAATTTTATCACACTCTGGCATCAGGCAAACCAACTTGTATTGGTAACTTGTAGGTAGCAGAGAAAATGTGTGCTTCGATAGTAATGCCTGCAACGTTAATGCATTCATGTAGCATGGTGAATATGAAAATGTTATTCTAAACTGCAAAATGTAATGATACTCCTTCAACCATTAAAATACAATTCACTAACATCAATATTAATAAAAATATTATATTTTAATGGCCATGCTATAAAAAGATATCCCATTCACGGTTCCATACAATGACCTACTTTTGTTCGCAATGTACAGCACTACGGCATCAGCTCTGTTGATCTCTGATCAGTAGAGAGATCAGTAGAGCTAAAAAACATAAACCAAACTCAATGAAGAATCAAAGTTAATCAGTCGGTCTTGATTGTATACATTGCCCTCATCTAGATGTCTTGATTGTATACATTGCCCTCATCTAGATGTCTTGATTGTATACATTGCCCTCATCTAGATGTCTTGATTGTATACATTGCACTCATCTAGATGTAAATGTGTATGAAGTTTGAAGAGTGCAGACTTATTATTGAATTAAAAATGTAGTTATTAATGAAAACCCTTGATCAAAATGAAAGAAGTATAAAAAGCAGTTCAGAGTAGTTCAGGGTCTGTCATACCTTCAGGTTAGTATTGACGAGGATGGAGTCTGGAGTTTCCAGATCTATACAGCCTTCCATTGTCTGGGCTATCTGGGCAGCATGACTTAACTTCTTGTTCGTCCGTTTCCGAGGCTGTAAACAGAAACATTCACATTTCTATATTAAAGTGTATGCCATTAATTCTGTTGTTGTTGTTTATAAGAAAACATGGCCTCAAGCTTAGACCTGGACACATTACAACAATAACACAACCAATGGATCTTAATCTCTTCAGTTGTCATAAACACATGGCAATCTTGTATTGTCATAAACACATGGCAATCTTGTATTGTCATAAACACATGGCAATCTTGTATTTTTTTCAAACATTCAAGTTAGCATCCTGATTTATCCATTATTAATTTGACATTAAACCTGCTTGCATATAATTAAATAAAATTTAGAGTTTTCATTTTATATTTTATTCTGCTACAGGTTTAAATGAACTGCTGGTGCATTGTAATCAGCAGTTAGTATTACGCAACAACAATGTGCAGTGAGTGACCTATTCCAAATAATTGTAACTAATGATTACAAAAATGCAAGTTATTCAGAAAAACTATTAAAATAGCTAGGGACCAAAATGGTCGGATGTGGACAGAGTGGACAAAAGCACCAAATCTTCTGTGATAGTAGTTGGTAGTCTAACTTGAAAATCGAAAAAAGGGTCCCTAAGGTCACAGGTCATTCTGTTAACATTTTTAGCACATTTCAAAATGTATTTTTTATTAATACAGCAACATATTCTTAATTATGGCTTAACCCAAAGAAGATTTGAACAGAAATATTTTATTTTGTTGTTTGCTTAGATGTAAGCTCCTGTATTTAATATATTAAAATAAATGTCCCCTCTGCCACCATGTTAAACTATTTTTAGCACACTGCAAAATGGCCGACATCCAAATGCTTAAATGTAGCATATTATTCTTAACTATTGCTTAACCCAAAAAAACATTTACACAGAGGTGTTTTATTTTATTTTTGGCTTAGATTTAAGCTGCTCTGTAATATAATAAATGTTCCCCACCCCTCACCAGCCCCACCCCATGTTACTATGTTTATCACATTTCAAAATGATAGCAATATATTCTTAATTATGGCTTAACCCAAAGACTATTTACATGGATATGCTTTTTTTTTTATGGTTTAGATTTAACTCCTCTATAATATATTAAATGTTGTTTTTCTGTCATTTAGCGTATTAAGTCACTTTTCCAGATTGCATTATGATACACCTGTGATGTAAGTATTCACCCACATATTTATAGAACATAGGACAGCTGGCTTCAAGTTGACCACACCCATACAGTCTCATACAGGCCATACTTCTGTAACATGTAAGAGTGTACAGCACATAGGGAAAGGTGGCTCAAATTACCCACACCCGTACAGATACAGGCTATTACCTTTCATGTTACATGTACGGATATACCCCATGTATTGTATGGAACACAGAAGCAGTGTCTTCAAGTCATACAAACAGCCATACATGCCATGTTAACATGTAAGAATGCCTGCGTATTGCACGAAATATAGATGCAGAAAGCTTCAAGTTGCCCATACCTATGTATGGTACAGAACGTAGAGGCAGTGTGCTTCAAGTTACCCACACTCCTTCAAATCGTCTTTTTACAATAAAAGTATATACCCACATATTGTTCAAAGGTTACATGTAAGCCTACACTCAAGTATTGTATGGAACATAGTCAGAATGCCTCAAGTAACCAATACTCATACTAATATAGGCCATTTATCACATAACATGGCTTCTGGGAGTGAAATAAAGCCATGACTTATTTCTCGTAATACACTAGTGTATTACAGATGCAAATGAGGACCGAATCACTGTTTGTATACAGTAGAACATTTAATCCCAATTGTTTGCATGGTATATCATACAGTACGTTCAGACGCCTTAATTATTTATCATTATTTGAAATCTTACTTCATAAAATGAATGTTAGTAACGTTAAATTTGGTTTAAGGTGTCGCATTATTTGTAGCGTGAATGCATTTACAGCCGCGTAACCTAGCGACGTCATGTAAACAACAACACGACGTCATGATTTGTCTTACAAATTGCCGCCATATATAAGGAAAATTGACAACATTAAAGCGAAACTATCACGTCTTAGGTGTGTTATGTGATAAACAGAATCTTACATTGACTGTGTATTATTAACTTTAATAAACTTGGATAAAAAGATAGGATACTCGGCAAGAGCCTCGTATCCTATCATTTTATCAAACTCGTTTATTAAAATCAATAATACACAGTTACTCATGTAAGATCCTCTATATAGATACCTGTCACATAGTATCAGAAGGCTTTAAGCTACTCACTCTCAACATGATAAAGGCCATACCATACACGTAAATATACACCCACATATTGTACAGACGAACATATAGAGTCAGAAGGCTTCAAGTAGCTCACACTCGTACACATACAGGCTATACCTGTAATATTACATGTGAGACCATACCCACATATTGTACAGACGAACATATAGAGTCAGAAGGCTTCAAGTAGCTCACACTCGTATACATACAGGCTATACCTGTAATGTTACATGTGAGACCATACCCACATATTGTACAGACGAACATATAGAATCAGAAGGCACACTGATACAGATACTAGCCATAACTGTAATGTTACAAGTGTACAGAACCTAGAGTAGCGGGCTTCAAATTACCCATTCCCACACAGATGCCGGCCATACCTGTCATGTTACACTAAGACCACACCTACATATTTGTACAGAACATAGACACAGCAGGTTTCAATATACACACATCCATACATGTACAGGCCTCACCTGTCATGTTACTAGCAAGATCTCACCCAAGATGGCTTATATCTAACGTTCCCTTCTTATAAAAGGATTTAAACAAAAACACAGTCATAAAGGAAACAAACTAATACAAATATGTTTTATTGAAATATTGCAGAAATTTAGCAGTTTCATTTTTTATTTTTTTGTGCAAAATACCCACATGTATCCCTTTATTGATTGATTTAATTTATTAATTACATAAAAGGTACCATTACAGTGAGTGTGATATAGGAAATTAGGGATATACTGACATTTCATAATAATAAATAAAATAATGAACAAGCATTTATAATATATGTTTATTACAGAAATCAACAATTTTAGTTGCGTTTTTACTCTAAAAAATACATTTAGGGATTCACATACCTCTTTTAAAAACAAGACGAAATGTATGAAATATCAATATACCTAATATGGTAAACGAAAATAAGTGATAAGCTAAAAACATATTTTTATTGAACTATTCCAGAAATCAGCAGTTTTAGTTATTTTTCCAACATTTTCACCAAAAAAGAAATATATTTAGGGATTCAAGAACCTTTGCGGACACTTTTAAAAATAAGCCAAAATGTATAAAATACTAATAGTATTTTACCTAATATGTAAAAGAAAATAAGAGATACGTTATAGAAATAATTTTTTATTGAACTATTCCAGAAATTAGCAGTTTTAGCGTTTTTTAGCCATAATTTTTTGCCAAAATACCCAAATGTTGTTTCGCGCTTGTCAGGACATGCAGTAATAAAACTGAAATCTTCGTACAATCCTAGTTTGTGAATCTTCTTATCAGTGATTACTATTGTATTTAATTATTAAATGGGTATAAGTAATGACTAGTGTATGAACGTTTAGATACTTTAATATCTGTAAAATATTCCAATAACTCTCATGAATTCAAATGCAACGAATTCAATTCTTCATCACTATATATCACAATACCAATGAAAACGCCTTAACAACATATAAACATATGTCCTTTCTCACTGATTATTAATTTTCCAGATAAAATAGACTTTTTAATTCAACAGAATAGTTGATTTTCCTTCTTAATATCTGACAGAGTTGCTGCCTGCTAAATGTTGTACTTTCTCCTCCGCTTGTTATTGGAATTATTCCAGAAATCAGCAGTTTTAGTTGCTTTTCCAACATTTTGACCCAAAAAGAACAATACATTTAGGGATTCACGAACCTTTGCGGACCCTTTTAAAAATATGGAGGAATATAAAACACACATTTAAGGAAAGTTTGGTGCTTTTGTCCGGCATGTCTAGATTGGGTCCTAAAACCTGGGTTTTGGTCCCTATCTAAAAGGGATGCCACAAGTTCTACACAAATCAAGACTTTCATGTGTCCCTTTAAGACAAGCGTTGTGAATTTATATGTCTCATCGCCTAACAGGGACCAAATTTTATGATTTGTTAAGTCGAAAAATGCAATATTACAGAAGATCAACATATAGCCTGAAGAATTCTCTATAATGGACTGTCACTTCTTTCTCATCAGTAAATTAAGGAATAAAAAATATCTTTTTTAATTTTGGTTACCTTCATACTAAACCCTGGAATTCCAGCCAGCATTTCTCTCAGTGTCTTCTTCCTGGGTGGCTCCCCATTTGAGACGGGGACCTTCTGACTGCTTGAAACTGTCGTTGTCTTATCGTCGACAACAATCACATCTTTTTTGTCGTCTCTATGGTTATTTAATAAAATTTTCTGAACTGGTTTGGCAGAAGGTGTAGCCACGTATCTCACAGCTGACATGTTTACTGTATTGTCTGTTGCTAATTCTGACAATAAAAGAGTTCTGGGTTATTGTTATTTCTAAATGGAGCTGTCAGAAGACAACTAAGCTTGGTTATGTCACTGAAACTGAGGTCAATATATTTATATCTACTATAATATTGCAATCTTCAAGTCCTTCATTGCCCTCCATCATTGTGTGAAATGTCATTGCAGTCCATCTAGTAGTTTTTGAGTTATAGAACAGACACGAAATGGGACGGACGGATGGACTTATGGACAGAGTGCATTACTATATCTCCTTTCTGACTGCAGTGGCATGGGATAACAAGGGCCATAACTCCTTAAACTGTCAAAAACATCTTTGTCAAATGATCTCTTGAAAATGTAAACAAATATTGACAAACCTTAGTTTTTTAAAAGATGGAAGGCACAAGAATGTGATATCAAATTCAAGTAAAGCAAGGGCTATATCTCTGTCAATGGCTAGCTAATAAATGCTGAATTTGCAATACATGTCTTTATATATCTATTGAATTTGAAGTGTTATGCTTTCAGTGTAATTTGAGGGAAACACGTTAAACCCAAGTTTACAACAACTGAACACAAATTACCGAACAGTAGGACAGTGTGCATAATGTCAATCTCCACGCAGAGTTATCGTTTCTTGCACTCACATATATCTCTGCTAACTACTAAATTACAAGATTTTGGTAAAACCTGTTAAATTGGAATAGGTTTGCCTGAAACTTATTTATTTATTGTGTAAATATAATTTTCAGAATATCTGCAAATTAGATTTTCAAGATTTGAAATAATGCATGAAAACAATTTAGTTTTAATCGGGACTATTTTACTACAAAAATAATACGTACTTAGGTCTGCTCAATCAAAACATTTCAAACTGAAGCTCGATAGCAGAAAATTACTAAAAAAAATTAACTCATAGAAATAAAAATTATTTAATATAGGTCTATATTTTATCTTCAACATCGTCATAACTTTTTTGAATAATCACGTGACCTAACCGTTAGCCCTACTTCCTTTGACGTTGACAGAGTCAAATGAGGAACGAGTGTACTCTGGGTAGAGATTGGCATAATGTTTGTAAAGTAAATGTGAAAGCACCATTGCGAAAGAAACAGAGGTTACTGCAATGGTTAACTGCATCTTTATGCTTTCTTGCACGTTGTGTAGGTGAGCGTAAAAAAAGAATCCAGTAAATGAAATGAAACTGACTTTTCTTCTTCCAGGCTCTCCAGAAAATAATTAAATAACATACACTTACCTGTCACATTAATCACATTCTCCTCTTCTGACTTGGGCTGTACTATAGGTTTGATGGTTATTTTCGGGATGAAGGAATGTTTTTTCTTTTTTTGTCTCTGTGCCTGTCTAACACTCCTGCGTGTGGGTGTGTCCAACTTGGCAGGAAGGGTTGTAAAACCACTTCCACTGGAGGGGACTGTGATAAACCCAGGACTCGGGTTCATCGGAACTCCATTTTGTGAGAATATGTCTACTCCGGGTTGCATTATCTTGATGTGGGCTGGTAGTTTCACATACATCACTGAAGATTGAACAAACATCAAATAAGTATGATGATTTAATTGTCTTCAACAGGAACTTAAATAATTTCAAAACAATTAAGAACAAAACATTTCACAAACTCTTGTAAATATATTTTGGCAAAACAACTTGAATCCTTACCTTTCAGCTTAGCTTTTTCTGGTTCCTGGTCCCCAACCATGATTGTATAGCCTTCCCCTCCCACACTCATCGTGTTGTCTTCTTCAACCTCTATAATCTCAGAACCAGTTGGCAGATCACTCTGTAAGTATGACATTTGAATGTATAAACTACTGCAGATCATTGGCTTTAAAAGCAGAATATGCCTATTAAAGTGTAAGAGAAAAGGGCCGAGAACATTTTCGAAAGTCTTATATAACTTTTTAGTTTATGCAATCTTTATCATAGAATAAAGCTTTGAAAAAAAACTATGCCAAATAAAATAGATTCCATACAGAATTGCGAGTGTGAACTAATATACTATTAAATTGTGTCCAATGAAAACTTGGCTTATGCATAAAACAAGTAGCTTGCAGCATCAAATGGTTTATTTATAGAACAGGCCTGTTGTATGTACATAACAATCAGATGTCAAAATTGGATAAAAAGGCTGCACAACCTTTTACTGGAGGCTCAATTTCAAATGGGTTGTTTCAATAAACACCTGGAGATATAGTTTTATTTAATGAACATTTTTCGGGGGAAAAAAGCTTTTGACGTACATTGTTCCACATACCACATTTTCATTGGCAAACAGAATGTTGGTTTGAAAAAAACTTAGTTCATCACTGAGGCAGCTCATTGAAGCAATCTCACAAAGCTATAACTAATAAATTTATAACAAGTACAAGATAAAGTAGGTGCTAGAGTAACCAAACAGAACATAAAAGTAACCAAACAGAAAGTAAGAGTAACCAAACAGAACATAAAAGTAACCAAACAGCACATAAGAGTAACCACACAGAACATAAAACTTTGTAATCACTATAGAGTTATCTTGCGCAGATAAGGTTTTTCATTATTAGGTCAAGATATATACAGTTTACCTGTGAAGTTTGCTACAGAGGTTGAAAAGTTTTTTTGCAGACAAGGTTTTTCTTGATCGTGTCATGGCGACCTTGACCCCAAAATAAATCATGGAAAGCCTACCTGTGAAATTTGTGAGGATAGAGTTTTTCATGATGGGGCCATAGTGACCTTGACCCCTGACCTACTAACCCCAAAATGATCATCCCGTCACAGTACCTACATTGATGAATGTGGCTACAGCAGTTGAAGAGTCACCATGCAGATAATGCAGACTGACCACATATGGTTTGGAATCATGTCGTTGTAGTCTACCAGTGAAGCCTGATTAATGTGGTTGAAGAGTAATCATGCAGATAAGTTTTTTTATTATTCATGGAGAATTTAACTGTAGACATTTTGACCTCCAAAATGAATAGGGGTTATCCTCTCACCCATGATTATGTAATCATAAATGGTTTGAAAGTTATAGAATGGAAACTAACAAAAGGAGGGACAGAATGATTACTGAAGGCTCTGCATGCAGACTGTCCTAAGGAGATAGAAAACAAAATATTTGCGTCATCGTTAAATGTACTGAATGATAATTTAAAGTAATTTAACATTGCTTGCATTCACTTACCATCAGTCCATACACTCCAATCTGCCCAGCCACTTTGTAGAAGAGACAATTAGGCCCTTTTGCATTTGCATGCAGGCAAGAGTTCAAACATGCCACAGGTACAGCACCACTGTTGAATGAAACAATTTGTGAAATAAATTTTTAGAAAACAGTATTCTATTTTGATTTGAAACTAATCAAAATTCAAAGAATTTAGCAATTGCTTTTTAAGGCCAAAAATAAAATTATGTTTGTTTCCCCTTCCCGACCGACCCACCGAAATTGCCGCGACCCGAATTATTTTTTCGACACTGGCGATTTTTTTTTTTTTTTTTTTTTTTTTTTTTGTTTTTTTGTATAGGGTGGGTACGAGTGTCTAACCAAAGAATAGTTTTGATCTCAAATAAAAGAAATGAAATAAAAAAAATATTTTACCTACCTACCTACCCAACCCTTTTTTGCATGGGTCGGGAAGGGGAAACAAACATAATTTTATTTTTGGCCTAATGAAACTTAAATCTTGTTATAAGGAATATAAATGCTACACTGACCTGATGTCTTTGAGATTGTCTGTTTGGATTTCTCTCAGTATTTCTTTGTAGCCCATAGGAGTGTGTGGATGTTTCTCCAACACCTGAAACATGCAGATCATTCTAATGTAGGTATGCTCCCATCATACAATACATGTACGCAGAGGCGCATACATGTAGTCATGTGTGTGTGTTACCCGTGTATTAATAAAGATAGGCATGTTGCAGTACAGAGGTAATTAGGGACTGAGGGACTTTCGAAGGACTTGTCAATTTTATATACTTATAATATATTGACTAGATAGTGGTGCTCTGGAGCACTCCTGTTGCTTACTGGGGCCTTCAAAGAAAAGATTAACATTTATAAATATAAATTATTATACCATTTTGGTGAAGACAAGAACTGTTAAAGATGAAATTTAATACCGCCAAAATGTAAGATGAAAAGGGGTTAAGATTTGGCAAAAGGGTATGAGAGTTGTGATGCTTGATGATGAACATGTATGCCAAGTTTCAAAGTTTGTGTCAAGAGATTTTTGGAATGACTGTACATTCAAACTTTTGACCAAAAATCTAGGTGGAAAAGAGGGATAATTCTGACAAAATGCATTCAGTTATGGGGCTTGTCACTTATGGTATTCTAATGATGATGAACATTTGTGACAAGTTTCAAGCCTATTGTTTTTTGGAATACGATTGTACATTACACATTTCAACCAAAACATCTAATTGGAAAGGGGAATAATTCAAACAAAATGCGTGACAGACCTATGATGCTTTCCACATACGTTTCTGGGCCGTCATTTGACCGTTTTTGGGGCCAAATTTTCGGCCCCATTCCCCTCCCCTAAATGTATATATTTTTCCCCCCTTTTCATGTGAAAAATTCCCTCAGAATTTTTTTTAGCATTTTTTAACTCCAAAACAGGAAAACAGTATACAATTTGCAATGGTAAATTCTTGGTACCACTTAAATAATAAAAAACCCACTAATTTGTGTTTCTTAGAAATTCCCCTTTGATATGAAAACAACGCAAAATTCACCTTCCTGAGGGCCCTGGCCCCATTCCCCCAAAGTGAAGGGAGGGCCCTGTGGTTGTGTAAAGATGATGAACATGTGTCCCAAATTTCAAAGCTTTCTGACAATTGGTATTTGGACTATGACTGTACATTTACAATTTTAATAGAATTTTAAGTATAAAAGGGGAACAATTCTGACAAAATTAAAAAAAAAAGAATTATGGTGCTTGTCAAATATGGTTGTGTAATGAAGATGAATATGTATGCCAAGTTTAAATGCTTTTGGTCAAATGTTGTTAGGGATATGACTGTACATCCAACATTTTAACTGAAAAATCTAAGTAAAAAAGGGAGAAAATTCAGGATAATACAAGACAGAGTTATGGTTCTTGTCATATAACATTAAGTAATGATAATGAACAAGTATGCCTAGTTTCAAACCTTTCTTACAATTAGTTTTTGAGAAATGAGGAAAAACAAAAATGTAACCAACATGCATAAGGGCTGTCATTAATAACAAGATCTAGCTGGTTTTCGAACTTGTCCACGATTTCATTGATCTACCACGCTTTGCACAACTAGACATCGTTCTGAGACTTCCTGACAAATTTTGTAGAAATCAAACAAGCCGTTTAGGAGGAGTAGTGCCGACAAGAAATTTAAAGTAAAAATGTCAAAGTGCCATTACTCCATCAAAAATCAACGAACCGGAAAAAAACGCAACTAGAAATCATAGCAATGCTTCCTGGCAAAAGTATTGGCTAGCTGATTTTTTCCATCCCTACATATTTTTTAAATCTATTTTCTTGTTTTGTTTTTCCCTTTGTGATTTGACTTTGCGAACATCTGCTCAAAATATTATGCGGAGAAGATTTTTATTATATATATATTACACTCGCAGTTTTTTTTTAACACATTCAATAAGGTAGATTAAAAATAAATATATTTTATAAAGATAACGTTAGCCCTTTCATTCTCCCTCAGGGCTGTAAGCAGCTCAACGCCCGGGACTAGTCCAAAACCTAAGTCGGGTGTCACTTTTTCAGATTTCAGTCCCGCCAATTTTATCAACAATCAAGCATGCCAAAAGACAAGCCTCCAAATTACTTTTATTGACAGTCAGCATTATCAACATTTTCCAATCAACTGACCCGATCTATTTTAATCCAGACTCTCTAGCCAATGAAACGACTATTACAGGTAAAGCACATGTTTGTCACGTAGTGAGCTGAAAATGGCGATACACTCAAACAATTACACTTACACATTGATTAATTAGCAATCAGGCCGATTTGTCGGCAATCTTTCGATGAGTAAAGAAACTAAGGACGTTTGATAATGGAAGCATGTTTGATATGAAACAGTAACACCTACCACTTTTTTGTTGTTTCTCAGTGTATTGTTGAGCATAATTGTACAAGACATTAAAGGCGGACGGGGTAACGGTTTGTGCACTGTGTGTGTACTAATTACGTTCGAAGAACTGAGTTGCCAAAAAAACGAAATAAAAACAAAATGAACTGATATACATAATCAGTTTGATTTCATTTTCGGCAGTGCTAATGTTTACATTTCAAAAAAGAGTTTGATCAACTTTTTCAGTGTTAAAAATAAGGAAAATGTTCAGAGTGAAAGTGAATAGGAAAAATAAAAAGAGGAAACATGTAGAATGTAATTCACAGCCAACCAAAAAGTCAAAATCTGGTTAGATATCTTCTCGTGATTAGTGTATCATGAGGATGATAACAAGATGTTTTGTGGCTTAGTTTTTGCATTAGGTAAAATAGTAATAAAGTTTAGAATCTCATCTGCAGCCCCTTTATATACATGTTTAAGGTTATGGCTATTTTTTTTCCATTAAATGATTATCTGAACTGTATTATGAAACCCAATATCTATATTTTTTAGGACTAGTGACAATTTTTTGACAGGGTGGCTAGCGGACTATTGGCTAAAAAAATGATTTGTACAGCCCTGCTCCCCATATGGAAAAGACTGAGGAATATATGTGACATGAACGTGGGTGTGGTGGGGGGAAGAATTGGCTAGCTGATTCTTTCCCCACTCTCAACTTTTTTTAACACATTAAAAAGAAATTCATTTAATATACGTTAAGACTATTCCCTCTCCCCCTATGAAAGAGATTGAAGAATATAAGAGTAATACAAATATATTTGAACATGCAGGGTGCTTGGGGTGGGTGAAAGAATTGACTAGATGATACTTTCTCCCTCCCAACATTTTTAACACGTACATAAAATTTTAAAAAAATATTGTTTTGACAAAGATTCTGCCAGTAAAGACTAACATTTTATTTTTAAATCAGTGATTTATTTCTCTTGTAATAGAATTTAGAAAGTTATTTGAAGGGAAATTTTGGGATTAGCGGTGCTTTTTTTGCTTATGTAAGTGGTACCGAAAAACGGTACCATTCCCAATGGCAAAATGTCCTTTTTTTTCTTCAATTGGAGTGAAAAAATTCCTAATCCAATTTTTTTATTATATTTATTTTAATATTTATAGTGAAACTTTAAACAGAAGGGGGAAAATTTATTCTTTCAGGTTTCAGGTTTCTCAATAGACTTTAAAAGTGAAGAGTCATATGACCCTTGACTCAAAAATCTCAAGGGTCAAAATTGAAATATCAAGGGTCAAAATTGAAATAGCAAGAGTCAAATATAAATAAATATAAATCGAAACGCCGTTTTATAAAACATCCTTTAATAACTAATTGTAGTGAATTCTGTAAATATTGTACTGCAAAGAAAGGTGTGCAAGAATATATATGCATTTGAACTATTCCATTTTACAATACAATAATGTGTCATTATGTCAAAGATTCAAATTTATGTAAGGATGTTTTATAAATTGGGGTCCACATTTGTTAATATTATAAGTCATTGGTGTTATTATAACACAATCTCTGTTTGCACAAATTGTATGTATGCATATTTGGAACATTAAACAAGAAAACAAAGGACAGTGTATCTTTATTGTATGTATAATTCTCAAGAAATCTATGAACTGAAACTTATTTTTTGCTTCTTCGGAGTCTGAGGGTCAGACAGTGCACCCTCAGACAGTACATCCCAAACACGCCGTTTCGTAGACTGCGACGACATAAACGAAAATATACTTCTTTGCGCCATTTAATTGTGAATTTAACATACATGAATTAATAAAGTACGTTACTCGATAGCACAATAAAAGTCCGTAATCACAAAATATCACAATGCGTAATGTCCGGTAAGTTTTGACTGAATGATAACCCAGGTTAAAAAACGCTCTTTTTATGTACATTTCGCCAATTTATAGATATTTAAATTATCCTCATTAAAATTATATTTCTTTATTCTTTAAAACGTGCGTAAAACAAAATAACGAACAACAACACAAATAAACAAAGAACAAACACAAATAAAGTCAATTTTATTTTTTTTGCCGATTTCACACGTTTGACCGCTAGCATCTGTTTTATCGCAGTTCAGTCTAATTAACCGGTAATCAATCAGAAGCCGATAGCAATCAATTAAACAGTTAATCCAATCAATTATCAATACAATAGCAGCGATTAGATTACACAGTGACACCATTTACAGACAGGTTATATCCGCCTCTGGCACACAAGCTGCGATAGCGCGAATTTGATTGGTCGAGAGGCCATCAAGGTTGTCAGGCTAGGTGTCAATCACTGTTTATGCAGCGCGTGTTCATTGTTGTGATGTTTGGACTATCGAAAATAGGTATTGGATTGATGCTTGGAAGCAAATACACGCGCGTCATAAAAACGCACAGGTCGTAAATTAGATGCGTCAGAATTGGGTTAATTTGAAATTCCATGCGTCAAAACGCGTGTGTGCGCATCTATTGAGAACCCTGAGGTTTCACAGGTTCAGGTACCATTACCAAAGGGGTGTGAATTGAATTGAATGCTGTTTAACGGCTCATCAACACACAGGGCTGTACAAATCCTATAGCCCGACGCCCGGGACTAGTCCATAACCAAAGTCGGGCGTGTCACTTTTTCAAAGATTTCAGTCCCGGACTAGTCCAATTTTACAAAAAGAGAAAGTCGGGCGTGTCACTGTTTGAAAGATTTCAGTCCCAGATCCCAGATTTGTCCAATTAACAATGTCGACCACCGGTCATAAAACAACCCCAGCACACTTCTCAACGTAATCTTAATTGTACTCGCTTATGCAATGCAATTAGCATCCACAGCGGCGATCAGCGGTTTTTATCAACAATCAACCATGCCGGAAGTCCTGCCTCCAAATTACTTTAATTGACAGTCGGCATTGTCGATATTATCCAATCAATTGACCCAATCTATTTTAATCCAGACCCGCTAGCCAATGAAACGAATACTACATGTTATTTACATTTTCGTCACGTGATTACCTGTTCGTCACGTGGTGAGCTGAAAATGGCGATACACTGAAACAATAACACTAACACGTCGATTAATTAGCAATCAGGCCGATTTGTCGGCAATCTTTCGATGAATAAAAAACTAAGGACTTTTGATAATGGAAGTATGTTTGATATGAAATGGTAGGTGTGCATTTTTTTTTATTGTTTCTCAGTGTATTGTTGAGCATAATTGTAACAGACTTGAAAGGTGGGTGGGGTAACGGTTTGTGCATAGTTAGTGTACTAATTACGTTCGAAGAATTGAGTTGTCAAAAAAATTAAATAAAAACAAAACAAACTGATATATACATAATCAGTTTGATTTCGTATTTGGCAGTGCTAATGTTTACATTTCAAAATGAGTTTGTTGAACTTTTTCAGTATTAAAAAAAGGAAAATATGAAAGCGAAAGTGAAAATAAAAAGAGGAAAAATGTAGAATGTGATGCACAGCTAATCAAAAAGTCAAAATCATCTGGTGTAGTGGACAAAAACATAAAAATAAAATGTTTATATTGATTCAGATGTTATTTATTTTTTGCATTAATAGGTAAAGTGGTAATAAAGTAAAGAACCTCATTTGTAGCCCCTTACCTATATAAAATGGCTTTTTTTCTCTCCATTAAATGATTATCTGAACTGTAATATGAAACTCAGTATCTATATTGAAATTTAAAAATGCAGATATGATTCTTACTGTTGCTACTGTTTCACCCAATGGCAGTCTACAATCTATACCACTGAAACATACATTAATTGTCTGAAGAGTAAATAAGGATTGTTTCCGTTACTGTGTATAATGAATTGTAATGAGTATACATGCAAGACGCAGTTTTAACATATTGAGAAATCGAAAGAATTCAGGACTTGTGTCCATTTTTTGGGACTAGTCACACTTTTTTTGGGACTAGTCACTTTTGACAGGGTGACTAGTCCCGGACTAGTGGCTAAAAAAAATATTTGTACAGCCCTGACACAGTATAGGTTTAGAGCCGCCCCAGAGAGAGGGGAAGGATACATAGGAATCCGGGCACCTGCCCTACTCTTATTATCGAAGATTCCTATGGTTCTTTAACGTGCTCGGAGGATAGACCGATACACGGGACCGCCCGGTTTACGTCTCCATCCAATGGACGAGGCTAAGGGAAAGTGTCTTGGCCAAGAACACACCAACGGAACTCAGTGGCACCACGGAGGATTAAACCCGTGGCTTCCGGTTACAAATCCGACACCCTACTGACTGCGCCACGCCAGCCAAAGAGGTTAAAGAATTGAATGGATTAGTGTGAAGAAAACTCCACTACCAATTTTCCTTTTTTTTGTAACCAACTTCTCAAAATGTACATTTCGCACAAAATCATAGCAATTGCATGTTACTGCGTTAGTCAACTAATCTTCACATGGTGAACTCTGAAATCATGCTCAATCCGAAATAAAATGAGATAAAAATAGAGACTGTTTTTTTCTGTTGTAGCTTCTATATTCATAACTTTCACATGACATCATCAAAATAATTTGACCAATAAGTGATCAAAAAAATAAAACACCTTCACATTCTGGTGTACATCTATGTATCTTCTTTTGGTGTTGTCTGATTTTAAAACACCAATATGGCAGGATACACTTAATTTAAATCATGGTCTAATATTTTCAATTTTCATTTAGAGATTGAGGATAAAGTCCGAGTAAACCCCTTTATTTTCACAAACTGAATATCTCAACCTACCGGAAGTTGACCGAATGTGAAAGTTATGAACTGTATGTTTTTATGTTTACATATGTTCCGTTGGAAAATAGCTCATCTATAGAGCTAATGTTATATTTGTACCGACCTAAAATAAATATTCTTCTATATTGTAACATACAAGAACACATTTTTGAGCATAAAGTGAAAGATACTGAAATATACAATATGAGAAGGCTTTTTAAGAAGGACTAAGCTCTCACTAAACCATTTTCTGTTGAGTTATTGTCAAGCTTGACAGATCAATGTACCAATGTAAATGTTCTGATTCACCTGTAATCAAAATTGTGATGAAGCATACCGTGTCAATGGAGCGAGTTTTTGCACATTTTCAAACAGGACTATTTTATCTTGGCACTTATTAATACGTGTTGACTAAAGATTTCACTTATCCTAGTATAATTCTAATATTATTTTGTCTCCTTGCCAGTGGCACTGTTTTGAAATCCTTTTCTTTTTGAAGATTTCACAAGCAACTTACTATTTTGGCGGCTTCAGCCCATGTCCTGCCAACTTTCTTTTTAGCTTGTTTGAATTTGGTACTATCTGTTTGCATATCTGACAGGATCGTTTACCGCGGTTTAGTACAAACATGAAAATAAATAAATTTTCTTTGGTTAGAATCTCACGATCTTTTCTTGACCCAGCGCCATTTTGGAAATAGCAGTCACGTGACGCTTTATTGCTTCCGTGTCACTACGGAAAACTCCGATCTTTGACGGAGTTTCTTTGTTCGTGCATTTCCGTAAAACTTCGTATGCCTTCGCGCTTGGCGACAAAAATGGCGTCAAAATGGTGGCCGACATGCACCACTACTGATAAAAGACGAATACTTCTATAAATGTTACACATCTGAACTATTTTGTAGGTATTAAACGTTAATAAATGTCCCTTTATATTCATTTATTTCTATATGTTAACATATGAAAATTATTCTAACACAAACTAATGTAAATTTAGATTAAAGTGATTGTAATTTGTAAACAAACTTCATCATGAGACATGACACAGAACCAGATCCAGTAATTTCAGTCACATGGATTCAGATTATACACAAATACAGCTTACTACTTCGTTCCATAAGAGGATGGAATGTCCTATTTCGAGGTGTAGACACATTTAAAACATGTATAAGTGTAAATTGCAGTGTTCGTGCGAAGGGGACTTTTATTTTTAACTGTTTTTGAACATTAATTATCCTGGCTTTACCAGTTCTTGATGGTCCAAGCAATCTCCGGGAACGAAATGAACACGTGTCTTACCATGGCTGTCTCTAATAGAGTTTTGAGTTTCGGGCCAGCTTTAACAATTTTTTTTTTTAAATAGGTAAAAACATTATGGAATTATTTCATCATCTGAAAGAATCATGAAATTACTAAAAAACCTTACCTTAATTAGCACCAAGTAATACTTTTTTTATTATATATAGTTTTACAGGTTTACAGAATGAACATATAACTCGCGGATAGGCTTGATAGTGGTTTTTTTAAGTTGGTAAATACTAATTTGAGTCTCCTTCTTAACACTTATACATCTATCAATTTACATGATATTACTTCCCCACTGAGTTCTGCTTTAATTCCATAGTATTTGTTCCATTGTTCAAGAGGTCCACTGGTTGATTTCTAGTGCTGTGGGTCAATGGTCAGGTTTTTAGTCTATGTTGCCTCAAAACTATAAACTGTCAGGGATTTCATATGCATACTTTCATGCGTTACAGAAAACTAAGCATACATGGTTCTGTGAAATTGCAATACTTCTTGGAATGGGCATAATAAAGTAATCAGGTCCATTAAAATTGAGGCCCATACATGTTATATGTAAAAGATCTCCAAGCAAAGTTTAGAAGAAAGCAGCAACATTGTGACGATTCTCTGCCTATTAAATTAAATTAACCTTACCGCAGAAGGGAGACTGTTCATGTCCAAAATAGGTTAACAGGGGCATTAAACATAAGGGGTGACTTGCCCAATGTCCTGTAGATAACCATGGTGGTAATTACGTTGTACAAACACAATAACGGGTCCTTCAGCATGCAAAGCAGTAAAGGACGCTAAATAGAATAGATTTGTCAATGTAATTGGATAACAAAAAAGAAGTCATATCCAGGCTTATACTCGGGATTGAAGTTTTGCCTTAAAATCAATCAACAAATCTAATATTCCATAGCAGAAAGAAGGCCTCTTTAAATGGTTGATTTATTCAACTATTGTATTGAACAATGCTTACCTTGCTGTTGTTTTTTACGCTCATTAACTTAATAAGGTTGTTCCAGATTTCAAGTAAAGTGGCAAGATTTTGAAGAACTGAGGCATATCGACCTTAAGTGGTGCCCCAGCAAATGTCCTGTGGATAACCCTGTGGGGATTTATGGAAATGTTTAATTCCACTAATAGATTTTTAATTTAGTTCCTATAAACTGATGTTTGTTTTGATGTACTGTAATTTGATAATTCAATTTTCATGTCATATTTCTTGAAGGATTTGTTAGCCAAATGGCGTCGTCTAAGGTTGTCAAAGTCGAGGATGTGCATCGTTCTGTCAAGGGACGTGGTCGTAATGGCAAGTTTGTTCCAGCATATGATAGAGCGAGGACCAATCAGACAGTCTCCTCAATGTTGGCATATGGAACTGACTCTTCTTTAATGCCTATAAGCAGACAAGGTACATGTGACTATAAGTTTTCACTTATAGGCAGGCAAATTCAATTGTTTTTGTGTAAATAAGGATAATAATATATAACCATGATCTATATAGAGGATCTTAAAGGGAATGTAGCGGCACAGCCAAACAAACTCTATTATTGAGAGTTCTGAAACACTTGGGAAAAGGTGAAAAAATTATCAAAATCGGATGATAAACAAAAAAGATATGACCATTTAAAGGTTGTTCTAAAACGAATATGGGAGCCGCCATTTTTAGAACTATGAGGTCATAGTTCCATATTACCATATATGGAATATTGATAAATATCATTTAAAAAAGAAGAAAATCACTGCAAATGAATGATTTTTTTTACTGGTGATATAAATCATTATTGCCATTAAGTATGTTTTTCATACGGTTGCTTCATTTTTTCACTATTAATCAGTAAATTTCCATATTTATAAATATTCCATATATGATCATTTAGAACCGTGATGTCATAGCTCTCAAAATGGCCGCTTACATATCCGTTTCAACAGAAACTTCAAATGATCATATCTTCTTTGTTTATCATCCGATTTTGATAGTTCTTTCACCCTTATTCAAGTATTTCAAAACTCTCAATAATAAAGATGGTTCGGCTGTGTCGCTACATACCCTTTAAACAAGTTCCCATTTCATATAAAATTTATGAAACGAGTTATGATTTATTTTAATTTTAACGAGCCTTTTGGCGAGTTAAAATTAAAAATAATTCATAACGATTTTCATAAATCTTATATGGAATGGGAACGAGTTTAAGATCGTTTTTATCACATAACATTGCAATCAAATTAGTAAAAATTAATTCAGATGGACATAGAACCGCCACTACGTCAGGCACACTTTAGCGCCAAAATGTCATAGAATATGTGACGTCGTAACGTCGCGTCTCGCACATAACGTTGCATATAAAAGAGTTCGTGTTTTACCTCTTTACAAAATAGCAGTTTACACCAACTTTTTAACAAACCAATCAAAATCGGTCCAGGTTGTATTACACGTGTGTCATACAATATAATATTAAATGGGTGTTCGACACTGCTAACAAGGGACGTTATGTGATAGAGATATATACCAAACTGTTTTGAATTTATCTTTGTTACTTATTTCAGTTAGCAATTAAGTAGCTAAAATTCTGATATTTTGTTTTCAACCTAAACATATGTGCACATCAATTATGCATCGAGATGTTACAGGTCAGCCAGAATGTCTGCGAAAATACTGGAATGAGTACATACGGTATGTTGTGGTAAATCTTGACATTACGATGAAAACCAGAAATTGTGAATTGAATTTACTTTTGATAACAATTTTATAAAAATTCAAAATCCTAAGGCCAACCAATTCATTTCTATTCAGAAAATGCACTAATAAAAAAAATGTATTGTCCTCTGATGTGTAGGGGTTGGTTTTCAAATTGTGAATTTGTTGAACAAACAAAAATGTTAGAAAGGTAACACCCGTGTTACTGATAAACTGTACAACATTTTGAGATAAACATATGTATGTATTTTCTGCACAATTACAGATGACATGGCTCTGGCACTAGATATAGCAGATGGAGAAGAAGAGGAGGAAATAAAAGGTCTCACAGCAGCACATGATTGTATTTTGTCTGTTTAATTAAAAACAAAAACACCTTGGTAGGTGAGAGGTCCATCGTGGAGTATCATTTGATAACTGTCCCACCAGTTACCTCCGAGTTTTTGATAGTATAGAAGAGTATAGTTTAGTATGCAGATAATAACAGAATTATGTACGGTTTGAAAAAGAATACGAAGACTATAATATACTTCCTGGCCTGGAATTCACCAACCATTCTTCAAACTATTCTTAGACTTGAGCCCAAGTAGAGACATTTTGTTCACAAATATTTTCATGACCATCAAAGATAAACAATCGTAAGAAGTTGCTATAAATAAGTATGCATTATATTTAGCAACTTGCTATGAACGTTTATTTTGTAAATTTCTAGAAATATTTTTGATTGAAATTTGCTCAAGTCTAAGATTATTCTCAAGAATGGTTGGAGAATTCAAGGCCAGATGTCTATTTTCATTGGATACTTTAACTGAATGATAAAGATAACACCAAACAACGGGAGGTATATAAAACTTGTTTAAACAGATAAAACAACAGCATGAAGTGTGTGTTCCACTGGTAGAGCATTTGGTTGTTATGGGTTCGAGCCTCGCCATGGCCTTGTTATTTATCCTTGAGCAAGATAATTAATCCACATTGCTAAGTACTGGTTCTACACAGGAATGCAATCAAGAGGGATTAATATAAGTTGCAAGAACTTGTTTTGCAATCAGTGTAAAAGAAATATATTTAAACTAAAAGAACATCATCAGCTTATTTTGTTGATCTCTGTTGTCTGGGACAATGGTGTACTTCTCCATGTGCATGCACATTTATTTTAAGGGACACCCCATTGGGCGCAGGACTTGTGAGAATGTTTTGATTGTTACGTAAGGCGGGAAGTATACACTTAAAATCGACGGTCATATATACCCTAAAATGTGCTGGGAAATGATGGTAAAACCAAACACAAATTAAAGGGACACTGTGTTTTCAATTATATTTTCAACTCAAATCGTACAGCATAAGAATAAATAAAGTTATTTTAAAACAGCAGTTGGCGTTCTCGAAAAACAGACATATTGCATCATAAATATAATATAATTAACATTGTCATATTGATTTTAATAATAAAAGAAAAATAGATTTATTTAATTTTAGAAAATGGGTCAAGTCCATATTTTTTAACCTCAACGAGACAACCTGTAAATAATTAATGCAGGTGAATCAGCGTACATCACTAGGTAAAACATAGAACTTAAAATGAAGGGATTGTCTTCCTTTTAATGATATTAACATGATCACGAAAACTGTTCAGGTTTATGACAAAGAATCCAGTTTTGCAAAGTGCTTATTTACAGTCACGTGTCTAGTTGGGTTTATCGAATTCAACTTTAAGTTGTCATACAAAAGGCTACGCCTTCGTATGTTTGTAAAAAATGAAGCATTGACATCTATTTTAAATATTATTTTATAAATGTGCCGAAAAGTGGTTGGACACCAGTAGACATCAGACTGGTGTGTAATAATTCCAGCCAGATAGCTTTTTCCTGCATTTTATTGGTTAAATCATGTCATGTGATCATTGTTCATACCTCAACAGTAATTGTTACTTTTTTCATTTTCTTTTGACATTTATTTAGGGGAATTTTACCAATCCAGGTTAAACATATATATCCCAACCTTACACTACTCTAATGTTGTTTGTAAAGTTTTAAGTGAAGTGGGCATATAGAGTTACCCTCTGACCCATCTGTACAAACATACAAGTTTTGCATTCAAGTCCATTTATCAGACATAAGAAGCCATAGAGTAATTTTACAAATATTGACATCTACAGGACTATGGAATGCGGGTTGGGTCATGCTAATTACCATTTGTTAATTGCTATTTGCCAATTGCCATTGTATGGAATGCAGTTTGGGACAGTTGCCATTTGCTAATTGCCAATTGCTAATTGCCATTTGCTATAAATTTGCAATTTGTAACTTTTGAAAGAAATAATTTATAATTAAATACATTTTGATATGATATTTGTAAAATTGGCTTTCCATGTCGCTTTATCTTTTATATTGTAAGATCCATCTTATCAGCGTGTTTCAAATAAAACTATTGTATATAAAACATGTGTATATGCATATACTTTCCTGTGATAATAATTCATGAGTAATAGGATATGGTAAATTGCTATTTGCCATTTGCTATTTGCCAATTGCTGTTTGCCATTTGCCATATTTTGCCTGTGAATAAACCCAGGGATCCACGATTATTGGCAATTTCATTTGTTGATGTAAAGTTGTGACTTTTGAAAGAAATAATTTATAATTAAATAAATTGTATTTGTGAAATTGGCTTTTCATGTCACTTTGGCAATCAGCAAGTGGCAAATAGCAAATGGCAATTAGCATGTCCCAACCCGCATTCCATAACAGGACAGACTGTTCATAGCATAAGTAGGTCAATATGAATGACCTTGACCTGCCTTACATTATGGAATGTTCATAGCAAAAGTATGTCATCAGTATGAATGAACTTGACCTACCCTTTTTACACTTTGTTAGTTTACATTAAATTTTTATACCATATTAAACCTAATCAGAAGAGCGCCTTAAAAAATAAATAATTAAAAAATAGAATAAATAAATTCAAAGTTCAATCTAACATAGTTCTTTAAAATCCTCAGTGCTGATCGGTTTTTGAGGTAGTTTTAAAATTCCTCAGGGCCGATGCTGGTTGGATAGTTGTACCCTGTATCTGTCTGTTCATGCTCAGTAAGTGTATAACTGTGGTCCAGAGAAGAAAAATCTTTTAAGGTTTCCCTATATAAGTCTATGTAAAACATGTGACCTCTGGGTGGGGCCAAATTCGGCCCTAAGGTCACCATTTGAACAAAATTGATAGAGGACCATAAGCATTAATATAGCAAATGCAAAATATTAAACCTCTGGCTCTTGTAGTTTCAGATAAGGAGATTGTTTAAGTCTATGCAAAACATGCAAAATATACAAATTATGGACCCCCGGGGCACAGCCATTTTTGATCCTGAGTACTTCATTTGTAACACTTTTAGAGTCTAGGGATTGGCGATCATTAATAAAGGAAAACTGTTGAAATCCGTTCAGTGGCTCTTGAGAAGAAGATTTATTAAAGTTTTGACCATATATGGTAATGGTAGCCATCTTGGATGTCACATTGACCTTATTTGTACAATTCTTGAAAAGCATTGACCTTGACCTACCTTACTCTATGGAATTGACCCTGGGGACTTCATTTATATAAATTTTATAATTTAGGTGTTGACGATCATAAATAAAGAAAAGCTTTTCGTAATCTGTTCAGTGGTTCTTGAGAAGAAGTTTTTTTAAGATTTTGACCATATATGGTAATGTCGACCATCTTGGATGTTGCATTGATCTAATTTATATAACTTTGAAAGGCATGAACTTCATGCATTCATATTGTTTAGTTAAATTATATAGTATATGGCTGTGAATAACCAACAAAACATATTTTATTTCAGATAAGCTTTACCCTCTACCTGAAAACTGGCCTAAGCTTGCCCAGATATTTCGTCGCAGGAGTTGTGAGCTGACCAAAAGTACTGCTCCGTGCGTAAACAAGGCAGTCTCTCATCTAGAGCTGTTACAGAATGTGATTGAGGACTGGTTTAGAGATAAAGAGGATGGCCCTAAAAGCAAATTAGACACAGGTATGCATGCTGAGAAAATTATTCTGTAGTGTGCTGAATTGGGTCTAGAATATGGTAGTGTGTGATGAGTACAGCCAGTTTTTCATGAATTTAATTCTGTCCAGACCGTTTTTGACTATTGTTTGAGTATACAGATGAGCTAAACAACAAAGATTTGACACATGTAATAATTATATCATATATGTTGTATGGTTTTAGACTTGTCCAAGAAAGATGTGAGGTTTACAGAGACACGAGAGAGCACATCACGGGGATTACGGAGTGCCAGTTCCAAACACTCCATGTCATCTACCACCACCCAGACATTATCTGTACAGGGGATTGGACTGAAGGAAGATGAAAAAGGTATGCATTTTCAATTTTTTATTAATCATAATTATGTCATATTAGAAAACAGTATCAATTTTACTGTAAATATTTTGCAAATCATTTTACCTGTTTCAAGGAAACAATGTAGATATATATGAAATGTAAGCCGAAACTAAAACATTTTTTTTCCCAATGAATATTACCAGATGTTTACATCCGTCTATAAATTAATGACTTCTGATGTTGAACTCCAAAATACAAGCACATATTACTTTATTCACGGATTTAAAAAGTAGTACAAAACATACATACATTTTGATGATAGTTTTTTATTCCAGAAAACCATCACTGCCTATATTCTTCCTAATTCAAACAATATTTTCTTTAAATATAATTCAGAAAGACACAGGTATATATAAATATATTAAACATGTCATGTATTTTTTATGCCCCGGTCCCATAGGGACTGTGTGTGGTGTATAGTGTTTACACGTACATCCTTAATTCCTGTGTGTGTCTTTGCATATCTCCTAAACCAGTGGTCGGATTTAGATTTGCTTTTGCATAATCTTATCACATCTTGACTGCCCGACGTGGTCAACTCACAGGTTCCTGTCAACAAGGTCAATGAGGGTATAATATCTGTATTACCATCAGGAATTAGAGTGCCATAAGTCAGAATTTCTGACATTTGTTTTGTTAATAATTGTTAAAGTTGTTGCCTATCAGTGTATATGTATACTAGTATTCTATATTTCAGTGATAGATGAAACACTTCCATACCTAGGTACTAAAGATGCAGTAGAGGAGGTTCTCACATTCGGTGTATATTCTATATTTCAGTGACAGACGAGGCCCTGCCATACCTGGGTGCTGAAGATGCTGTATAGGAGGTTCTCACACTTGGTGTATATTCTATATTTCAGTGATAGATGAGGCCCTGCCATACCTGGGTGCTGAAGATGCAGTAGAGGAGGTTCTCACACTTGGTGTATATTCTATATTTCAGTGATAGACGAGGCCCTGCCATACCTGGGTGCTGAAGATGCAGTAGAGGAGGTTCTCACACTTGGTGTATATTCTATATTTCAGTGATAGACGAGGCCCTGCCATACCTGGGTGCTGAAGATGCAGTAGAGGAGGTTCTCACACTTGGTGTATATTCTATATTTCAGTGATAGATGAGGCCCTGGCATACCTGGGTGCTGAAGATGCAGTAGAGGAGGTTCTCACACTTGGTGTATATTCTATATTTCAGTGATAGACGAGGCCCTGCCATACCTGGGTGCTGAAGATGCAGTAGAGGAGGTTCTCACACTTGGTGTATATTCTATATTTCAGTGATAGACGAGGCCCTGCCATACCTGGGTGCTGAAGATGCAGTAGAGGAGGTTCTCACACTTGGTGTATATTCTATATTTCAGTGATAGACGAGACCCTGCCATACCTGAGTGCTGAAGATGCAGTAGAGGAGGTTCTCACACTTGGTGTATATTCTATATTTCAGTGACAGACGAGGCCCTGCCATACCTGGGTGCTGAAGATGCAGTATAGGAGGTTCTCACACTTGGTGTATATTCTATATTTCAGTGACAGACGAGACCCTGCCATACCTGGGTGCTAAAGATGCAGTATAGGAGGTTCTCACACTTGGTGTATATTCTATATTTCAGTGACAGACGAGACCCTGCCATACCTGGGTGCTGAAGATGCAGTAGAGGAGGTTCTCACACTTCTGGCGAGGCTGGAGAATGACAGACAGGAGACCGAGGCTGCCCTCATCAGGGAGAAGGAGAGGGTGGTGAGGCTTGCCAATAAAATAGAACACCACTGTACACGCAGGATGTCTGAATTACCTGCCGTAGTGCAGAGAGGTCGGTTTGTTATAATACATACATACTGTATATCATTGGTTGTTTGTGTAATTAAGCAGGTATACTTTTGGTTGTTGTAACGTCTTCTTAAGTTTTGAAGTTATGACCTTCACACGTGTATTAGAAAATAATCTAAAATCATAATACTTTTATCCATGCAAATGTTTGCATGTGCCATTTTAAGCTCTAATAGATATATGTCAGATGAGCATATGCTGTGTCAAGTTGCCTGATGTCATCTTAGTCTGTTGTCATTGTTGTTTGTTAGAACAATGGTGAATACAGAGTTATTGCCCTTGATAAGTTTTAAACAATTTGCTTTGAATGTTTCTTTTAATTAGATCTTACCTACGATTGACAATGTGTAAAATGTGTGCATGCTTTATAGAGTTATTTCCCTTCATAAAGTAACATGACCGAATGTTAAATGAATATACTTCATTAAATAGTATTAGAAACAGCCAGAAACAGTCCCTATAAAACTGGTAAACCATGCACAATCTGTGAGAGTTGACAGTTGTAAATATTATTGAATTTGTGTGACCTTGGGCTGTCTTGGGCATCTTTTCAAAGAAATGAACTATTTTATGATTGGAAGCTGTTAAAGGAATATTTGTCAAAACATGCATCCTTCCAATACTAACGGCTTTGCTCCATCTCCTAAAATCCCGTTTGATTTACATCAACAGTTGTTTTGTTATTGTAGAGCATGAAGAATGCATCATGGATCTGAATGAGTTACAATGGCACGTGTCGTACAGCAGTCGCACTGAAGCCAGAATTAAGGATCGCGTAGACATTGCTGAAGTACTCAACAGAAGGCTCAAGGAAGATATTGTCTTTGTGAAAAAACACATGTAAGATGAAAATTTGCTGATGTTTTGCTTTATTTTACTATTTTCTATACTCTGGAAACTCTGGGTTGCATGTTCATTTTGCAACCAGAAGGAACCAGTTGAAGGTACGGCAAGTTGACAAATTGATGCTGATTAATCTGTCAGATTGGGCCATAATTGTGGCTGCCGAGAGTGCAGATCTACAAATGAAGTAAATTAAACAATCACAACAACTTATTTAAGGCAAGAATGGTAAGCCAGGTATATGTCTCTTAGGGACTGTTTTGTATAACCTCATATAGATACAACTGGTGTATAATTGCTGTCATCTTGGCATATGTTGTAAATATTTAACAATTTGTTTATGTTAAATGCACAAAAATAAGGAAAAAGAATTGTAAATTTAGAGCATAATTCGGAATGCCTCCGTGGCCAGGATAGTAAAGACGCTGCGCCTAAAACTTTCTTGCCTCTCAACGCTGCGAATTGGAATCCAACAGCTTGACTTTTCAGTGAGCAAGTGTCGATAAAGTATGTATACAGTACTGGTTCTACCCAGAAAAAATGAGGTGGTCTGCCTCTATTACAAAAAAAAAATGACTGTCATATGTGGTCTAACTTGTGCTAAAATGACGTAAATGACTGTCATATGTGGCCTTACTTGTGCTTAAATGACGTAAATGACTGTCATATGTGGCCTAACTTGTGCTAAAATGACGTAAATGACTCATATGTGGCCTAACTTGTGCTAAAATGACGTAAATGACTGTCATATGTGGCCTAACTTGTGCTAAAATGATGTAAATGACTGTCATATGTGGCCTAACTTGTGCTAACATGACGTAAATGACTGTCATATGTGGCCTAACTTGTGCTAAAATGACATAATTGACTGTCATATGTGGCCTAACTTGTGCTAAAATGACGTAAAACACAATTCCAACAAAGAGTCTAATTCATAAATAAACAATAAATAAACTATTACATAAACAAATTCTAAGTTGCCTTGCTGTTTGCTCATTTAAATCTCAACTTCGTTGTTTTTTTCAGACCTCTTGTTGAAGAAAAACTAGAACTGGAGCTGGAAGCCATGGAAAAGATAAGAAATGCTCAGTGTGATGTATGTAACTAGAGTAAAACATTGTCTTAAAGAAAAGGATTAAACTGTTATTAATTAGATCAGAAAAGTTGTTCAACAATGCTTTGTCCAAACTTCCGTCATTTTATATCCAGTTGTAATTTCGTCAATCTCAACTACTGATGCATTCATTATGGCTGAATTTAGGGGAAAAGGTATAACGTGACACTATTACTTTGCTCAGACGGTAAGCCACTGTACTGATTGGGTCATCATGTATATAAAAAAAACCATATCTTTCATATAGAGGATGTTACATGAGTGACTGTGCATTATTGATTTTAATAAACGAGTTGAATAAAATGATAAGATATGAGGCTCTGCCGAGTATCCTATCTCTTTATCCAAGGACTTTATTAAAGTCAATAATACACAGTCATGAATATAAGATTCTATTTATCACATAACACACCTATGATGTGAAGTTTCACTTTGTAAGAAAAATCCTGATGTTTTGTTGTTTTCATGACGTCAGCTATGTTACTTGGCTGTAAGACATTCACACCACAAACAGTGTGACACCTTCACCTAAATTTAAAGATGAATGGCCACCCTTTTTGTAGTATTATCAATTAACAACTCTTAAACATCATGTGAACATTTCTTGATAGTCCCCGAGAGAAACATATATTTAAAACCGCTACTAAGTTGTATGTAAATATAAGTATTATTTGCATGACGTAGATACTACTTTTACCACTGCGTAACTGCACGGGGAAATGAGGTAAATCTGAATTGTATAGCTGCACAACTGCCAGATAATTGATAAATACATTATTTACCTGTGCATTAATTTAACTGTTCAAAGTTTTCTACGTCATGCAATAAAATCTTATTCTCACTTTTCACAGATATTGCAATGTGTGAATTGTCTATTGTTGCGTATTGAGTTTGATTTAAATAAACATAAACATTTTCATGAAACAAAACATGGCCGGAGAACTTTAACGTTACTAACATGCATTTTATAAAGTAAGATTTCATCAAATAATGATAAATATTTAAGGTGTCTAAATGTATCTTATGATATACCATGCAAACAATTGGGACTAACTGTTTTACTGTACACAAATATAGTGATTCGGTCCTCATTTGCATCTGTAATACACTACTGATAAATAGGTCATGGCCTTATTATACCTCCAGAAGCCATGTTATGTGATAAATGATATTAAAAGGTAGAACAAGATTCCAACAATACATATAAATAAATAGCAAATATGAATAAACTGAAAATTCAAGTATGGTTTACATCGTTGATTGTCTCTAGACTAACCAAGAGTTGGACTCAACAAAGAACAGGCAGACAAAGACAGTAGCCAAGAGTAACGAAGCCAACATGATGGCAGAGAAAGAGAGAGGTCACATCAAGCATGAGCTTGGCACAGTAAAAGATGCTCTTGCAGGCATCAAGTAAGCTTTATTTTTTATGTATTTATGCCCTTCTAATCAGAGAGAACACCAGATTATATTGAAAGTTTCCTGTTGCTTTTTTAGTCATCACTTTTAGCAATCAACATAGTCTCGAACCTCTCCCAGACCTCTCACAAAAATTTGATGACAGATTTGCCCGATCATAGCATGGTATAAATATAACCAAGGAACAGAGGTGGCCCTGTGCAGAACACAGACTCAACTGTTACCCAAACAAGATGCCTAGACCCACTGCAGGGGATTAGTTCAGTGTTTTCACAATTCACTGTATATCCTGCATCCAGCTTTCAATGCATGCATTACTGGGATATATTGGGGAGTGGGACTTTCTTTCCTTTGTTATCACCAAAATATAACTTACACTAATCACAAAAAAAAAATGATGCAAGTCAGTGGAAACTCGGATATTACAACCGTTCTTGAACTATAGGAGAAATTGAGGATTTGCAGTGGCTTATTATGTCTCTCCAAAGAGCTTTCAGTCAGTCTGTGTGTCCATCTGTAGCAAATCTTGTCCGTGCTACTCAACCTAAACAGCTTGTTGCATTTTGATGATTTGTATGAAGCATGAAGATGATGTCTAGTTGTTGATATCTGGTAATGTCAGTAAGTTACCCAGTAATGAAAAACTTTGTCTGCACTGGCATTCCACTTTCCCTGAAGGAAACCTTATCAAACTTCATGGGTTTACTGCCTGTGGTAAGAGGATGACCTTCATTGTTTTTGAGGTCAGTAGGTCACAGGTCATTGTCACTGTGACTAGAAAATGAAAAATATTGTCCACACTTTAATTCCTCTTTCTCTGAAGCAAATCTAATAGAACTTCATGGGTGGACTACCTGTAGCAAAAGTTTGAATAGGTAATGGGGTAAGCCATCGTCGGATACCCACTCCATTGGAGTAAAACGTAATATCAATCGTGGGTATCCGACGATGATGGTAAGCTAGCAAAAGAAATAATCTCCATCTAGACTAAAGCATGCGATGAGAAAATGAGCATTAATGTTGTACATTCTGGTCTGGGTTGTGAGTTTTTAGACCAAACTTGCTTGACCATTTTACCAACCTCAAGTTTGATATTCATTGTGCTTACCATACACTACAACAACTACATCGGATTCCTAGGTATTTTTTTGCCATCACTAAAGACATAAGGAACTTCATCTTGAGGAGCAAATCGAGACTAATAGGTTGGGTGTTTGATTAGTTGAAGGCAGCACTGTGTGGGATCATTTTTCAATTGTCAGATCAAAGAAAGTGGGTTATCACTGTTTTACACACATGTAATTCATTAAAACTGTATATTTAAATGACATTATTCTGGATTGTATTGATGCTAACCTACCAGGACCCGTGTTTTCCTTTTATGGCCCTTGAATTAACGAAAATTGGTGTATTTTGTCTTGTCTGCACTCTAGCGGCTCCATTTTTCATCCAATCTTTACCAGACTTTACCAGATTATTAATATCAATGAAAGCCCGGACGAATTTTGAAAACAATCCAGATCGAACCAGTAGCACCAGAGTTATAGCCCTTGATTTAGTTAAAAATGCTGTATTTTGCCTTGTTAAGATGATAGGGCTTTCATTTTTAATCCGATCTTTACCAAACTTTACCAGGTTGTTAATATCAATGAAAGCTTGGACAAGTTTGAAAACCAGCCAAATCGGATTAGTAATACCAGAGTTATGGCCCTTGATTTAGTTAAAAATGCTGAAACTTTGCAGGGATGATCAGTATCAAGCCTAGTTGTGCATATCATCACCAAGTTCCGGTTGAATGATTTTTACAGAGTTATGGCCCTTTAAAGGTTTTAGTACAGAAACTTTGTCTCGACTAGTTCTCCTGAACCCCTAGACGAATGATCAGTACCAAGCTAAATTGTGCATATCATCACCGTGTTCCGGCTGAACGATTTTTGGCAGAGTTATGGACCTTTATAGGTTTTAATGCACAAACTTTGTCCGAACTAGTTCTGCTGGCCGGATTTCAGCGAAATTAAGCAAGGTTGATCAGTATCAAGCCTATTTGTGCATATCATCACCGTGTTTCAGTTGAATGATGTTTGGCGGAGTTGTGGCCCTTTAAACATTTTAACACACAATTTTTATCCAGATTAGTCTCTTCTGAACTCCCTGCCAGATTTCAACGAAACTTTTCAGGGATGATCAGTACCAGGCCGCGTTAAGCATGTCATGGCCACGTTACGGTTGAATGATTTTGGCAGAGTTATGGCCCTTTATAGGTTTTAATGCACAAACTTTGTCCGAACTAGTTCTCCCGGCCAGATTTCAGCGAAACGAAGCAAGGTTGATCAGTATCAAGCCTATTTGTGCATATCATTGCCGTGTTCCAGTTGAATGATTTTTGGCGGAGTTGTGACCCTTTAAACATTTTAACACACAAACTTTATCCTGATTAGTCTCTTCTGAACTCCCGGCCAGATTTCAACAAAACTTTTTAGGGATGATCAGTACCAGGCCTCGTTGAGCATGTCATGGCCGTGTTACGGTTGAATGATTTTGGCAGAGATATGGCACTTTAAAGGTTTTAATGCACAAACTTTGTCCGGACTAGTTCTCCTAAACCCCTGGCCAGATTTCAATGAAACTTTGCAGGGATGATCAGTACCAAGCCTTGTTGCACATATCGTCACTGTGTTCCAGTTGAATGATTTTGGTAGAGTTATGGCCCTTTAACGGTTTTAATACACTAACTTTGTTCAGACTAATTCTCCTGAACCCCTGGCCAGATTTCAACAAAACTTGGCAGGGATGATCTGTACAAAGCCTAGTTGCACATATCATCGCCGTGTTGCTGTTGAATGATATTTGACAGAGTTCTGTTCCATTATTTATACACAAACTTTATCCGGACTAGTTTTTGGGAACTCCTGGCTGGATTTCAATGAAATTTAGCAGGAATGATCAGTACCAAGCCTTGTTGTGCATATTGTTGTTGTGTTCTGGTTGAATGATTTTTATTGGAGTTGTGTCTCTTTAAAGGTTTTAATACACAAACTTTGTCCAGACTATTTGCAGCCAGGTTGCATTTATCATTAACGTGTTCCAGTTGAATGATTTTTGGCAGATTTAATTATTGTCTTTTCGCCAGTGGGGGAGACATCTGTTTTTACTAAAAAGAACCTCTAGTTCTAATTTGGTATGGTTATTTAGGGACTCGAGGCACAACATAATTATATAAAATGAGTTTTGACCTCCTGCATAAAGAGGCCTCTCGACAGCGGTGCAACTTGTGGAACTTGCAGTAATTTATTATAACAGAGTTCCCGCCTTGTGATGCTAACTCCCTCCATACCCTTTGAGATTTCATGTTCATGTGTGGTGTATTTCTTAGTCAAGAATGCAGGGAAAATGATTTTGTCTTATGTGCCACAACAGCTAATTTCCCAACCCTCACCCCACAGACAAACACACACCACCACAGACTCCATATAGCAAGTATAGCGATACAGGCCCTCTTGGGTCTCTTATTTTTTTCTTTCGGGACAGTTGCAATTTTGTTGCTTATCTCTATTTGTAACGTTTCAAATAATTCCAAGTCGATTAAATATGATATAATTTTTTTTAAATTTTGATGTTGAGCATGAATATGACTTAAGTTTGTGAACTTGGGGCCAGTTGTTCTCATCAAATATTAGTGTCTAAATTGTAATATTCTGAATAGTCTTAATATCTTAAGTCAGATAGTATTCGACCTGAAGTCAAAACTATTTTTGATTAGGTTTTACTGAGAATTATTTACACAAATTGTAATATGCCAAAATAATTTGAATAAATTGTAATATGCCAAAATAATTTGAATTACCGGTATATAAGATTTGCAAGTATTAACCTTTTTTAGGAAAACTTGCGTAGTGCTGCAAGTTATATCTGAATCAAGATTGCCGTGTGTCCCTTTAAGAGTGGGATTGTTGTATTTATAGGGATTTAGAAAACTTGAAATGCATTCAAAACTCAGGGATATAATGAATTTGACCAAATGAGTGTGTTTCAGTGAGGAGCTGTCACTGGCTAAGATGACGTACAATGCATACATACATCAGATCAACGAAATAGAACAGCAGCTGAAGGACAATGAACAGGAACTCAAGGTGCTGGAAGTGAAGAATGAAAACGCTAAAGTGGCGGAGGAAATGCAAGCAGTTAAGGTATGTATGGAGTGTGGTGATTTGAGTTACTTCGATAGTTCTTATATAAGAGATAATTATATATTCAGTACATTTCCGATTTAAATATCAATTTCCAGTATCATGTGAACAAAATGAACATGTATGAAATGCGACATGTGCATGGATTGAAACGCATGTATGCAGGAAACATGTTTATGAAAGGCAAAATGTTAACATGTGTATGAAAGGCAACATGTTGAAGGAAATGGCAACATGTATAGGACACGCAAGATGTATATAAAATCCACTATTCAAATGTGCATGTATTTTCTAAACAAATTTAGATTTACATTACCAATGATTGTAATTACTGTTTCCACAGGTTCGAGATATAAGTACCATGACTAATTACTGTTTCCACAGGTTCGAGATATAAGTACCATGACTAATTACTGTTTCCACAGGTTCGAGATATAAGTACCATGACTAATTACTGTTTCCACAGGTTCGAGATATAAGTACCATGACTAATTACTGTTTCCACAGGTTCGAGATATAAGTACCAAGATTTGCGAGTATGAGTTTGATTATGGACGTCTAGATTCTGAGAATGCACAACTTCAAGCGGACCTCGATAACAGGGTAGGTGCATGTACACAGTCATGTATTCAAATACCAGGGTAGGTGCATGTACACAGTCATGTATTCAAATACCAGGGTAGGTGCATGTACACAGTCATGTATTCAAATACCAGGGTAGGTGCATGTACACAGTCATGTATTCAAATACCAGGGTAGGTGCATGTACACAGTCATGTATTCAAATACCAGGGTAGGTGCATGTACACAGTCATGTATTCAAATACCAGGGTAGGTGCATGTACACAGTCATGTATTCAAATACCAGGGTAGGTGCATGTACACAGTCATGTATTCAAATACCAGGGTAGGTGCATGTACACAGTCATGTATTCAAATACCAGGGTAGGTGCATGTACACAGTCATGTATTCAAATACCAGGGTAGGTGCATGTACATAGTCATGTATTCAAATACCAGGGTAGGCGCATGTACACAGTCATGTATTCAAGTACCAGGGTAGGTGCATGTACACAGTCATGTATTCAAATAATTGACCTTTAAGGATATAATAATTTCCTAGAAATTTTCTTACATAAAAATCAAAGGTTTTTTATTACAGGACTGTATATGAATTTTAATAGTAATAGTAATACCCATAAAGACAAATAAGAAGCTAACAATAGTTGCCTGTTTGCATGACTTTGTCACCTTTTAAAATGTAAGAGTCATACAAAAATTAACTTAAAATCAGCTTGATAGGACTGTGATGATTTTGATGATAATGAGGATGCTACTAGGGATGATGATAATGATGATGACGGCTGCGAGAATGACAAGAATTGAATGAAAATTTACAATTTCAATAAAATTTAATGAATAAAGTTTAATGAACATGATGAACAAAGTCAAGAACTGGTATTTATAAAAAATAATGGAAACATACAGTTGAAAATGACATTTACAGAAAACGCAGTACACAAACACGATAAATGAGTTAGAGTTGGCCATCAAGAAGCGTGACAAACGACTGCGGCAAGTTGATCTTAAGAACCAGGAGGTACAGATGGAGGTACAGGACTACATGGATAAGATCAGTGACTGGTGAGTTTATATACCCACCAATATACTTACATCAGTAAGGCCATTCTTAAAAAAAATTCGGTTTGCTGTGCTCCGAATCAAAATGTTTTAAGTGTGTAAGTGTAGGTAAGACCTTTTTTTTTTACACAGTCCTCTGACAGGCGTGAAAGCATGTTTACAAAACATAGTTTCCTGTCTGTATTACACATACCATCTGTTTTAATGTGTCTAATTTAATATTGCTATGTTTTCAGTTTAGATTGATTTATAATAATATAATAAAAAGTTAATTTTATTTTTTATTATATTATTATAAGTCAATCTATATAAACAAAATTAGTGTGATTTGCGGCGCGATCGTAAATAAATGCAAAAAATACCAAAAAATTTGCAGCTGCCTTTATAGTGGGCAGAGCAAACAGCAATCCAACACATTTTTAAGAATGGCCTAATATATAGGAAATATTTAGGGAAATTCTACAAATCACGTCACAAACTGCTGGTCCATTGTTTGTGTAAAACACCTCATTGACATGCAGAACGAAGATGTACAACAAAGCTATTTGTTAAAAATGTTTTTTTTGTATAAAGTTGCAAAACTCTATTTAAATATGTTCTTCTACATTCATGACAGCTAAGACACTCGTATTTCATATTTAAATACTGCAGGGCTTTTTTCATTCATAAACAGGGGCCCTTCCCGGGTTCCCCATGTGAAACTTTTCCCCCTGTTTGGCTGAAAATGTTTTTTTTTTGGCTTAACATTATTTCCCCTCTAACTTTCTCAACATTATTATGTTTAGGATACATTTGTAGAAGACAGTTAATCTTGTGTCTATATACTTTTTTTTTGCCTAATACATTGTTCCCCCTATATCTTGAAATCACATTATATTTTCCCCTTTACAGACCAAGTTGCATTCAAGTACCCTAAAAATGCGTTTCGTTTGCATTCCGTTTGCATTCCATTTTTATAAATGCATTTTTTAAAATGCAAATCATTTGCGTTCTTGAATGCATTCAGCATTTATAAACGAAACTATGCGTTCATTTAAATGCTTTGCACTGAACGCAACAGAATGTGTGCGTTTAAATGCTCAAATGGAGAAAATGCATTTGCGTTTGTTCGTTCAACATTTACCAATCGCAACATCCCTCACGATTAAATGAAGCATGATATCCAGTCATGCAATTTTTATCACGATTCGGCGACTTGTGTTTATGTTAGAATATTGAAGAATGGGTCCATTTGTTGACATTATTTGTTAGTGCACATACATGATGATTATTCTGTTTTCTTCCCGGTTTATGTTAGTTTAATCAAAATGTAGCATAATATTATATGACACCATATAACAATATACCGGCTGTTTTTATCAACATTAATTTAGTTTTATATTGAAATTATTTAAAGTGTGAGCTACACAATAAATATAATTGTTCCCGTTTTGAATCAGTAAAAATTATAGTAAATGTGTAATCGTGCTTCAGCGGTTCTAAAACACCATTTACACAGCGTAATTCTTTATATTAAAATACTGAAAAACGCACTTCGTTATAATCGAGACTTTAATAATCAACTCAAAAGGAAAAAGCTAGAAGTTATCCAAAATACAGAAATGCATTTGCTTTCATTTAGTTCGTTCAGTCATTGCGTTTGTTTTCAGCATTGAGCGTTTTAAAAAATGCATTCATCGTTCATTTTTTAATAGAACATAGAATAAAATGATGGCTTGATGATATTGTCTTCACTCGAAAATGAAGACTTTTTTGTTTTTAATGAAAGATGGTACAGTTGATTCATCTGGACCACTTTTCTTGTGCAATGTATCCTGGCCCCAGATGGCATGTATCCTGGCTCCAGATGTCATGTATATTGGCCCCAGATGTCATGTATCCTGGCCCCAGATGACATGTATCCTGGCCCCAGGTGTCATGTAACCTGGCACCAGATGTCATGTATCCTGGCCCCAGATGTCATGTATCCTGGCCCCAGATGTCATGTATCCTGGCCCCAGATGTCATGTATCCTGGCCTCAGATGTCATGTATCCTGGCTCCAGATGTCATGTATCCTGGCTCCAGATGTCATGTATCCTGGCCCCAGATGTCATGTATCCTGGCCCCAGATGTCATGTATCCTGGCCCCAGATGTCATGTATCCTGGCCCCAGATGTCATGTATCCTGGCCCCAGATGTCATGTATCCTGGCTCCAGATGTCATGCAAATGACTACAAAAACATGCGGTTTTCTGACAGCTATTCGATTTTGGTAAAAAAGGCTCCTCAAGGGTCATATGATTTTATCATTGGTTATTTCTAGACTGCTTTTAGAAACATCTCCTCTAAAACTACTGTGTATCTAACTCCTATAGTCAGCGTCAGAAGGTCGCCGATGAGAAGAATGTGGCACGTATCCAGAAGGAAATGCTGAAGATTGACCAGCAGATGGATATCACCATGGAAGAACACAACCGTGTCAATTCACTTAACCTCACTATAGGGGAATCCCTGCAGACAACACAGGAGAAGACATTCAAGATGGAGGAAAGTCTCAAGGTGGTCACATTTTACTGTTTACGTCAAATTTTAACACTAGTTTTTCTTGGTAAATATTCAGAACTCTAGCTAAATGTTTCCATAAATTTACTTACAGTTAGCCAATGTATTCCACTAAACAGTTAATAAGAAGTCACCTATATACAGTTTGAAGCACTCTTCTCAGTGTGAAGGTTTTCACTATTGCCATATCTGACTAACAGCTTGGAATAGCCAACAAAATACTGCAATAATGTATTTTAGGTCAGATAAACATACATATGTGATAATAAGTTCATGTAATACATAACTATAGCCTGACAAACATCCTTGGCAAGGCTTTATCAAAGGTCAGTTATAGCAGATACAGTTTAACATTACCTTCCTCATCAAGTTATTAATGACAAGTTGGCTGTAGTTGTTTCTTTATATTGTAAGAGTGTGTACAACAGAAAACTTCCACTTTAAATGTACCAACTGAATTGTGATCATTATTTTAAAAGAATATTTGGTGTCGAAAAAAACATGATAAAAAGTGTCATTATTTTACTTGATAATTTTCTCCTTGGTGTTAGATTACTGCAGATACCCTGCACAGGCAAGTGAAAGACGAGGTCCACCAGAGGGCAGTGTTGTCATCCCGCATTACCGCTGATTCTACGGATCTACAGAAGTCGAAAGTTGATATGCGTGAGAAAAAAAACAAGGTGAGCCTATTGTACCATTGTTGAATTTGTATTTTACGGACAAGTGAAGATAATGTGAAGTTAGGTCGGTAACTATTTACAGATGTTCATCTGAGATTATTGCTTAACTGTATGGTAAGAACCCACAGATCTCAAAAGATTGATTCCTGTGAAGGTCCAGGCTACTCATTTAGTCACAGAGAGATGTCGTTTTTCTCACTTGTGTGTCTGGCTTTTAAGGTATATTTTTTTATTTTGTCGAAGATGTAGTGACTTAAATACCCTTCACACTGGGTGTCAACAAAATATTTATCAGGATTTTCTGTATAAATGTTGATACTGATACTAACTCAAAAATGCATATTCAGTTGTGGCTATTTTAAGCACGTATTCATAAATGTTGGTATTTAATAGGCACATATATTTTAAATATATGATAAAAACATGCACGAATTCTTGTATAAAGACAGTGTTGTGAAATTTGGAAGTTTGGTTATTTCAAATAAAATGACTTAAACTGAAATCATCGCAATGTACATGTTCACTATTTTTGCTCATTACACATATGGTGGGATAAGTACTTGTGAGACAGGATCTTTGATAAGTTTGTCTTCATCAATTGACTCCTTGGACCACTCATTCAACTTGATGGATATATTGTCTCATACATATGTCATATGTTTATTTTTGTTTCACAAGTTTTCTTAAATTTACGGCTTAGAATTGGATGCTTAGCCCTCCATCGATCTATGTTATATTGTATAACGTTTAACACGATGTGTTCAAACCCCCATATATAGCAGCTGGATAATAAATGATTGTTCAGTTTACTCTACTTTGTATCAGATCTTATATGACTATGACGATGACTATGATGAAGCCAGAATATCGGTAATAAATTACATAGCATCTCAATAGATCTCGATAGATATAATTTGAAAGCAACACAAATTACAACTTTAATGCCAGTTATGTAAGGCAGGGTACAACATCTAGGTAAGTCAAAGAATAGTTGCATTACGGAAGTCCAGACTGTTGCATAAATTTAATGACATCACTTTCCTTCAACTGTAGGCTGACCAGTCTTAAACTCACTAGATTGTATGTACCTGGCTGTCTGGGGTTGCTTACCATTATAGAAAGCTTTTGATTGGACAGCAAGATTCAAGACCCATCTGCTTGTATAGTTTTTTTTCTGATTTTCAAAAATGATTTGCCTTTAGAGTAAAATCCAGTTGAGGTGCTATGTTTTAAGTAAATGTTGTTGTTATGTATATGTTATACAAGGTAACCATTAACACTGTCGTTGTCATCCGTTGTATCATCACATGCATGTATGTTAATTCTAATTGTATACAGTTACATGTATGGTGGGATAAGGCCATAAAAAATGAATAACCTGGTTTTCAGGCCCGCCCGCATGTCTTTTTTTGGTGCCGCATTGCCGATTTTATCTCAGAAGTAATAAAATAAAAAATTGGAAATGCGCTTCCGAAATTTCGAGAAAAAAGTTCCGCATCCAAGTTCGTTCAGGTTTTTACATGCAACTACCTCAGGGGTATCCCCTTGTGGGTAGACTGGTGCGCGGCCGACTATCTGCCGCTCTGCTCGCTAGCTTGTGAGTGTTGCAGTCGTACGGGTACCAATCTAGGAGAGTCAGACGCTTGGAACTAGTAGGTGCTACAGAACAGGCGATTTATTCAAGCGTCTAATCGACAAAGTCTCACAACAACATGCAATAATGGCGGTGTCATCGAGTCGATTGAAGTTCATGCGTGATCTAATACAAATAGACGGACTTATTGTGATTGAAAGAAGCATAAGTCGGGAAGAAATGATAAGGTAATGATCGACAATAGAGATGAGCTGATCCAACTGGTTATTGCACATGTATTTCGAGATATTTTGCATCAATACATGTATTGGAATTAAAAGTTTGGGTTAAAAAAAAAATCGCCCGCATGTCTGTTGACCACTGTAAAATTGTAAAAAAAAATGCGCCCGCCCGCATCTCTTCTCAGAAAAAGTGGCCTGAGAACCAGGTAATTAATTTTTTGTGGCCTAAGTACTTGAGAGACAGATTTGATGTATTTTTACCTCAACGAAATGATAACCATCTGCTCAATATGAACTCCAAACAAACAAAATGCTTTGTTTACTGTAACCCCCCATTTTTGTCTTGACTCTACATTTGTTTACCCTACCTCAAAGGCACAAACAAAACTAATTTTTTCTTATGTTTAGTAGTGTTTTTATAGAGGAGAAACTATCTCATGTTTTAAAAACATGTTGTTTTTTTCTTCTTCTTTTTTAATAATAAAGATAGATTACCTCTCTACCAATAGTTTGTTTTCAACCTGTTAAAAACAGCAACAGTCTTTTATGTAGGTCTTATCAGGACTTGTGTTTGAATATCATTTTTGAAGAGAAAAAATGTGTACCACATGTTCACAGTACAGTGATTATGTGTTGCTGTATATGGGTGATCAAAATATTCCCAAACTCTTACTTATTGTTTGCAGTTTTAATACTGTTCTTAGGTTGAGCTCTGCAATAGTTTATATCTGGAGTTGGTATGCATGAGTTTTTCCATGTAGGCACAAACATGTTAGGTTAATCTCCCCATTAAAAACAATTTTTTCTGAACACTTATTTCATTGTCTGAGTTGCCCATGCCAAACAACAGAAAAGGCTGTTTGTACCTACATACATGTGACTGGGAAAACCCATGAGAGCCATATTCCAGAATAAGTCTACTGTTCTAGGAATTGTTCACCAACAAAAGCTGCAATCTCACCAAAAATAAACTACAACACTCAGCAAAGATAAAATACAAACTCATCAAATATAAACTCACAAAGATAAATTACCTATTCACCAAATATAAGCCAAAGACAAATTACACACTCACCAAATATAAGCCAAAGATAAATTACATATTAACCAACGATTAGCCAAAGATAAACTAAACGCTCACCAAATATAAGCCAAAGATAAACTACACACTCACCAAATATAAGCCAAAGATAAACTACACGCTCACCAAATATAAGCCAAAGATAAACTACACACTCACCAAATATAAGCCAAAGATAAACTACACGCTCACCAAATATAAGCCAAAGATAAACTACACACTCACCAAATAGTAGCCAAAGATAAACTATACACTCACCAAATATAAGCCAAATATAAACTACACGCTCACCAAATATAAGCCAAAGATAAATTACATATTCACCAACGATAAGCCAAAAATAAACTATACGCTCACCAATAAGCCAAAGATAAACTATACACTCACCAAATATAAGCCAAAGATAAACAACACACTCACCAAATATAAGCCAAAGATAAACTATTAATCACCAAAGATAAGCCAAAGATAAACTACACACTCACCAAATATAAGCCAAAGATAAATTACATATTCACCAACGATAAGCCAAAGATAAACTAAACGCTCACCAAATATTAGCCAAAGATAAACTACACACTCACCAAATATAAGCCAAAGATAAACTACACACTCACCAAATATAAGCCAAAGATAAACTACACACTCACCAAATATTAGCCAAAGATAAACTATACACTCACCAAATATAAGCCAAATATAAACTACATGCTCACCAAATATAAGGCAAAGATAAATTACATATTCACCAACGATAAGCCAAAGATAAACTACACGCTCACCAAAAATAAGCCAATAATAAACTACACACTCACCAAATATAAGCCAAAGATAAACTATACACTCACCAAATATAAGCCAAAGATAAACTACACTCACCAAATATAAGGCAAAGATAAACTACATGCTCACCAAATATAAGCCAAAGATAAACTACACACTCACCAAATAGTAGCCAAAGATAAACTACACACTCACCAAATATAAGCCAAAGATAAACTACACACTCACCAAATATAAGCCAAAGATAAACTACACGCTCACCAAATATAAGCCAAAGATAAATTACTTATTCACCAATGATAAGCCAAAGATAAACTACACGCTCACCAAATATAAGCCAATAATAAACTACACACTCACCAAATATAAGCCAAAGATAAACTATACACTCACCAAATATAAGCCAAAGATAAACTACACACTCACCAAATATAAGGCAAAGATAAACTACATGCTCACCAAATATAAGCCAAAGATAAACTACACACTCACCAAATATAAGCCAAAGTTAAACTACACACACCAAATATAAGCCAAAAATAAACTGCTATTGAAGAGCTTGTGCTTTACTGGTATACTTCTAGAGTTTGGACATATTGTAATCAACCGTCATGCTATATTATGTGCCTTATAAGTTTATGGAATGTGTATGGAGATATATAACTTGGGACAAGGTGTTTTAGCAGACGACAATGAGTTTGTGAGTCACCTGTTCCAAAAGGAGTTCCAAGTGATACTTCTCCAAACAAATTTAATAAATGTTTCATTTATGTATACTTTCTTATTGTGTTCATCAAATTTAAGGGTTTTATTAACATTTGTCATATAATTGTGGTAACCCTATAGCAAAGGATAATATAAAGACGTCATCGAGTAATTTCTTTAAAAGCAATGTCTTAGAGGATTTCTGATTGTTGTCAGAAGTCAAACACTTAGATCAGGTATGTTTAATGTATACCAGAGACACCTTTCTTCTTGTTTCTATTTTGACACTTGGCGAGTTCCGTTTATTTATATTGTAAAAGCAGTTTCGGCATCTAGTAAGGTTATCTCTATTGAAAATGAATGAGACAGTATGAAAGTATACAATATTAAGGTATATTTGATTGACAAATATTTATGATTGTTTCACTATACAAGACAAAACTGTTGTAACAACTGTATGTTAAATGTGCTAATATGATAACAGTATAATTACGATGTTATGGGAAGGGTAAATGTATGAGTTTACAGTCTAGATAATAACTAATTTAGAATAATTATAAATCACAGCTTACATGTATATGATAACCAGAGACTGATAAGGGGAAAGCATAAATGTTTGAGTTTTAAAGAGTAGTAATAACCACTTAGACTAAATGGGAAAGGTTCTCAAGATTTCTTATGGCAGCGGTAAGTGTGATGTGTGAAAAATTGTGTATCCTAACTGGCACAGAAAACAATAAAAACCATTACAGTTTAGGTTGGCATGCATGTAATATAAAATATTTAAGTCAGTTTCTCCATACACGAGGATAATGCCCATGTAATCCAGTAGTTAAATGGCTATTTACTAATATTAAAAAAATATATATCAAAAAGAGTAGACAAGTAAAATGTTTGTTTATTGTGACAGTTATAGAAAAGGTATACCTAATTACTTATTTTAAAATGATTTTGTTGAAATGTTTCAAGTAAAACATTGAACATCTTAGTCCCAAATGTGTTTTAACAGGTTTCAGCATATTACAGAGACATACAAATGAATATTGCATTTTGATTAACTACTACTATGTCCACCACCACAGGCCAAAGTATTGTTATGTTTTCAAGGATCTGCCGATTTTCATTTACATTCGATAACTCTAACCACTTGAGATAACGTGGTTGAAACTTGATGCATGTATGTAATCTAATTAAAATGTATGTTTTGAAATGATCTATTTTAACAGGCTGGCAAGGTGGCTGATGATGTGGTTAATGCTGTCAAACAAGTGAAGGACAAGGTGGAAAAGTTACGTTCTGCCAAACAGGACAAGACTAGGGTAAATACAAACTTCTGCCGAAAACTTGTTCGAGAGTAGTTCAATATTCTATTGAAAAACTGAGATTCTGGTTCGATCCCCTGCCTCACGTGTCTTTTGGATGAAGCTTTAAACAGAGGTCCAATAGATATGAACTGTGTGCTGGCTGCACAAGAACACTTGTTTTTGAGAAGCTATTGAGAATATAATACAATGCAATACTGTGAATTGGGTTTTACCCAAAAGAGTTTATATTTGCTAATATGTGTGAGAACACTTACTCACAAATTCAAACTCTTGTGTGATAAAACAATACTTTTAAAAGTTCAAGGTCAGATTTTTCATGACTTAAATTTTCAAAATCCTTGCATGTCTTCCAATTGTTGCTTACAATTTGAGGCTATCATAAGCGAAACCAAAATTTAGAAATCCATGCAGTGATAGTGGATTAATGATCTGAGATATTTTTTATGAAATTTAGCATTTATTTAGGGCAAAAAAGGACAAAGGTTTCTTGTTTGAAATATGCTTTTCTCTTCTGTTTGATTTTCAGAAGCATGTGATAAATTTATTCCTGGAAATTTCAAATAATAGAGATTACTGAAGGACAAATAAATTTCTATTGTGGTACACATTTTTGTGGTTTTATTATCTTCCAGCAAAAGATAAATCTATCGGCCCAGAGAGAGGAAACAATAAAACAGAAGGAAGAGTCAGAGAAGAGGTTTGCGGAAAGGATATCACAGATACAACCCCATCATCAGCACCTTAAGGTTTGTAGCGATATATGTTGTGTTTCATATACAGTAATTTATATAAAACGACATGGAAGTAAGGAACCATGAACTTCAAACAAAAAATCATTATTGTGAGGAAATTGGAAAGAAAGTCAAACTGTGGATCAGAAAGTGATATAAAATCTGTGATTAACTTACAAGATATACACATTATTGTATCGACTACAACTTGCTCTTTCTACATCCAGTTATTTTATGTATCGCTTACAAGAGTGAGTAAGCTAGGTCCCTCCCACTACAATGCCTTATTTATAATAATTATTTTGTCATTCTGAGTATTTGTGAAGAGCAGCTCATTTTAGTAACCATAAAGTAAAAATATTATATCTGTGTCATCAGGGAGATTTACTGGCAGCAAACAAGCGCCTGGATCACATAGAGTGGAAGACTGATAAAATGAACAACCAGATGGGGGACATGGACAAGTCACAGGGAATGATAGACAGACTCTTCACCAACACCGGAGTGGCTATAGAAATGTTCAAGTAGGAATATAACTGTTACAGGGTAGAGTAAGGCTAAGTTGATAGAACACAAAGTCGCAGAAGTATGATTGTCAGATTTCTCTTGACCGTGTATGCATCTTGTGGTGCGACTTCATAACTACTAACCTCTGCAATTTATTATGGATATGTATTGAAGCAATCAACATAAAGGTGGCAGTGGCCCAATGGATAGCATGTTGGACTCTGAATCAAGCGATCACAGGTTCAAACCACACTTGCACCACAGTGACTGGGTTACTTCTGTGTGTCCTTAAGCAAGACTCTTTCCTTAACCTCGTCCTTCGGACAGTGAGGTAAACCATACGGTCTCATGTATTGGAGTCTATACTCCCAGCGTGTTAAACCACCACAGTAATTTATTTGATTGATAAGAGAAGGGCAGGGTTCCTACATTCTTATATTCCCTTCCCCTCTAGCTGAAAAGACTCAAAATAACCTTAACAGTGTGTTGATGAGCTGTTAAACAACAATTCAATCTTGATCCATTTTTACCCAATATTATTTAAAGAATTTGTTTTAATAAACGTTGACCTTGCTGGATAATTTGTTTTAATAAGATATATCAGCATTTTATGCAACTACATAAATATTAAGTTTACCTGTAAGTGATAGAACTCTTACATTTACATCGAATGTTTTCCTTTGCAGTGCTGAACAGGAAGAACTTGACTTACAAATAGAAGCTGCAGAGAAAATTGAAAATTCCCTTAAAGACCAGTTTAATGATGTTCTTGGTAAGGTTTTACCAATTTAAATGGATTTCTATCTCTTTAAAACATTTTAAATGTCCTAAGTTAAAGGAACTGTCAGCAATCTGAGACTGTATTGATGTAAATTGCAGAGACAGGAATTTTGCTCTTTATGTGTAGTTAGTTCCAATGACCAAAAATCCAAATGGCTAAAACAATACTTTCATAAGACAATTTTGTGGCAACTACTTTTCAAAAACCACCTCTTGTTATTAATTTTGACAAACTGGACATTGCTTGAACTGTAAGGTGTTCAAGTTTCTTTCTTACGCTACATATATTACTTGTTGTCTCGCACTATACTGTTAGTCTTTATTGTCAATTTCAGCTCGTACGAGAGCAAATGAAACTGAGCATAGAAAGTTTATGGAGGAGAGGCGCAAAGTACTAAGGGATCTAGAGGTACAGTATTCACACAATCCATAAATGAAAATCCTTATATCCCAGTATTTTAATATGGACAGGTAATCCTGTTAAATGGTTTTAGATAGCGCACTAACTTCTTACCAATGCAACACTTGTTCATTTTCCTCTGCAAGATCTTCTTACCAATGCAACACTTGTTCATTTTCCTCTGCGAGATGTTACAAAGATCTCCCGCTTCAGTATGAAGATTTCCATCAGATTTTCCATTTTGCTCCATATCAAGACTACTACACTGCTGCCATCCACTCCATAGGGAGTCATTTGTACAAGCTATATAGCTTCATACTTGATCAATATAAAACAGTTCGAGATAAAACATTGAGTAGTGTCTTTGAGGACCTGTGAGCCTCCTTGATCAATATGGATGTTTTGATTAATAATTCGTGTATGTTATATGTTGGCTTGGAGAAGCTGGTGCAGTTATGGTGAATATTATACAATTATGGACTTTTGATGAGGTTGATAAGTGGGTCTATGGATCTGAGTGAAGTAATTTGACCAAAGATGAAGTCTGGTCATGTGATGGTAATTAAACCAATCAGAAAATTTTGCTTATTTAATATCAGCCTCTTAATGACACACTACACATTATTGTTCTTTTTGTAATTCATACTACAGACAGAGAAAGGGAACAGCATTAAGAGTAACAAGGAACTTGCCTCACGATACAGGACACTGCAGAATCACAACATGGTGGTTAAAGACAAACTCATGAATAATTTTGAAGACAGGGTTAAACTGGAAAATGCAGTTAAAGACATACGACAGGTGAATGACTATTTCTTTATCTGTTAGGTATTGACATTAAAATTATGGTTATATGTTATCAATGTTTTAAAATGATCAACTTCTGAACAGTTCTTAAAATTATCTACGATAAGAGTTTTACAGTGTAAAAATTTAAGTAATTTTCTGTTTCATTCTTTAAAATAATAGTTGTAATGCATTTAGATATTCATAAATGCTCCAATGGTAAAGATATGAATTGGACACTACATCGGATTTAAGCACTGGTTAACCTTTGGATCACAAGATTTGGATACATGCAATTGTTAATTGTGATTCAGCCCATGATAAATCCAGAGTGCTGTTATCAGGTCTTTAAAATCTAAAACATAACATTTATTAAAATCAAAATATGGATGTTTTCATTTTAGCTACAAGCATTGCAAATTCGTATGCATGGTGCCATGATGGAGTACTACAAATACCGTGGACTGTACAATACGTCCGAACTCTCGCGTATGGAGGATATGTCTATACATAACTGTAAGAAGGTAGCGACACTCCAGGAGAGCATGGACACAGCCCTTCACAACATCACAGAGTTTTTGCAGACACAGATGACAGGTGAGGCGGCCAGAAAGATGGCCTGGGAAGCCGTACAGAAACAGGAGACAAAAGCCAAAAGGCGTGGACTCTCAAACATGAAAACTAGAAGTACGATTGAAGTAACGTCATGATGAATGAATGAAGTTGCAGTTTTTAGTCAAATAAAGTTTTTCTATAGACTTTCTGTGAACAGTAGATATAAACTATTTATAATTTAATGGAATGTTGATTTTTTGCATTTAAAGAAGTATTAAGTGAAATTGCCAAAATATATTTTATACCACAAAATGCTTGCAATTGTGGTAATTCACAATTATTTCTAATTTGCATTGTTTTTACACGATCCTCTCAGTTCTAAGTCAGTCCCTGTCATCACACGATCCTCTCAGTTCTAAGTCAGTCCATGTCAGCTTCAATTCAGTCATCAATTCAATCAAATGAAATTTAAATACGATAATATAAGCAGCTGCTTTCTTTTTCTGTTCAAACACATATTCTCAATCACAATCCATAATTATCATGTTTCAGTAAATTGTGAGGTGGCTTGTACTAATAATAAATGTTTTTCTTAGTTTAAATGCAACAGAAAATACCTTTTAAGAAATAATATATTAGAAAAGATCAATACCTGGTGGGCAGGGCTTGAAGATCATCGATATCAATGTCATGTAGGCACTCAATGTTTTTTTCAAGTCCCAAATGTCAGGTTTTGATCTCGCAAAATACAAACCCACTGTAAACATGTTGTTCCTTATCCAGCAACGATTTTTTTTTAAATAAACACTCGTTTTTCTTGAGATTCAGCATAGTACAAAAAATGCTCACAACTTACAGTTTATGCGCATCTCATAACATCAAATGAAGAAAATATGCAGCTTCAGTCTGTTCTTAATAATTTAAATTTATTGTTGGAACATTGTTGGAAAGTAACAGATTGAATTTTTGATTTTCATGTTTTCTGACAGTTAAAATGACCTCTCAATGACCAATCATCATTGAGTATTTTAATAAACTATCTTAGATTAAATAAAGACTACTATTTTATCTGTCTGTTCATCTTGTATGTTTGACCTATTTAAACCATCGGTCAAATTGTATAATGAATTCATCTCCAAATATTTATATCTTAAATAATCGTGTATTTTCTCAAAATATGCATTATGGTTTTATTCCAGCGTTCTTCCTTTTACAAGTGCTTTGATCAAGATGTTTTTATTTATTTGTGCAAAGTAATTTATGTCCATTTAAATTGACTGTGATATATTTTAATGTCCGTTATAATACGGCCATGTTTGTTTTATCAAGCATTGTCTGATACTGCTGCTTATAGCCTGTGATATTAAGATGGCTGTGTGTACATGGTCAGTGTGCCTCATACACAGCCATGTAAAATGTTTGTATATGCATTTAAACAACCACACAATATACATCCGTTATTTGTTTGATAAGCATTAACATTGTTTTGAATGAAGGGAAAAATAAATATAAACATGTTTGAAATGTAACCCATTCCAACACTATTTGAAATACTGATATTTTTCAAACATTTTTTTTTTTAACTAATAAACATTTTGAGTCGAAATCTATCAAAACTACACGTTATGTTTTAGTTCAAAATTATACATTGCCTTTCAATCCATTCTACTCACGTGTATTTTACCTTTGTTTGTATGATCTGACTTTATAGTATAGGCTTGGAGGGAATTTGTCTTGTGCCTTTCACAGTGTTTGTCTTGGTGAGGATGTATGTTAAAGTCACATTCCAAATATACTTGTAGTTGACAGTGTTTAAAACTGCTACTGTATGTCTATTAATGAAATAAAATGATTATTGCAATACCTGCCTGAAATCTTAATGATGTTTTTTAAACCAACTATCGCATAGCCAGAAAAAGAGTGCTATTGTATGGGCCGCTTGTTCAGGCTAAAGGTTGTTTGGTGTTTTGCGTCATTTTTATGCTCCCTGAATATATTGGGGGGAGCCTATAGTCACTGCTTCGTCCGTCTGTCCGTTAGTCCGTCAAGGTAGGTAGGTAGGTATTTTTTTTATTATTTTTTTCAACTTGTCGGAACAACATCTTTACTGTTCTACTGGACGGACAACTTGAAGACTTCTCGGAACAACAACTTTACTGTTCTACTGGGCGGACAGCTTGAATACTTGTTGGAAAAACAACTTTACTGTTCTACGGACAACTTGAAGACTTGTCGGAACAACATCTTTACTGTTCTACTGGACGGACAACTTGAAGACTTCTCGGAACAACAACTTTACTGTTCTACTGGGCGGACAACTTGAAGACTTGTCGGAACAACAACTTTACTGTTCTACAGGATGGACAACTTGAAGACTTGTCAGAACAACAACTTTACTGTTCTACTGGGCAGACAACTTGAAGTCTTGTCAGAACAACAACTTTACTGTTCTACTGGTTCTACTGGATGGACAACTTGAAGACTTGTCGGAACAACAACTTTACTGTTCTACTGGATGGACAACTTGAAGACTTGTCGACACAACAACTTTATTGTTCTACTGGATGGACAACTTGAAGACTTGTCGGAACAACAACTTTACTGTTCTACTGGATGGACAACTTGAAGACTTGTCAGAACAACAATTATACTGTTCTACTGGATGGACAACTTGAAGACTTTGTATGTGTTCCCAATGAAGTTGGGGTTGAAAGGTCACAGGTTACAGTTTGACAGACACACCTTAAAACAGTTTATAATGGTTGAATTAAAATGAACCAGTTTTGCAGTTTTTCAGAAATGATCATAACATCTTGCCTACACTGCACCATGACCCACAAGATGTTTAAATGGGTGCAACTCATGCTGAGTTACAAAAGCAGCTTTGGCTGATCTCCTGCATGTAATTTGATGGAAATAAAACTAACTTCAAAAAATCCCATGTTGACCTTATTACCTGCTAGTCACAATTATACACCCGCTTTTCATATGCATTGAGTTTGAATCCCAATGGTTCCTATAAATCGTTATCTGCCCTTTGCCTGCAGGGTCAAGGTCACACTCATTATTGCTATGTCCCATTGATTTATACTACCCAAGCTACAACTATAACATACCCAAGCTACAACTATAACATACCCAAGCTACAACTATAACAGTTACTAAAGTTTGAAGTCTAGAGATCTGCCCTTTGCCTGGAAGGGTCAAGGTCACAACTACATTTTCTGTCACATTGAGTTGTACTTCTCAAAAAGCACCTATAACTGCAGTTTGAAGTCTCTAGTGCATACAGCTCCAGAGAAAATGACGTAAAACTTGAATGTTGACACCACCTTCGCAGCCAGAATAATAACACCTAGGTATGTTGCTTCTTTCTCTTTTCTTTGAAAAGAAGCAGGACAAAAATGGACCTCTTAAGGGAGTCCGATGATTTTCCATTTTTGTGTCGCCTTTTCGAAGAAAAATGCAATACATTGGGATCACTTTGTCGTCCGTCAGTCCATCATGAAAACTTAACGTTGGCTATAACTTTCTCATTTCGTGATATTTCTTCATCAAACTTTTTCAACTTATATATAAAGGGTCACACTGAAGGTCATTATATAGGTTAAGTACACCTTTTTTTCTTCACGAACACTTAATGTTTGCTATAACTTTCTCATTTCTTGATATTTCTTGATCAAACTTTCAATATATACTCATCATGACAACATCGACATGATCATACTAAAATATAAAGGTCAAGGTCTCAATGAAGGTCATTATATGGGTTAAATACTGATTTTTTTCTTCACAAAAACTTAACGTTGCCTATAACTTTCTCATTTCTTGATATTTCTTCATCAAACTTTCAATATATACTCATCATGACAACATCGACATGACCATATTAAAATATAAAGGTCAAGGTCACACTGAAGGTCATTTTATGGGTTAAATACTTTTTTTTTTCTTCATGACAATTTAACATTGCCTATAACTTTCTCATTTCTTGATATTTCTTTATCAAACTTTCAATATATACTCATCATGACAATGTCGACATGACCATACTAAAATATAAAGGTCAAGGTCACACTGAACATCATTATATGGGTTAAATACTAATTTTCTTCACAAAAACTTAACGCTGGTTATAACTTTCTCATATCTTGATATTTCTTCATCAGACTTTCAATATATACTCATGACAACATCAACATGACCATACTAAAATATAAAGGTCAAAATCACACTGAACATCATTATATGGGTTAAATACTCCTTTTTTTCCTTCATGAATTCTTAACGTTAGCTATAACTTTCTCAATTATTTTTATTTCTTCATCAATATTTCAATATATACTTCTCATGACAACATCGACATGGCCGTACTAAAATATAAAGGTCAAGGGCACACTGAAGGTCATTGTGTGGGTTAAATACTCTTTTTTTTTTCACGAAAAGTTAGTCAGGCAAGTTTGTCAAGGTCATTTATCTGGGTCCAAAAAACCTTGTTTTACTTTGAAAGCACTGACAGGCGACACACGTGTTTCACAGAAACACCCATCTAGTTATAGTAATAGGAAAGTATTTCGCAAAAACTTTCACTGCAAATCTGCTTGGCCGATGTCTTTTATTGTTTTCATGGAACATCCTTTTGACAAGCCAGGAGCATCAAAACTGTACCGAATAGTTACACCTACGAAAATGGACCTCCTTAGGGAGTCAAATGATTTTACATATTTATATTAATAGGAAAGTCTTTGGCAAATACTATGTCTGAAAATCTGCCTGGCCGATGTCTCTAATTGTTTCATTCTTTTATTGTTATTGTTTTCATGGAACATCCTTATGACATGCCAGGAGATATTGTACGAATGAAGTCCTTAGGATGGAAAATGTGGAAAATGGCCCCAACCCAGGGGTCCAGTGATTTTATATAGAGATATAGGAATAACTTAAAAATCTTCAAATGGCAGTAGTATTTTACTTGAAGTATCTTATTTACATAGTGCAGCATCAAGCTCCTGGGATCAACAATGTCCCAACCCGACAACTGCATTAAACACTGGAAATGCAACTGACAATGGCAACACTGGATAAACATGTCTGATGTCAGATTGATAACCTTAGATGCATGACTGTACTGCAATCATGAAGGAGAAATACAAATGCAACAAGAAGCAGTCCGAGAGACAGCCATATCCCCTGTCGCAGTGTTTTTAGATCACCTGAGCCATCCGTCCGTCGTTAACTTTTGTTTCAAACGATTTCTTCTCAGAAATCGCTTGGCCAATATTGACCAAATTTCACATTGATGATCCTTAGACGAATGTTTTTTTGGTTTTGTTAAAATTAGGTCAGCAGGACAAGCAAGATGGCTGCCATTACCATAATATTATATGGTGGAAACCTTAAAAAATCTTCTCAAGAACCGCTGGACAGATTTCGACAGTTTTTCTTTTAAAATGATCGCCATGCCTAGACTATCAAGATTATATCAAAAAGATATTCTTCTCTGAAACCACAAGGCACAGAGCTCTCATGTATTACATGTAGCATCAGCTTATGGTACTCTATTAAGTTTGTTCAAATGGTGACCCTGGGGGTCAAATTTGGCCCTGCCCCGGGGGTCACAGTTTACATATTTAGACTTATATAGGAAAGAAACTTAAAAAATCTTCTCTGAAACTGCAAGAGCCAGATGTTTAATATTTTGCATTTGCTATAAGCTTATGGTCCTCTACCAAGTTTTGTTCAAATGGTGACCCTGATGTAAAATTTGGCCCCATCCATGGGGTCACAGTTTTACACAGAATTGTATAGGAAATAAATTAAAAAATATTCTTCTCTGAAAGGTTTAATATTTTGCATTTACTATAAGATTATGGTACTTTACCAAGTTTGTTCAAATGGTGACCCTGGGGTCACTTTTGGCCCACCCTGGTGGTCACAGTTTTACATAGGCTTGTATAGGGAAAAATTAAAAAAAAAAATTTTCTCTGGAACTGCAAGAGCCAGATGTTTAATATTTTGCATTTGCTATAAGCTTATGGTCCTCTACCAAGTTTTGTTCAAATGGTGATCCTGATGTAAAAGTTGGCCCCATCCATAGGGTCAGTTTTACACAGACTTGTAAAGGAAACAAATTAAAAAGTCTTCTTCTCTGAAACTACAAGAGCCAGAGGTTTAATATTTTGTATTTACTATAAGATTATGATCCTTTACCAAGTTTGTTCAAATGGTGACCCTGGGGTCACTTTTGGCCCACCCCGGGGTCACAGTTTTAGATAGGCTTGTATAGGGAAAAACTTAAAAAAATCTTCTCTGGAACTGCAATAGCCAGATGTTTAATATTTTGCATTTGCTATAAGCTTATGGTCCTCTACCAAGTTTGTTCAAATGGTGACCCTGGTGTTAAATTTGGCACCGCCCCAGTTTTACATACACTTATATAGATAAAAATTAAAGAAAAAATTCTTCTCTGAAACTACTAGAGCCATTTAATATTTTAAAGGTTTAAAATATTTTGCATTTAATATAAGATTATGGTCCTTTACCAAGTTTGTTCAAATGGTGACCCTGGGACAGTTTTACATAGGCTTGTATAAGGAAAAATCAAAAAAAATCTTCATATCTGGAACTGCAAGAGCCAGAGGTTTAATGTTTTGCATTTACTATAAGTTTATGGTCTTCTACCAAGTTTGTTCAAATGGTGACCCTGGGGTCAAATTTGGGCCCGCCCCGGGGTCACAGTTTAACATAGACTTACACAGGAAAAACATTAAAAAGTCTTCTTCTCTGGAACTACAAGAGCCAGAGGTTTAATATTTTGCATTTACTATACTCTTATGGTCCTTTACCAAGTTTGTTCAAATGGTGAACCTTTGGCCCCGCCCCAGGGGTCACATGCATGTTGTACATAGACTTGTACAGGGAAAAGCTTAAAAAATCTTCTCTAAAACCACAAGGCACACAGCTCTCATATATTACATGTAGCCCTGGGGTCACATTTGGCCCTGCCCCAGGTGTTACACTCTAGCAACTTTTACATTTTGTGTATCTGATCTTTACCAAACTATGTCAGTGTCTTTATATCAATGTCGTTAACACAACAGAGGCCACATTTCTTGAACAATCCTAACCAAACTTGCACAGATTGTATATGACCATTAGATTTCGAAAAAGTTTGATAATGGGCCAGTACTCAGGTGATCGATTTAGGGCCATCTTGGCCCTCTTGTTTCCTCTGTAGCTGTAGAACTCATGATTGGGTGCTTTGTTTAAAAAAAGTTTTATCAGTGCACATAAAGCAGAAAGTAAAATGAAAAAAAAAGTAAGTATAACTCTACAAAAGGCAGTAACCCTATATACTGTCAATCTGATAAAAGAGTTATTGTTATTGCACTCTGCACTTCCTCTCATTGCCCTCTATGTGTGAAGCTTCATTTAATTTAAATGTACATAATTTATAGTTATGGTTCTTGCATTCTCCACATCCTCTTATTGCTCTCTGTCATTGTGTTTCATTGCAGATCCATTAGCAGTTTTAGAGATATGCTTCGGACAAGAATTTTAAGTATACAATTACAAAGGCCAATATCTCTACTGTCCATGAAGATGGAGTTATGGTTATTGCAATCTTCACTTCATCTTCTTGCCCTCTATCATTGTGTGATGTTTCATTCCAGTCTAGTAGTTTTTGGCTTATGCTCTGGACAATTATTTATAAGTATAAAATTACAAAGGGCAAGAACTCTGACTTAAATGAAGACAGAGTTATGGTTCTTGCATTCTGCACATACTCTCGTTGCTTCTAGCATTGTGTGAAATGTGATTGCAGTCCAATTAGCAGTTTTCATGTTATGGAGCAGACACAAATTATAAGTACAAAAGGCAACAAATCTAAATTAAATGATGACAGAGTTATTGTTCTTGCACTCTGCACTTCCTCTCATTGCTCTCTATCAATGGGTGCGTTCAGGGTTCTCCCATTGGCAACCACGTCGGTAACTTCTGGTTACCAATGGCCACCGATGGTAATATTTGGTAACAATGAGACCCCCGATACTACCTCAGGTGTAGTCACGGGAAGATTGGTTACCTACTTTTTACCTATCGACCGAGAGTGCTTTCGGTAACCGATGGGAGAACCCTGAATGCACCCATTGTGTGAAATTTGATTGCAGTCCCATTAGTTGTTTTCCAGTTATGGACCGGACATTAATTATAAGTATACAACTACAAAGGGCAATAACTCTAATTTAATGAAGACAGGGTTATGATTCTTGCACTCTGCACTTCCTCTTATTGCCCTCTATCAGTTTGTGGAATTTGATTGCAGTCCCACAAGTTGTTTTTAAGTTATAGAGCAGACACAAATTAGAAGTTAAAAATTACAAAAGGCAATAACTCTAATTAAAATGAAGACAGAGTTATAGTTCTTGCACTCTGCACTTTCTCTCATTGCCCTCTATCAGTTTGTGAAATTTGATTGCAGTTCCACAAGTTGTTTTTAAGTTATAGAGCAGACACAAATTATAAGTTAAAAATTACAAAGGGCAGTAACTCAATAGACAAAGTTATGGTTCTTGCACTCTGCACTTTCTCTCATTGCCCTCTATCATAGTGTGACATTTTGTTGCAGTCCCTCTAGTAGTTTTCGAGTTATGGAGCAGACACGAATTATAAATATAAAATTACAAAGGACAATAACTCTTTAAATGAAGACAGAGTTATGGTTCTTGCACTCTGCACATCCTCTCACTGCCCTCTATTATTGTGTGAAATTTGATTGCAGTCCCATTAGTATTTTTCGAGTTATTGAGCGGATACGAAATGGGACGGACGGATGGAGAGCATTATTATATGCCCCTTCCGCCTGCGGCAGCAGGGAATAACAAAAGGGTTCCTGAACTTCGCAATAAAATACAAGAAACTCCAAATACTGACTTAACTGTTTCTTTAATACTGATAGTAATGAAGGTCAAATTAACAAGCCTTCTGATCAAGATGCTCTGATTACATATCTCACACAACACAGGCAGGCTGCTTTCACTGTCTGAGAGCAGGACATGCATATTGTACCTTTTTAGATATTACAATATGCTAGATATTACAATGTGCTAGATATTACAATGTGCTAGATATTTTATTTACTGATTCTGTATAGGAACACAAGACTGACATCCATGACGACTAGTGACTGACATGCAAATCATGCACAACATTCACGAATCTGATATTAGTATACAGAAAGATGTCTAAACAACTAATCTTTAATAAAATATGTATCTCAACTTCCTGATATTTAAATTTGTTTTTGGAATTGAGATAACTGTCAACATGATGCTGGTATCTCCAAGACCAGTTCCATTTTGATAAGCAAAACTCTCATAAAGTATTGCCTTTAGAAGACATTAGTGCCTATGACTACATACACCATGAACAGTTATATAGATTTATGTGTGGTACTGATTTACAGAAACATCAATGTTAGAAGCAATTTAATAAAGGGGATGTGAAGAGGACAAGAAAACACGTTAAAATGACGAGCAATGGATCACAGAGTATTCCGGGAAGATATGTATTTAAAAAGATACATGTGAATTGTGTTTTAAGGTGCACCAACACATGAAAGGCTATATGGCGCCTAACAGGAATGAATGTGCCAGGCTCATCCTCAATTTACATCATGATAAAATATGGAGAATGGGCCTAGAACCTTCTTACATGCAGAACTGCAGAGTTGCTGCAAATTCTACAGCAGACACTCCATTTACGATGGAGCCAGGTTTCCACGTTTGCATAAGCAGTGTCGTGATAAAGACCTTGAATGAGCATGATAAACAAGAGGTCAATGACCTTGAAGCTCTACTGATAGGTTTTTGATAGCTAGATCAGCATTCCTGTAGTTTCATGAAAATCTGTCGAGTAGTTTCAGAGCTACAAGTTTTTACTATATAACTCTAAGTAGACAAAGATGGCCATGGCAGCCATGTTTAACGTTGAATCAAATTAATTTTCAACAAGGACCAACACCATGTCAGGCTGATCATTTTAGAAAAAGTCTGGCCGGCTTGAAATTTTGCTAGGATCAACTAGACATCAAGAGCAACATTCCTGTGAAGTTTCAGAGGAGTAGTCGCTACAAGTTTTTATTATACAACTCAACTTGTTAAGCACTTAAATTTTTAATTGTGTAATATGGATATAGAATAAATATAACAGATGTTTAAAAATAAAAACTTGAATACTGAAAAATGATACCAAAAAAAAAAAAGACAAAAGAAAAAAAAAAGCAGATTTCCCACTCATCCCATTTAAAGTAGCTATCCCGCTAACAAAGCCGAATTTTACATGAACATCGTTTCTAAATCTACTGAAGAAGAGGTAATATATAACTTACATATTTTGAGAATCCAAACTCTATAGAGGGGGTCCCAAAGTGGGGGTGTGTTCACGTGATCACGTAAAATAAAAACAAGGATCACGTCTTCACGTGAAAATAGCAGAACTTTCACATTTCACGTTAAATTTGGATGAGCAGACGTGAAGCGCTATAGACTCGAGCTTCTCTAGTACAAACTGTATTAGACTAGTTCCAGCCGACCAGTGCTACTTGTAATGTAGTGAGCTATGTCAGTGAAACTGTCGGCATACCACCAGTCTATACTGCCTATACTGTATCTGATACACGACTCGGCTGATTGTAGTGTCCCCGGGGATTCCCCGTGCCAGATGTTTGCGCAAGTACGAAAGTTCAGCTCTCGGGGGAGAAGGAGGGACACTAAAAAGACTGAAAAGGACTAAAAATCACGTTTCATGTCACCATATCACGCGATCACATTTTACCAAGACCAAAATCACGGATCACGCTGATATAATTTTCACTCAATAACGCAAAAATATTGTTTGTTTCACGTGTCACGTTTTTAAAAACACCCCGATCACGTTTTCACGCAAAACCCCTTTGGGACCCCCTATAGACACAATATAAACAGCTTTAGCCAGCCAGGCCAAACCCCAAAAACTGGAGCGTTTAATTAAGAGTTACCAACTCATAATTCATTTTAGGCATATTCAATCAAGAGTATTTTAAGAGTTTGTAAAAAATAGTGTACTTTTAATCGACACATATACTATTATATGACCTGAACACCGGGATAGAGTTTTGCTAAACGGTTTTGTAGTGTGATTTTTCCATTATTTGGCATTTAGGCCTGGACCATTACAGAGGAGAAAAAAATGCGAAAAAAAACGAGTGTGAAATTACCCTCCAGCCTTGTATTTATATATAAATATACTACAACACAATTTCTTCTTCTCTCTATCCCTCTTCTCTCTCTCCTGTAATAATATTTATGCACGAAAAAACGAGTGCATATATCCCAGTATAAATCTAATAATTTTTTTATTGCTCAAGCATTTTCAAATTATAACAATAAAATAGGTTGTATTAAACACTTAATTTTAACCAAAAACATTTATTTGAAACAAACATATTGTCATTACATTAGGGGATTTTCACAATGAAATCAACATTGTGTACATGACATACTTTGTTTGACATGAGCAGAAAATTGCACCAGTCATGAACGAGTATACATTACACACCCAATATGACTTTACTACATGTCAATATGGGCACATTTTAGCTGTTTACAACTGAATTACTCAGAACACAAGTTGTAAATTAATATGCAAACAAATGGAATGATTTTTTAATTCTTGAACATTTTACATGTTTTAAGAGCTTTAAATTTCTTGTATAAATATCACAGCATGGCATATATCATTTTTTTCTGATTCTTAAAACTGCAATAATAGATAACTAGTTTCTTTTTGGAATATTTTCAGGTCAACTCAACTCCGGGACATAATAGAAATTAATTAAAATACAATTTAATAAAAACATTTCTAAACCATTAATATTTTTACAGAGATAATCTAGATTTGAGTTCCTTATACAGCTCTGCAGGTGTGAATACGCCGTATTCAGTTATGATTCCTCCTGTGATCAGCTCAGCTGGGGTCACGTCAAATGCTGGGTTGAAACAGTTGATACCTGTAAGGTTAACAAATCAAGGCTATAGTGAGCATACAATCAAACATGAAAATCTGCCTTCATCAGACCTTATGAAAATCTAGATGTTCACCAGAAGTGTATATCAAAGGCAGGACCAAACTTACCTTGAGAACTTTACGTGACCTTGAGCCTACAAAGGCCAGGTATGTTCAGGGACACATGGCTCAACTTTGTATTCATAGGTTGCTGTTGTCAAAACATGATATGTCATGTTGTCAATAGACTTACTTCGGAATAGGAATATCATGTGTTTTACGGGTTACATGATGTAGGTACAAACATAGTTAAACCCGTAGTGTTACATGATGTAGGTACAAACATAGTCAAACCCGTAGTGTTACATGATGTAGGTACAAACATAGTCAAACCCGTAGTGTTACATGATGTAGGTACAAACATAGTCAAACCCGTAGTGTTACATGATGTAGGTACAAACATAGTCAAACCCGTAGTGTTACATGATGTAGGTACAAACATAGTTAAACCCGTAGTGTTACATGATGTAGGTACAAACATAGTTAAACCCGTAGTGTTACATGATGTAGGTACAAACATAGTTAAACCCGTAGTGTTACATGATGTAGGTACAAACATAGTCAAACCCGTAGCGTAACATGATGTAGGTACAAACATAGTCAAACCCATAGTGTTACATGATGTAGGTACAAACATAGTCAAACCCGTAGTGTTACATGATGTAGGTACAAACATAGTCAAACCCATAGTGTTACATGATGTAGGTACAAACATAGTCAAACCCGTAGTGTTACATGATGTAGGTACAAACATAGTCAAACCCGTGGTGTTACATGATGTAGGTACAAACATAGTCAAACCCGCCCATGAGACCACCTGCTGTAAGAGACCACCATTTCAGTTCTTGGTTGTATTGCTTTTAATTAAAATGCACCTGTATTATGAGAGCACCTGTGCTATGAGGCCAATTCTGTTTTCCATTTTACGGTCTCTTAAAAGTTTGACTATACTGTTAAGCTGTTCGTCATGGGCGACTATGACAATGAAAATTAGTGTTCCACAATGTTTTCAATAGTAAAGCTGAGCTACCATACCACCATGTTTGTAGCTACCTGAAAGTTTTCCAGATATCATCTTTTGTAATTTGCATCAAATTGATAAATGGTATGTAAACTGCAGGCAATAAATGGAAATGTGAGCATTTTATGATTAAACTCGTGACAATCTCCACTCACCATCAGCAGCAATCTGCACACCTTTCACGTGCGTCATCTCCACGTGTGGCCGCTCTTCTATCACAATCTCCTCCCCCGTCAACAGGTTTGGGTCAAATGATGTTGTAGGACATGCAACGTAGAATGGCACATTGTGATATTTTGCACAAACTGCTATTTGATAAGTTCCTACTTTATTTGCTGTATCACCATTTCTCACAACCCTGTCAGCTCCGACAACTACTGCTGAAACTTGCTTCTTCTGCATCACCATGGAAACCATGCTATCACAGACGAGAGTTGCTGGCATTTTTTCAAACACAAGTTCATAAGCAGTTAATCTGGCACCCTGATTGTAAGGTCTTGTTTCTGTGCAAAATGCATGGTCTAGTTTATTGAGTTCTTGTAGTTTCCTTATAACACCTTAAAATAAACAGATATAACAAATAAAGCAAAATATACTATAAGACATAATTTTTTTTTTTTTTTGATGGCAGAGAGTGAAACAAATTACTTCAAGAAACATTTAGATAAAAGAGACAATTTTCATAAGAATATCAGGATCAGTAAATAAGGAAGATCTAGAAAGAAAATTAAATTGAAATGAATCTTATTTTCATGGAAACATAACTAAATTGTAGTAATGTTTAATGTAGCAACAGACAGCATTAAGCCACTAAGTTTATTTATTAAAAATCAATGAAAAGAAAATGTGGGGGTCTTAGGATGCTCTAATGGTTAACTCATAACAACTGAGAGAAAACAATCATTATTGTTTGTTCAAATTGAATCTGCATCACGAGGGGATAAAAAGTATAAAATACATTAGGTCCACATGGGTCTCAAGTGCTCATCTGATACAAATGGTTCAGTTGTATGTACACTGCTTATAAGAGTGGTATATTATTTATAAGCTACATACCTCAACAGACTTCATGTTGCTCTAATTATGTGAAAAAAAACCAGCCTTGCTATGTTTTGATTTTGATACTTTATTTATACAAAATGTTATGGTGCCGAATTTAAATGCTATCCGCTAAGCATAATGTACAGTTTGCCCGACTTACTGGTCATGTTTATGAAAACATGGGACATCCAGGCAGGCCATTATATAATCCTTGAGACTTTACCAAACTGATATTTAGGTTATTTGTTGTTACTGTTTTCGATCAAATGAATCAAAGCAAGAATTGAATGTTGTTAATCGGGTCATCAATACATTGTTAAGGTTATTTCGAGCCATCCCAGAGAGAGGGGAAGGATACATAGAAATCCTGGAACCTGCCCTAATCTTACTTATGAATAGTTTCGTATGGTTCTTTAACATGCTCGGAGAATAATAGATTCTGATACACGACTGCCTGATCCTTATCCCCATACAACAAACAAGGCAAAGGAAAAGTGTCAAGCCCTAAAACTCAGCAACGAAATTAAACAAGAAGGAGAGAGCCCTGAATTTCTCACCTGATAACCTTGTTACAAAGTAAGTACTTGCAATAGCAACAGAGGTGGGTGCAGTCAGAGCCCCAAGGTGAGGCCAATAGTGACACCAGGGTCATAGTGGATATAAAACTACTTCAGCACACTAAGTGAATACTACAGGTACACGCAAAATATCATAACTTTATCACATTTTCGGAAAATAAGTTTTTCTTATATATTTAAAACAGTCTATTAAATCATTTTAGAATTATTTCATATTAGAATTTTGTGATTTTTGGTTTCAAGAAACTCATTACTCAAAGAGAGATACAAACAGTCTTAATCTGTTTCTCACAGCCATTTAAAGACTCCGAACTGAGTTGCTTCATAATAGCTGTGATGTCATAATACCAGGGTGTGATGTCATAATAGCAGAACGTGATGTCATGATAGAAACAACAAAATGAAAATATGAATGAAGCATTCCGATTTGTTCTGTGATAAAAATTGGACTAATGAAACCTGTTAATTTAGCGAGGTGGAGAAACTCAATCCATTCTCAAAACTCATTGAGTTTTTACTTGACATTGAGTAATGAGGTTCATAAAATCCAGAATCGCAAAATTCTAATAAAAACAAAATTCTAAAATGATTTAATAGACTGTTTTAAATGTAAGTGCTCTTTGCAGGGCCAACAGTGAACCTATGGTGATCGCAGATATAAATTCAGTTCAGCAATTGCTACATGCAAAATATCAACTGTATCATTACAGTTTCAGAAAAGAAGTTTTTTCTAGCAGTACCTAGAGGTCCGGTGTTTCCCAATTTGTTACCGTAATACTCCAATGACTACATAATTACGTGGATAGCACAATAAGTTAGTATTTCATACCTAGTGCTGTTCCATATCCTGCAGTAGCCAGAGACCCGGTGTTACAGTGGGTCAACATGCGTACAGGTTGGTTACTGTAATACTCCAATATATGTTCAGCACCATACTTTCCGATAGCCTTATTAGTGGCAACATCATCCTTAAACATCTTCTCAAACTCCTCAACCATTCTAACAAAAAATAAAAAGATTTGTTTGAAATAAAAAAAAGTGTATATAAATATAATTAGAAATAAAGTTTCAATTAAAATCAATTGTAAACAAAATTGACACGGGTAATATAATATTCAACCAAAGTCAGCTAATATAGAATAATATAATAAAAATAGCGAGTCACTGTGAAGAGTCACTGTGAAACCTGACTGAGATGTCGCAGCGTCATTTATATTAAAATTTGGTAAGGAAATTAAAAACATGTAAAGCATAAAGATTTATTGGTCAAGCAAATGAAATCTTATATACTTTACTGTATAATTTAGTCCATTTCCTATTGCCTTGTAGGCCTATTCATCTAGATACAAAACAGATTCATAATACAAATTAACTAAAATATCATGCCAGTATACATTCTAGCATACAATCACCTGATGTAACATCAATTGTGAGAAACATTGATGTTAGGGATGGTGTGAGCCAACCAACAACATAGTCATTATCCTTGAGTAAGATAGAAATATGGACAAATATGGGTCCAAACATAGAATTTATATCTAGCAATTTCCTACCAGTTTGATATATGACACAATTATTATGAACTTAAATACAGGAATGTACCGTGATTCTGAAGGACCCAGTTCAGTTCATATGGCAAGGTAAAGTATATGCTTTTCGTTTCTCTAGGTTCTTCAAAATGGTAAAATTATAAAAATTATATTGTTCACCAAGTGAACTGTGAAATTATCAGTTGGAAACCTTGTCTTGATATCTTCCACTGTGAGGGAGTTATCTAAACCCAGCGTTTTTGCTACGTTTGAATATCTGACTGCCGCCTCATTCATGTTGACAGCAGTAGGTCGTGATGATACCAAATATTGCAGTTTGTTTACAACAAATGTTACTACATCTTCAGGGCTGGCAAAATTTGTCGCCATCATTTCTACGCCTAAGCTCAAACAGCCAACAATGGCAATAGCAGGTGCCCCTCTAACCTGAAAAGTAATAAAGAAACCTTTATCATGCAGATATGCACTTTTTGACAATAAAATGTTTGCTTCAATCATTGTTTAAGTCACAATATTTTCAACCTTAACGGAGTTGATACAGACTTTGTGTCCAATATATATTAGTATATCATATTATTAATTAACTAAACTATATTAGCCGTGTTTCAACACAACACGATGCAAACTCGGCCAATATGAACTGGAAGTTGGCCAATATGAAAACAAACAAGGCCAATATGAAGAAACTCGCCATTACGAAATTTAAGTGACGTAATTCACGTTAAGTAATGTCATTCACGCTCGCTTATTGACCTATAAATGAAATTAACGTTACTATAAACAAACGCAAATTATGTCAAAATAATTTGATTAATTTTTTTTTATACTTTAGTGAAAGTTAATTAATACAATTTTCAAGTTATTGGTCCTTGGCCTTGGGCCACTATGACAGTCCTTGGACCGTTTGTATGGTGTTTTACGTCATTTTCAACACATGTAAGGTTATATATGACGGTCGATATTTTTTGTGGTGGAGCCAGACCACCCACTTTTGACAGTTTTTGGGGCCGAAATCATTCCCCTCCCCTAAATGTATATTTTTCCCCCTTTTCCTGTGAAAAAATCCCTCTTTCTATGTTTTAACTCCAAAACAGGAAAACAGCATACAATTTGCAATTTGGAATGGTTAATTCTTGGTACCACTTAAATAATAAAAAAACACACACTAATTTGTGTTTCTTAGAAATTCCCCTTTGATATGAAAACAACGCAAAATTCCCCTTCCTGAGGGCCCTGGCCCCATTCCCCCAAAGTGAAGGGAGGGCCCTGCATCATATTATCACCAAATTTACATTAACTCTCCAGGCATTAATTTAAACAACTAATTTGAAACTCACCCTCTATTAAAAAAATATGAGACTTCCTTAACAAACACAATACCTGTACTATAAATAGACCAGTTGGTCCATCAAGTTATCTCTTTCATGCCACGCGCACTGTTCATGGAATACAATGTACCGTATAAACCCTAATAAATGCCCCTCCCTTAATAAACGCCCCCCACCCCTCCCCGCACCAATTTTCAGATTATTTTGTTTTAAACTTACCAAAAGATGCAAGTTAATCTGTTTCATTCACAATGGAACACACAAAATCGCTAGAAAACTTAAAATCCGATGCATTTATTGATTGATTGACATGCAGACTTTGGTTTTCTTGTTAAAGACAAGATTCAACGGGGGCTGGACTTAAAGGGAGTACATCAGGATTTTCATGGGGTCTAGGTGTCCGACTAAAAATTGACAAAAAATAATATTTTCTATTCTGAATGGCCTAAACATAATGAATGAGCAGAAAAATTATCCCTTATTTGCCAAAAAAAAACATTCTGCACAGAAATATGTGCTATCCTAGGTGACGCACCAGGGTTAATTTCAGCATTTTACGTCCGATTCCATCATAGCTATATGGTATTTTCAAAGTTTAGACAGTAACACAATGGTTCTAACCTTATATTTGGATTGATATAAGTGTTTTATCATGAATTGGAACATTTTTAATGAAAATCCTGATGTACCCCCTTTAAAACTAAAATATAAATGTTGCTTAAATGAAAGTTGTAAATATTTTAATAACTTAAACCCATGGAGTTTACAAATAAAATGCCATTCTATAAAAAAATTCAAAGAAAGAAACATCAGCTGCAAAAAGTAGGACAAGGTCATAGATGAAATCCATGCATTCAAAAAGATGCACTACCGAAGACACAATTATGTCAAATTGGAATGTTTTGACTACCAAAGATTAAGCAATAAACTAGGTTTAAAGCATCTAGTGCATATTTATAGTTCATGAGAAAGTGATGTAAATGAAACAATTAAAGTTATATGCACTTTGCTTGGAGGGTGACATCCACATTTGCTTTTTGACAAGTTGTGATGTACTATGCAAGAAACAACTATAAGCAAAATTTAAATGGTCTAATGCATAAAGTTTGTGATAATGTGACCTAAAACGCAAAAATGTTGAAAGTAAAAATTATTAAGTTATCTGCCCCTTGCTTGGAGGGTCAAGGTCACATCCACATTTGCTTTTGTCACGTTGCAATGTACCACTCAAGATACAACTATAAGCAAAGTTTGAAAGGTCTAGTATATACAGTTTGTGAAAAAGTGACCTAAATGCAAAAGTTGAAGGTAAAAGTTATAAGGTTATCTGCCCTTTGCTTGGAGGGTCAAGGTCACATCCTCATTTGCTTTGTCACGTTGCGATGTACCACCCAAGATACAACTATAAGCAAAGCTTGAAAGGTCTAGTGCATTCAGTTTGTGAAAAGTGACCTAAATGCAAAAGTTGAAGGTAACAATTATTAAGTTACCTGCCCTTTGCTTGGAGGGTCAAGGTCACTTCCACATTTGCTTTGTCACGTTACAATGTACCAACCAAGATACAACTATAAGCAAAGTTTGAAAGGTCCAGTGCATACAGTTTGTGAAAAAGTGACCTAACAGCAAAAACTGAAGGTAAAAATTATTACGTTACCTGCCCTTTGCTTGGAGGGTCAAGGCCACTTCCACATTTGCTTTGTCACGCTTCGATGTACCACCCAAGATACAACTATAAGCAAAGCTTGAAAGGTCTAGTGCATTCAGTTTGTGAAAAAGTGACCTAAATGCAAAAGTTGAAGGTAACAATTATTAAGTTACCTGCCCTTTGCTTGGAGGGTCAAGGTCACTTCCACATTTGCTTTGTCACGTTACAATGTACCAACCAAGATACAACTATAAGCAAAGTTTGAAAGGTCCAGTGCATACAGTTTGTGAAAAAGTGACCTAACAGCAAAAACTGAAGGTAAAAATTATTACGTTACCTGCCCTTTGCTTGGAGGGTCAAGGCCACTTCCACATTTGCTTTGTCACGCTTCGATGTACCACCCAAGATACAACTATAAGCAAAGTTTGAAAGGTCTAGTGCATACAGTTTGTGAGAAATTGACTTAAATGCAAAAGTTGAAGGTAAAAATTATTAAGTTATCTGCCCTTGGCTTGCCGGGTCAAGGTCACTTCCACATTTGCTTTGTCATGTTGAAAAGTACCACTCAAGATACAACTATAAGCAAAGTTTAAAAAGGTCTAGTGCATACAGTTTATGAGAAATTGACATAAATGCAAAAGTTGAAGGTAAAAATTATTAAGTTATCTGCCCTTTGCTTGGCGGGTCAAGGTCAATTCAACATTTGCTTTGTCACGTTGCAATGTACCACCCAAGATACAACTATAAGCAAAGTTTGAAAGGTCTAGTGCATACAGTTTGCGAGAAAATGACCTAAACGCAAAACTTGAATGTTAACGCTGCCGCAACCGCCGGAAAAGCAACACCTATGTGTCTTTTTTTCTTTGAAAAGGCGAGACAAAAATCATTAAATAATGTCTGATTTAAAAGTAAAATGTATTATGTATTTTTGGTCTCAAATAAACGCCTCCTTTTCAAAAATGTTACACCCCCAGGGGCATTTATTAGGGAATATTACACCTCATTTGCATATTCCACTCTTTGTTTAATGTGACTTCATCCGGTCCATAAAGTTGCATATTAACCGGGCGCCCGGTCCGATAGCTATATTAACGGACATGTGAAAAAAACGACGTCAAAATAAATCATAAAACGTATTGATTTAATTTGTTGGTCAGATTCAGTATAATGCAACAAATAATGTATGGTGCTTCAGTCGTTATGACATTCTAGGTCTGACTGCCCAGTCCATACACTTGCTTATTGTATACTTTCATATTGTCCCGTTTAGTTCTAATTGAGCTAAGTGTGCAATATTCTACGATATTGCACACATTGATATTGCACCGGAACTTTTTCTCGCGCTTGCTAAGAGCCGCTTTATAGAAATAAGGAACTACTTTCAAATAAAATAACGGAATCCTTCCTATAGTGTCAACAAAAAAATATGTCTACCTCAGCACCATACATTATCTGTTAATTATACGGTAATAGTCATAATACATCAGTATACACACTGACATGAGGTAGTGAAATTGTTTATTTGCGTAATTCTATCCTAAGTATTGGATCTCTCTCTCCCTCTCTACTTATTATGTGTCTTGTCATCTGTTTGTCTTCCGTCGTCTGTATATCATGAACTTTGTCCAGACTAGTTCTACTGAACACTGGCCAAATTTCAAAGAAATTTAGCAGGGATGATCTGTACTAAGCCTACTTGTGCATATCGTCTAAGTATTCCGGTTGAATGATTTTTGGCAGAATTATGACCCTTTAAAGGTTTTTAATACACAAACTTTGTCCGAACTAGTTCTCCTGAACCTCTGGCCAGATTTCAACAAAAATAGGATGATCAATACCTGGCCTGGTTGCTCATATTGTCCCCATGTTCTGGTTGAATGATTTTTGGCTGATTTTTGGCAGATATATGGCATTTTTAAATTAAAAGTTTCAATACACAAACTTTGTCCAGACTAGTTATCATGAACCCCTGGCCAGATTTCAATGAAACATGGCAGGGATGATCAGGACAGAGCCTAGTTGGGTATAACTTTGTCGTGTTACGGTTGAATGATTTTTGACAGAGTTATGGCCCTTTAAAGGTTTTAATACACCAACTTTGTTCGGACTAGTTCTCCTGAACCCCTGGCCGGATTTCAGTGGAACTTGGTAGAGATAATAAGTACCATGCCTAGTTAAGCATATCGTCGTCGTGTTCCAGTCAAATGATTTTTGGTGGATTTATGGCCCTTTGCCTAGTGGGGGAGACATCTCTTTTTACTATAATTTATAAAAACAACCTCTAGTAATTACATAATTTCATCTTTTTAACTTTACCATTGAACTTGGCTGAGTTATAGTCACAGCACAGATGTTAAAATGTAGATGGCATAGGGGTCGAAGCCAGGAAACTCCATCCCTCCCCCCACCCACATACACCCCTACTCCCCAAAAAAATATTATGGGGAGGAGAGGGTGGGTACAAATGTTCAAATGACAATGAAAAAAATACGACCAAAGTCAATAAAGTTCACTCTTTGGCATGTGGAAAGACAAATGGTTAAACTGACACTCAAGGGGAAAGGTCATAAATTGGGTTTTCATTTGGAGTTCCCAAGACATCATGACATGTGGCATCTCTACTGACCTGCATCTTCTTGATCGCATTCCATGCAACATTTGTGTCATTCACATGTATATAAACCGACTGGGCCGGAAGAAGAAGTTGATCCAAAATGTCAAGCTGTCCCTGCTTGTACTGTATTGCTTCTAGTGTCATTTTGTATTGAATCACGCTGCTCAAAACTTCGGGATTTCGGACTCACGTTCTTCTTTCGGTTTGTGGGATCTATCCATATTTGTAATATTTGTATTTATCAGAAAATTGTTCTCACAGTTAAAAATATTTTGGCTGTCCTAAAATAATATATTTAATACATAATTTATTTAATAAATATGCAATTAAAATCTAAAAGAAATAAAAATCGCCATAAAAGAAACCAATTAACAATAGATCCCTTTCACAAAAAAACTCTTCACATAGGAGGTTTCCCGAATGTTACCGATGTCACAGTTCAGTCCACAGTTGACATAAATGTTGTTATTTTGCTTGCTGTAACACAGATTATTGTCATTTAATTTTTATGCAGTTATCTTCATTTGTCATCATTTATTTCTTATAAAGTCCGTGTGCCAGTTTGTACATAACTTCAATATTTATCATTGTATTTTATTTTTTTGGTCAAAATATTATCAGTTTCAACAGAGACGTAATAAACCACTTCATAGATCTCTGATTTCATGTTCACTTCCCTGAACCTTTTCTGACTGACTGTCACTGAGGGCCAGTGATCACTAGTAATGGCAATATTTACATACATTCTTTAATTGTAGTGTTTCAAAATGGACATGAAATCTGTTATTGAAAAGCTTATTTAGGATGGTATTCTCAGATATCATCTTGTGCGTCATGATGGGAACATAAACGGTTAACTCAGCAGTCCCATATATAGGAGTCAATCCTTCTAGCAAGTTTAAGAGCCACAGAATGTTTTTCGTTAGAAAGAATTGTTGGGCATGTTCCCGGGACTCATGGGTATCATTCAACTCTCTCTGGGGCGGCTCTAAATAATCTGTATGATGAGTAGTTAAACAACATATCTAAGAACACATTGTCAATAAGTTGGAAATAAGCAAATAATATTTTACAGTTGGTGTATTTACAGTCTTGTAAGCCAAAGCTGTACATCTGCTGAGGCCAAAAGGAAAATAGGTGTGTTTCCTGTTACATGCTCTAGGCTTTTTCTCTCAGCGAGATATTGTGAGATTTTATTTATCACATAACACCATGGATACAAGTTGGTGATACAACGTGAAAGTTTCTCTGTGATGTGGTCAGATTACCTCGATATAAGACCACCAAAGTTAAATTATGCGTTTATGTTAAAAATAATAGGACACTTTAAACCAGAAGACCATTGTTAAACATGCATTTTACTAATTTAGTTTAATTGTTTATTAGCATATTGCCATTACTAGTCGCATTGGTTACATGAAAGAAGAATATTTAACTCTGAACGTATCATAATTATTACTATGCAGGGCTCCAGAAATTGGATAGCCCGACGCCCGGGGCTAGTCAAAATTGAAGTCGGGCTTGCAACAAATTCCATGCAGAAAGCCCGTCGGGCTAGTCCAAAAAAAAATAAAAAAATCCCACTGCCTAAATTACAAGATCTGTGTATAACAAACACGCGCCCATCAGGCACCTGTAATAAAACATCCCCCACATGTGTCATAATCTGTTAATTGCACTCGCTTAGGTAATTCAATTAGCATTCGTCGCGGGCGTAGTTAATTGCACTCGCTAAGGTAATTCAATTAGCATTCGTCGCCGGCGTCGGCGATTTTCAACATCAAAACAAAACATGCTGTAAGTCCATCCTCCAAGAACCTTAATTGACAGTCGGCATTACCCAATCAATTGATGTGTAGTATTTCAACTCGGGTCGATTAGCCAATGAAACCAGTTTTTAAAAATACTACCGGTTGATCACATGTTCATCACATGGTCAGCTCAAAATGGCGGTACAGACTCAAACGATTACAAATAGGCCGATACAGAATCGCAATCAACACAATCACGCTGATTTGTCGGCGACTTTTTATGAATCAAGAGACCATGGACTTTTGATAATGGAAGCATGCTTTATATGAAACTGTGAAAAGCGAAATATATCAATAATTAGATAACATTTAGAAATTCCTGACTCAGGGGAAAGAACTCCCGCGAAGCGAAACTGATAAGATACACGGAAATATATGTAATATATTTGTGAGAAGAAATATTGATTTCTTTGTAAATAAATGTTAAACAGTTATTTTCATATACAGTTAACAGTTTATATTTATTTACCAATGTATTTTGCCGATTAAAATGCCTTTCTGGGAGAACTGGACTTGAAAACTTGTATCACTGTATACAATTTGTGGGTGGGGTAATGCTAAAAAAAAATCCTAAATTGTTCCATCTTACCATAGCTACGCTTTCACCCAATGACTACTGCCAACGCAACTTAAACGTACATCAATTGGTTATGAGAAGATACGAATTACTGATTTTTTTTAATTTTCTCAGTATTTAATGAATTATAATGAGTATCTGAATACGTTAAATCAGAATCAGCTTTAACATAATGAAATGTCGTCAGCTGGGTATAAGTAATAGATAGAGTCAGGTCTCAGTGAGCTGGCTCATTTAAATAAATTTTACTGAAACGAGATACGTAAAAGTATTGCCAAACAAGATAAATGATAACTGACAAAGACAAATACAAACGGACACATTATTTTTAAGGCAAGTAAAAAAACAGGGCTGGTGATAAAAAAACTCAGGGCTAGTGAAGAAAAAAAATAGGGCTAGTGGATTTTCAGGACCCACTAGCCCTGGGCTAGTCCCCTAAAAAATAATTCTTGGAGCACTGCTATGATATTCCAGACAAATCATAAGGTTTACGTAGATATTTTATACTTTTTCTGTAATAATTTGCATAGTTATAACACCAGTGCCCAGTGGATTACAGAAAATGTAGAATGGTGTTATGTTTTACTTTCATTCATTGTGGTAAATCATCCTTCAGAACAAATTGAAAAAACTTTTTTATTTTTTTTTCATTTTGGCATCAAAAGTTTTAGGGTTGGCCCCTTTAAAAACAGGGTCCGTCGGGCAACCAGAAACACGTCCATTTTTCTCTTTGGCCTAATATCACAAATCAACCACACTGACTATTTCTTTTGATTGTTTTATTAGGCTAGATTAATTTTTTTTTTGTAAAATTATGATTTTCATTAACAGTTTGACCCCAAACCTTAAAAGAAAATATTCCAGTCAAATTAAGAAGGTCAAAATGTATTTGAAAAAAAAACTAGAGATACCTCAAGTGTTATGTTTTACTTCCATTCATGGTTGTAAATCGTCCTTCAGAACAAATTGAAAAAAAAACATTTTTATTTTTTTTTCATTTTGGCATCAAAAGTTTTAGGGTTGGCCCCTTAAAAACATGGTCCGTCAGGTAACCAGAAACACGTCCATTTTTCTCTTTGGCCTAATATCACAAATCAACCACACTGACTGTTTCTTTTGATTGTTTTATTTGGGTAGATTAAATTATTTTTTTTGTAAAATATATGATTTTCATCAACAGTTTGACCCCAAACCTTAAGTCAAATGATTAAGAAGGTCAAAACGTATTTGAACAAATACTAGAGATACCTCAAGTGTCCAGTTGGTAGAGCTTCTTATAAATAAATTGAAAGGGAAAAAAACTGTGGTAGAATTTTGTTTCGGTGCGCAGCATCAGCAAAACATTTTCAGTGTCCATAGACACAGTAGTGGTGTTGTTTAGTGACAAATTTTGACATTAAAATATCAATAAATTTTGTTGAACCGGTACAGTTAATTTGGTATTGGTATTTAAACACAAACCTACGGTAACAGGAAAATGCTTTTAGTTTGTTATCCATTTTAGAGCTAAGGTTTGCAGATGTGTGCAATAAAGTTAACCGCTCTATTAAATGAATCTATAAAGAATCTATAAAGAATCTATCTAGGTGATCAGAACCTATGTATTTAATACATGTCTGTTGAAAACCCGCATCTTAATATGTCTATTTTAAACTTTAGTCCCCCGTGTGGTTCTCGAGCAAAGAATAGGACCACTGCAGATCCCATTAGAGGGGTAGGCAGAGGGGTAGAACCCCCCAAATTCATGTTCATTTTATAATTTTTTGTTCATGCTCATTAAAGGTCTTCATCATGACCCCTGAATTTCTCGCTCAAATCACTAGAGCAGTGGCAGAAAAACAATAAACTTGGCTCCAGCGTAAATGGAGTGTCTACAATAGAATTTGCAGCAACTCTGCAGTTCTGCAGTTGAGAAGCTTCTAGGCCCTTTCTCCGTATTGTATCTCGATGTAAATGGAGGATGAGCCTGGCATGTTCAATCCTGTTAGGCACCATATTACCTTTCATTTGTTGGTGCACCTTAAAACCCAATTCAATTCTAAACTGTAGTAAAATGTTTCCTGTTTTGACAGTGAGCAAAATCAATGCATGCATTACAGAGTTATTGTCCTTGTTTCAAGGTTCAGGTTTTTTTTTCCATAATTTTGGGAACATGACCCGTGCCCCTGGAATTGGGAATTTAGCGCAATTTTTCATAAAATTGGAAATTTTAGCTCGATTTTTAATAAAATTCGGAAAAATATAAAGTAAAGCATTCCTTTCATAATTATATCTTTTAATACTGTTTTTGTACACCAAGATAAACAGAAGCATTTATTTAAGCTTTTGAACCCCAATCATTGGATTGGCACACTTAAAAATTGGAGAAAAAAGTTATGTTTTGCCATTGGGAATATGACCGAATAACGGCTATAAAAACGGCCAAAGAAAGCCCTGAGGTTGGTTATGGTAATTAAGATCTCGCAAATGGCATCATCTTGATCATTAAACATCAATTGAAACGGACAAATAAATATTCTTCTCTGGTACTGTTTTATAATTCATATTTAGTTATATCAGAATGACAGAATATGTCACTTCCTCTTTTTTTTTTTTAGAAGAGCACTCTCATGCCGTTTGGGCCTGTTATTTTACAAAGTTTTAGTGCATTAATTTATGCCATGTAATATTGGAATGCCAATAAAAATTGTCTATTCTTGCAGATGAATATGGAAACAGACCTGGATGAAGACGATGAAAGGTACAGACAGGCACTTTGTACATATCGATATTATAGTGGAACTTTACATACCTTATACTTTTTAAACATTATAGAGGAATTTACCTAAACAAATATTTGGTTATTTAGTGATAGTCTTTAAAAGTAGTAACGTACAGTACGTTAGCAGTTCCCTGTCCTTTAATATTTTGTTCAAACCTTATTGTGGCAATAACTTTGATTTCATCAACTAGTCGCAGGCTTTCAGGAATACGAATAAGGACTATGCTTTTTTGAGTGGAGCTCTGATAAGTAATAATAAACACTGTAAATTAAAGGGACACACGGCAATCTTGATATTTGAAAAACTCATGGCGTTCCCTTAACTTGCATTAGTTCATTCATCAATATTATTTGTCAGAATAATTCAAAGCAAATTGTTTTTACATATAACTAACTTTTTATAATATTGCACCAGTAATATATTTTAAAAAAAGGTAAAAATAATGAAGAAAATTGAAATCTCAATTTTTTATTTGATTATATGCAAGGAGTTTTAAAGTCAAAGTGACGCAGGATAACTAAACCAATGAGCACATTTCAAATATTTGAATAAAACTCAAGATTATCATGTGTCCGTTTAAGGCCAAAAATAGTGGTGATTTAAACCTTATCTGACATGCTAGGCAAGTGTCCATATGTTTCAATCGATTCATCTTCCCATCTCTGCTGACTTATTATGGATTTCAACCATTGCAGCATCCAACCTCTGCGGACTTCATGTTTTAACTTCCAACTGGTTCAGTATTCCGCCTCTTCTGTCTTCAACATTAAGGAATATCTGCTGACTTCATATTCTGTATTACAACTGTTTCAGCATCCCATCTCTGCTGGAGTTTATGCCATCTGATGTGATACTGGATATATTCAAGTTTGTAGAGTGGAACGATCTATGTCAGTTGGCACAGACTTGTACACAGTTTCATGCCATCTGTCACTCCCCAACTCTGTGGTAAGCTGAATTAATTGTATGTCGTGGATAAACATTACCTTTTTTGCAGCTAATCGGCATAATATGCATATCCTCTCACCATTAACCAATGCACCCAGTATACAACCTTAATAATTTAATCGTGTATTACAATTAATGATTGATCATGTATAAGTTAATGTTTGAAAGGATGTACAAGTTGACCGGATATAACAATATCATGAAACAAACTGGCGATGCCCATTGAATACAAATGTACAATCAAATTTCATAAAATAGATATACTGACCACTTTCCAAACGAATGCTCCAATCAAAGCAACTTTCAACATTCCCGGCCACGACTGGAAAACAATGCACTTTATAACCCAACGTTCCACCCAAATCTTCATTTTCCACGTTCATTCAGTGACACACGTGGTAACGGACGCAATTTTCATATCTGCACGAAAGGACCCTTAAAGATGAATGGCCACCCTTTTTGTAGTATTATCAATTAAAAATATAACTCTTAAACATCATATGAACAGTTCTTGATAGTCTCGGAGAGAAACATATATTGAAAACCGCTACTAAGTTGTATGTAAAAATAAGTATTATTTGCATGACGTAGATACTACTTTTACCACTGCGTGATTGCAGGGGGAAATTAGGTAAATCTGAATTGTATAGCTGCACAACTATTGCCAGATAATTGATAAATACATTTACCTGTGGATTAATTTACCTGTTCAAAGTTTTCTACGTCCTCAAATAAAATCTTATTCTCGCTTTTCACAGATATTGCAATGTGTGAATTGTAAATATCTATTGTTGTGTATTGATTTCGATTTAAATAAACATAAACATGTTCATGAAACAAAACATGGCCGGAGGACTTTAAACAATTTTGCCGTTTAGAGAGATAGATTGTAAAATACCTATAATTTTACATGCATTAATGCACATATACACTTATTGAACGTCCTTGCCTAACTCCGTCTACCGACGCTATAAAATTGCTCGCTTTTCCATGGTACATGAATATATCATGCAAATGGTGAATATGTTACAACTGAACAATGGATTAGCATGTGACTGGCAGATGTTGTCAAGTGCTTAAAGAGCTATGTACGACCAATACGCTCTACCCAAGATCATTTTGTGACCAGTTTATGTAATATGTCACTACCATAACTTTGTTGTTCTTTTTAATATAGAGCATTTCTGAATACAAATTTGTATTTGATTTCATAAAAATTGTTTTGAGAAGATGCGTTTAGAATACTGTAAGATGAAATGCAGAATATCAAAATTGTATTCATGATATTCTTGAGAGATAAAATATGATTTTGATTTAATAACTGACTGACTTGAATTATAAAACTAGAATGTAGAATTTTAATAAGGTTGCTTTGAAAACAGCATAAAAGTGTATTTGATAATGTTATAATAGTAAAACACCCATTCATCAGTTATGTGTCCTGCATTTATGTGGAGATATTTAAAGAAACTAACCCTCCAAATAACGGCAAAATTACACTACAAAACCATTTATCAAAACTATCCAGGTGTTAATGTCATATAATAATGCATATGTGATGATTAAAAGTATATGTTTATTCACGGATTCTTAAAATACCTGTGATCCTGTGATTGAATATGCGTAAAATGAAGTTAATAACTCTTAATTCGACACTCCATTTTTGGGGTTTGGTCTGGTTGGTTAAAGCCATTTATATTGTGTCTGTAGAGTTTGGATTCTCAAAATTTGTCAGTTTAAATATATACAGAAAGAAAAATAATTGCGACACGGGTATTTCCGTTATATATTGTATATGCTGCACACTTAATTCCATATATATTCAAAGGAAATCCCAAGATGTTTTGTAAAAAAAAAAGACACAGTTAGTTAGAGAAAGGACACAGCTGTGATATTGTAGAAGTTTTAATCACAGTACACGTTGTAACAAGAAATTCATAAATGTTGAAGTTCCTCTTTGAAAAATTGAGCCAGTTTAGTACTGTATTTAACGTAAAGAGTTTGCAAAATTTTGCATCCTAAGTTTGCACCAAATGCGTTATCTGTCAATAATGAAACTTTGCAGGAATACTATTTGCTGTTTTCTGAAAGGAAAGATCTTACGTAGCCATGTACCATTCGATTAACAGCAGCCCCGTGTGGTTGCCGGGGGGCCCGTTTGGTCACGGAGAATACGGCCACTGCAGATCCCTTTGGAGGGGTAGGCAGAGGGGTAGAATCCCCCCAAATTCATGTTCATTTTATCATTTTTTGTTCATGTTCATAAAAGGTCTTCATCATGATCCCTGCATTGTTTCAGGTGCTATCTCGCTCGCATCAAAAGAGCAGTGGCAGAAAAACAATAACGTGGCTCCAGCGTAAATGGAGTTTCTACGATAGAATTTGCAGAAACTCTGCAGTTCAGGGTGAGAAGGTTCTAGGCCCATTTTCCATACTTTATCTCGATGTACATGGAAGATGAGCCTGGCATGTTCATGCCATTTAGGCGCCATATAACCTTTTCATGTGTTGGTGCGCCTTAAAACCCCAATTCAATCAATCAATCAATCGATTAACAGCAGCATATTGTACATACAATATATAGCGGAAATTCCCATGTCACGTTTCTTTTTCCTTTCAGTATATATACGTCATCATCAGTAGGTTTAGAAGCGGTGTACATAGTTCGTAAAGTTTGGCTGTTGTTGGCTGTTGTTGGCTGTTGTTGGATACTTGAAGGGCATTATGATTCACTTTCAGGTTGGCATTGAAGACTTTGGATTTTCGACAATGTGCGGTACCAGATGCCAATAAAATCCTCAAGATTCTGGACAGATCTTCAAATGCTGGTATACTAGTATTGCCTTCTCTTTTTATTTGTTACTTTCATGTGTCTTTAGGCAAGACACTTCCCTTAACCTCGTCCATGGGGTCATAAACTGGGCAGTCTGGTGTATCAGAATTTACCCTCGGAGCATGTTGAAAAAACAAAGAAATATATTTGATAGTAAGAATTGGGCTCTGTTCCTGGATACCTTTTTATTGCATACGAATTTACAAGCGCCGTTTGCTTTCAATGTAACAGGAAATGTCAATATTCGCTCATACTGATGTGTAGTAAAGTCATGTTGAGTGTGTAATTTATACTCGTTCGTGATTGGTGCAATTTTCTGTCGATGTCAAAGAAAGTGTGTCACGTGTTGTAACCAATGTTGATTTCATTGTGAAAATTCCCACGATGTAATGACAATATGTTTGTTTCAAATAAATGTTTTTGGTGAAAATTAAATGTTACAACCTATTTTATTGTTCTAATTTAAAAATGCGTATGCAATAAAAAAGTTATAAGATTTATATTGGGATATACATGTATGCAATCGTTCTTTTGCGCATAAATATTACGCTTCTGAAGTCGTACAATATTTTTACGTGCAAGAACTCGTGCATATATCCCAATACAAATCTAATAACCTATAAATATCCAACTATTTCTGGGGCTTCTTGAAATAACTTAAACATTGTGTTGATGAACTGTTAAACAACCATTTAATTCATTCTTCTTATATAATGTTAATGCTTTACCAATGATGTTAATGAAATAAAATAGATATTATGTAAATCCAGAGTGTTAACTAAAAGAATTTATATCGTGCATGCTCATTACCCCGTTACATTCAGAGTCGCCAACACAATAAATTTAATACATATGCTAGCCTAGATTGCAAATAACAGAAGAATTCCAGAGCTTTGTAGTATTGATTTGATGTTCGCCATAAAATCATGCACATGTTAAGTATGAATAGTGGTTCTTATTCAGTGTAGTACAACTGCTATCAGTCAATAAATTAATGCTTAAACATAGATGGTCTCTTAGAACTAAACATTTGCATTTACCACATTTTTAAGTGAACCCGTAAGTAGTTTCATTCAAGAAGTTTGCTTACTTTTGTAAAATTTGTAATAAAATTTGTTTCGGGGCCAAATTTCTGTGATGACATAACATTTTCAGAGCATGTGATTCTGGGAGATGTGATTATAGATCAGCCACTGCCACCACAACCTCCACCAGTAAATGATGATGACCGTAATGGTGACAGCGATGATGACACGGTGGAGGAAGGAGGCGAACCACAGCAGAATGTAATCGGTCCAGACAGATTTGTGCTCGACGTTCTCAAAGCCTGTCCACAACTGAAGTATATTGCACTCCACATGCATGAGATCACAGACAGGGCAGGTCTCTGAACATTGAATTTCTTCATCTTTTAAACAGCCATAATATGTGGAAATTCATAACATTATGCATGTGTTAGTGGGAAATTTTTCCTGCAGTAGTTAGAATAGTTATAGGAAATTCAGGGGTACTTTTTTCGTGCTTGATACTTGCAAATTGTCCTTCTTGACAATTGCAGAAAATCTGACATATTTATTGTACAATATTCTCAGGGTTCTCCACAGGCCATTTAAGCATAGCGGAGCCGCTGCGCTTGACTTCCAAAATCTTACATCCCGCGGTGCCTAAACTGCGCCTTTATGCTTAAAAACCAGAGCGCGGTGCTTTGATCTGAAGGCAAACACCGCCTTTAAAAACCCTTATGCGCACCGTACACAAATTCATAAACTCGCGTCAAACAATACACACAAGTAACACGTGACTGATCACGCTGTGTGATTAGTGGATTGTTGACAACAAATTGCAATTATCACGAGTTGATTAGATTATGTCGGGTTGTTGTGGATTAATCAGTAATTGGGAGATAATTGGGATGGGAGAATGTAACTTAAAGCAGTTGAACTGGAAAGTTTGTTAATATTGGCAGTTTGTGTATCGGCTTACGTGTATTGTTCAAGACGGAAATGAAAGATGTGATGTGCAAGAGTTTGTTTGTTTTGCGTAAGTAAGTATAATTGTTTTGATTGTCTTTTGATTTAAGTTGAACACAGGAGGGCGTTTCCCCCTCCCGTACCCTCCCCAGCACGCGCTAAATGCCACTATGCTTGAAAATAATCCTGTGGAGAACCCTGATTCTATGCTGGTATTACAGAATATCTGACCTGGGTTTTGGCCATCCTTTACTTTAAACCATTGGAAGTAACTTTTTAGATCTGTAAAGAAAAATAAATATATTTAATTATGATCAGCTGAATTATGTTGTTACATTTAGATTCTATTTTCATCCAACAGACTATATAAATCATTATAATGTGTTCTTATATATATTTACTTGTTTATATACCCATTGACGGGCATTTGTTGATTAACATACAAAGTTCATATTACACCTTATCATCCCATATTTTTTAATAGTTTTATCTTCATATATTTACATTAATTTTAAATTAATACTTCATTTCTTCATTTTTCATCAATTTTTGTGCACAATATGACCTGTTTATGTGTCGACGTGCCGTAAAACACCATTCATTCATTCATCCCACAGTCGAGGCAATCTGTGCCAAATGTCCGAGCCTAGAGAAGCTTCATCTCCACGACAACCACTACATAAACAGTGAAGCCATCACAGATTTGGTATCACACACTACTTCTCTCACAGAATTATGTATAGATGGGTAAGTGTACACTCTAAAGTATTCATATGGAGAGATGGTGGTATATCTGAACATATGGTCATATGTCTGTACTGTTTTCCTGCCAACCCTCTAGATTTGTGGCTTTGCCGTATCTCTAAAATCATGGGACGGATTAGAATTTCCCTTTGCATATACATGTATATCATCTAGATGATGTATTGCATCTAACTTCCAACTTCCTGTTGCCAAGGTTCAGGTTAAAGTTGGCTATCTTCATGTCTGCCATGTGTCCAAAGCTAGTGGAGTATTTTGATTTCCTTTTGTATAAATGCTTTTCATATTTTGATGACATGTATACATATATACAGCTGCATATGTATATGTATACATATAAACATGCACAAAAGCATATTAAATAAAATTGAGCTTTCTAGCATGATTTCCAGTGTCTTTCTTATTTTCTATCTTCTAAATGATACCCAATATACAGTACCAACTTGTGTTCTATTTCAGCTGTGAGAGAGTCACTTTTCCATTAATCAAGCATTCAGATCCAGGCAAACATCTTAATCTTACAAAAATCAGGTAAACATACCAGTTCTCACTGACATTTATACTTCAATATTACTGTTTGTTTTACAGCCATGTCAAAGTATGTTTTAACCTCGAACTCTGTTTTATTTATTCATTCACTATTGGACTTACTTATTCACTATTGTATAGTTTGCGAGGCATGATGCTAGTGGTGGACAATGTACAGACGTTGATACAGGGATGTCCTACCCTCACATACCTGGATCTCACTGGGGCAGAACACCTGGATAGCTTCTCTGTCAACATTCCTCAGGTACACCTCATGTATGTCAACATTTCTCAGGTAAACCTCGTGTAAGTCAACATTCCTCTGTTACACCCTGTGTATGTCAACATGCCTCAGGTAGACCTCGTGTAAGTCAACATTCCTCTGTTACACCTTGTGTATGTCAACATTTCTAAGGTAGACCTCGTGGTGTATGTCAACATTTCTAAGGTAGACCTCGTGTAAGTCAACATTCCACTGTTACACCTTGTGCATGTCAACATTCCTCGGTTACACCTCAAGTATGTCAAAATTCCTCAGGTACACCTCATATATGTCAACATTCCTCAGGTACACTTTGTGTTTGTCAACATTCCTCAGGTACACCTCGTGTGTCAACATTCCTCTGTTACACCTCATGTATGTCAACATTCCTCAGGTACACATCATGTATGTCAACATTCCTGAGGTACACCTCGTGTATGCCAACATTCCTCCATTACACCTTGTGTAGGTCAACATTCCTCAGGTACTCCTTATGTATGTCAACATTCCTCAGGTACACTGTGTGTATGTCAACATTCCTCAGGTACACCTCGTGTATGTCAACATTCCTCAGTTACATCTCATGTATGTCAACATTCTTCAGGTACATCTCATGTATGTCAACATTCTTCAGGTACATCTCATGTATGTCAACATTCTTCAGGTACATCTCATGTATGTCAACATTCCTCGGTTACACCTCAAGTTTGTCAACATTCCTCAGGTACACCTCATGTATGTCAACAGTCCTCATGTACACCTCATGTATGTCAACAGTCCTCAGGTACACCTCAGATACACCTCATGTATGTCAACAGTCCTTAGGTACACCTCATGTATGTCAACGTTCCTCAGGTACACCTCATGTATGTCAACATTCCTGAGGTACACCTCGTGTATGCCAACATTCCTCCATTACACCTTGTGTAGGTCAACATTCCTCAGGTACTCCTTATGTATGTCAACATTCCTCAGGTACACTGTGTGTATGTCAACATTCCTCAGGTACACCTCGTGTATGTCAACATTCCTCAGTTACATCTCATGTATGTCAACATTCTTCAGGTACATCTCATGTATGTCAACATTCTTCAGGTACATCTCATGTATGTCAACATTCCTCGGTTACACCTCAAGTTTGTCAACATTCCTCAGGTACACCTCATGTATGTCAACAGTCCTCATGTACACCTCATGTATGTCAACAGTCCTCAGGTACACCTCAGATACACCTCATGTATGTCAACAGTCCTTAGGTACACCTCATGTATGTCAACGTTCCTCAGGTACACCTCATGTATGTCAACATTCCTCAGGTATACCTTCTGTATGCCCACCTATTCTTTCCAATATCCTGAATGTACATGGGTAGGAATGTTTATATTCATACTACATGTATTCCCATTTAAGCTCTTCAATACTTTGAATGGTCAATTCTTGATAGTCGTTCATACATTCCAACTACATGTAGTCCTATCTAAGCTCTCTTAAATGCTGAATCCTTTATAGACAAGTTTACATTCATGCTATGTATTCCCATTAAAACTCTTCAATACTTTGAGTTGTTGATATGCACATGTACATTCATACTCTGTCTAACTTCTCTATACCATTGACTACTCATGTATTTTCATCGAGGCTCTCAGATACTCCTTGAATCCTTGATAAAAAAAATCATGTATTCCCGTCTAAGCGTTTTATTAATTTGAATCATTTATAGTCAAGTTTAGTTTCATACTACTGAAACGTGTTTTCAGAAAATGTTCCTTATCTAAGTTTATAAGTTTATCATTGTTTTGTGAATGAACTTCCAAACGTAAAGGAGTTTTCTAAATTGTCATCTAGATTGTAGATCTGAAAAACAGCTTTCACCTTTATATTTCAAGCAAATGTTTCTGCCTGCCTTTGAACATCTCTTAGTGCCGGACATCACATTTGTCAGGCTGTGCAATTTACCTCTGTTTGTTCCAGGATTTTGTTAGACAAACTATTACATTTCGAGTAATTTACCAGTATGCGTTCAACAGAGATTTTGTTATTGTTTATTCCCCAGGGACAGGAGAGTGGCCTTGATAAACTGGAACATCTGGTCATGAAGTACTGTAATTGTTATTGTTTATTCTCCAGGGACAGAAGAGTGGCCTTTATACACTGGAACATCTGGTCATGAAGTACTGTATTGGTTATTGTTTATTCTCCAGGGACAGAAGAGTGGCCTTGATACACTGGAACATCTGGTCATGAAGTACTGTAATTGTTATTGTTTATTCTCCAGGGACAGAAGAGTGGCCTTGATAAACTGGAACATCTGGTCATGAAGTACTGTCATTGTTATTGTTTATTCTCCAGGGACAGAAGAGTGGCCTTGATAAACTGGAACATCTGGTCATGAAGTACTGTAATTGTTATTGTTTATTCTCCAGGGACGGAAGAGTGGCCTTGATAAACTGGAACATCTGGTCATGAAGTACTGTATTGGTTATTGTTTATTCTCCAGGGACAGAAGAGTGGCCTTGATAAACTGGAACATCTGGTCATGAAGTACTGTAATTGTTATTGTTTATTCTCCAGGGACGGAAGAGTGGCCTTGATAAACTGGAACATCTGGTCATGAAGTACTGTATTGGTTATTGTTTATTCTCCAGGGACAGAAGAGTGCCCTCGATACACTGGAACATCTGGTCATGAAGTACTGTATTGGTTATTGTTTATTCTCCAGGGACAGAAGAGTGGCCTCGATAAACTGGAACATCTGGTCATGAAGTACTGTAATTGTTATTGTTTATTCTCCAGGGACAGAAGAGTGGCCTTGATACACTGGAACATCTGGTCATGAAGTACTGTCATTGTTATTGTTTATTCTCCAGGGACAGAAGAGTGGCCTTGATAAACTGGAACATCTGGTCATGAAGTACTGTAATTGTTATTGTTTATTCTCCAGGGATGGAAGAGTGGCCTTTATACACTGGAACATCTGGTCATGAAGTACTGTATTGGTTATTGTTTATTCTCCAGGGACAGAAGAGTGGCCTTGATACACTGGAACATCTGGTCATGAAGTACTGTATTGGTTATTGTTTATTCTCCAGGGACAGAAGAGTGGCCTTGATACACTGGAACATCTGGTCATGAAGTACTGTATTGGTTATTGTTTATTCTCCAGGGACAGAAGAGTGGCCTTGATACACTGGAACATCTGGTCATGAAGTACTGTAATTGTTATTGTTTATTCTCCAGGGACAGAAGAGTGGCCTTGATACACTGGAACATCTGGTCATGAAGTACTGTCATTGTTATTGTTTATTCTCCAGGGACAGAAGAGTGGCCTTGATAAACTGGAACATCTGGTCATGAAGTACTGTAATTGTTATTGTTTATTCTCCAGGGACGGAAGAGTGGCCTTGATAAACTGGAACATCTGGTCATGAAGTACTGTATTGGTTATTGTTTATTCTCCAGGGACAGAAGAGTGCCCTCGATACACTGGAACATCTGGTCATGAAGTACTGTATTGGTTATTGTTTATTCTCCAGGGACAGAAGAGTGGCCTTGATAAACTGGAACATCTGGTCATGAAGTACTGTAATTGTTATTGTTTATTCTCCAGGGACAGAAGAGTGGCCTTGATACACTGGAACATCTGGTCATGAAGTACTGTATTGGTTATTGTTTATTATCCAGGGACAGAAGAGTGGCCTCGATACACTGGAACATCTGGTCATGAAGTACTGTAATTGTTATTGTTTATTCTCCAGGGACAGAAGAGTGGCCTTGATACACTGGAACATCTGGTCATGAAGTACTGTAATTGTTATTGTTTATTCCCCAGGGACAGAAGAGTGGCCTCGATAAACTGGAACATCTGGTCATGAAGTACTGTAATTGTTATTGTTTATTCTCCAGGGACAGAAGAGTGGCCTTGATACACTGGAACATCTGGTCATGAAGTACTGTAATTGTTATTGTTTATTCTCCAGGGACAGAAGAGTGGCCTTGATAAACTGGAACATCTGGTCATGAAGTACTGTAATTGTTATTGTTTATTCCCCAGGGACAGAAGAGTGGCCTTGATAAACTGGAACATCTGGTCATGAAGTACTGTAAGTGTTATTGTTTATTCCCCAGGGATGGAAGAGTGGCCTTTATACACTGGAACATCTGGTCATGAAGTACTGTAATTGTTATTGTTTATTCCCCAGGGATGGAAGAGTGGCCTTGATAAACTGGAACATCTGGTCATGAAGTACTGTAAGTGTTATTGTTTATTCCCCAGGGACAGAAGAGTGGCCTTGATAAACTGGAACATCTGGTCATGAAGTACTGTATTGGTTATTGTTTATTCTCCAGGGACAGAAGAGTGGCCTTGATAAACTGGAACATCTGGTCATGAAGTACTGTAAGTGTTATTGTTTATTCCCCAGGGACAGAAGAGTGGCCTTGATAAACTGGAACATCTGGTCATGAAGTACTGTATTGGTTATTGTTTATTCTCCAGGGACAGAAGAGTGGCCTCGATACACTGGAACATCTGGTCATGAAGTACTGTATTGGTTATTGTTTATTCTCCAGGGACAGAAGAGTGGCCTTGATACACTGGAACATCTGGTCATGAAGTACTGTAATTGTTATTGTTTATTCCCCAGGGACGGAAGAGTGGCCTTGATAAACTGGAACATCTGGTCATGAAGTACTGTATTGGTTATTGTTTATTCTCCAGGGACAGAAGAGTGGCTTCGATACACTGGAACATCTGGTCATGTAGTACTGTATTGGTTATTGTTTATTCTCCAGGGACAGAAGAGTGGCCTTGATAAACTGGAACATCTGGTCATGAAGTACTGTAATTGTTATTGTTTATTCTCCAGGGACGGAAGAGTGGCCTTGATACACAGGAACATCTGGTCATGAAGTACTGTATTGGTTATTGTTTATTCTCCAGGGACAGAAGAGTGGCCTTGATAAACTGGAACATCTGGTCATGACGTACTGTAATTGTTATTGTTTATTCTCCAGGGATGGAAGAGTGGCCTTGATAAACTGGAACATCTGGTCATGAAGTACTGTAATTGTTATTGTTTATTCTCCAGGGACGGAAGAGTGGCCTTGATAAACTGGAACATCTGGTCATGAAGTACTGTATTGGTTATTGTTTATTCTCCAGGGACAGAAGAGTGCCCTCGATACACTGGAACATCTGGTCATGAAGTACTGTATTGGTTATTGTTTATTCTCCAGGGACAGAAGAGTGGCCTTGATAAACTGGAACATCTGGTCATGAAGTACTGTAATTGTTATTGTTTATTCTCCAGGGACAGAAGAGTGGCCTTGATACACTGGAACATCTGGTCATGAAGTACTGTATTGGTTATTGTTTATTCTCCAGGGACAGAAGAGTGGCCTTGATACACTGGAACATCTGGTCATGAAGTACTGTAATTGTTATTGTTTATTCTCCAGGGACAGAAGAGTGGCCTTGATACACTGGAACATCTGGTCATGAAGTACTGTAATTGTTATTGTTTATTCCCCAGGGACAGAAGAGTGGCCTCGATAAACTGGAACATCTGGTCATGAAGTACTGTAATTGTTATTGTTTATTCTCCAGGGACAGAAGAGTGGCCTTGATACACTGGAACATCTGGTCATGAAGTACTGTAATTGTTATTGTTTATTCTCCAGGGACAGAAGAGTGGCCTTGATACACTGGAACATCTGGTCATGAAGTACTGTAATTGTTATTGTTTATTCCCCAGGGACAGAAGAGTGGCCTTGATAAACTGGAACATCTGGTCATGAAGTACTGTAAGTGTTATTGTTTATTCCCCAGGGATGGAAGAGTGGCCTTTATACACTGGAACATCTGGTCATGAAGTACTGTAATTGTTATTGTTTATTCCCCAGGGATGGAAGAGTGGCCTTGATAAACTGGAACATCTGGTCATGAAGTACTGTAAGTGTTATTGTTTATTCCCCAGGGACAGAAGAGTGGCCTTGATAAACTGGAACATCTGGTCATGAAGTACTGTATTGGTTATTGTTTATTTCGTCAGGGACAGAAGAGTGGCCTTGATAAACTGGAACATCTGGTCATGAAGTACTGTAAGTGTTATTGTTTATTCCCCAGGGACAGAAGAGTGGCCTTGATAAACTGGAACATCTGGTCATGAAGTACTGTATTGGTTATTGTTTATTCTCCAGGGACAGAAGAGTGGCCTCGATACACTGGAACATCTGGTCATGAAGTACTGTATTGGTTATTGTTTATTCTCCAGGGACAGAAGAGTGGCCTTGATACACTGGAACATCTGGTCATGAAGTACTGTAATTGTTATTGTTTATTCCCCAGGGACGGAAGAGTGGCCTTGATAAACTGGAACATCTGGTCATGAAGTACTGTATTGGTTATTGTTTATTCTCCAGGGACAGAAGAGTGGCCTTGATAAACTGGAACATCTGGTCATGAAGTACTGTAATTGTTATTGTTTATTCTCCAGGGACGGAAGAGTGGCCTTGATACACAGGAACATCTGGTCATGAAGTACTGTATTGGTTATTGTTTATTCTCCAGGGACAGAAGAGTGGCCTTGATAAACTGGAACATCTGGTCATGACGTACTGTAATTGTTATTGTTTATTCTCCAGGGATGGAAGAGTGGCCTCGACACACTGGAACATCTGGTCATGAAGTACTGTAATTGTAAGATATGCTTAACTTTACAATACAAAGACAATACATAGAGGGTCTTATATGAGTGCATGTTTAATATTTAATTTATTGAACAAGTTTGGTACAATTATATGATGCGAGGAATGGAATAAAGTGCAAAAAATGTTTATAGCTTTGATAATAAATTCAATATCGGACCAATTACGCTAATTATAAAATGGCACATGGATGTATGTTGTGACACTGCTACTGCCGTGTGTTTCACATGTTATGTTGAGTAGATAGAAATCGGAAATCTTATGACTTAAGGAATTATGCAGTCAAGTGAATAGAATAAATAAAAATTGCAAAAGAAATATTTTTAATTTAATATCGTGATAACTCCTGATGGCACCCGTATTGCATGTTTATATTTTCAGATATTCAGCTAGTGTCCATACCTTACTGTCCTTGTCTACAAACAGTTGACCTTTCACATTGTGAGAAGGTCACAGAGGTCAAGGTCACATGTCCTTTGTGTAAGTGATATATATTGTTGTGTATATAAGAATCACATAATAAGCACATGTGTCAAAATATTTAAACAAACAGTTGTTTTCAAAATATATTATGTCTGATACTAATGTGTCTTGCAAGTTTTTCTACTAATAATGATCCATTTTACAAATTGCTTGAGAGAAGAAGTACAAATGAAATGATATGTGGTTTTGCTTCCTGTTAACAAATCTTTATAGGTTAAAATCTTACAGCAACCTCAGAGTGAGATGAGATGAAGGATGAAGTTACCCTTCAGACACGTCTGCATCAGGGAGCAAACCATCAAGGGACAGAGGTCTGGATCTCCAAAGTTCAAGGCCTTATCCACTGACCTACCAAGGTCACGTAGAGAAGAAGTACAACCAAAGCTTAAACAATGTTTAACGCACACATGTTAATCTGGATCCAGTTATAACCAGTAATTAAATCCTTACTTCTATACTTCCTATTTGTAGTGAACAGGTTAGACACCCAGGGTTGTGTGAGCATGAAGAAGATAGAGGTGTCCCCGTCAGATATACGGGACATGTGTTGCACTGGTATGGAGGACCTGCACAATTTGGACATAGGCTCCAGTCAACTACAAACACTGAATGTGTCCGACTGTACCAAGTAGGTGCAGCTAGATATTTTATTAATTCACATGGTCTCGTCGTGGGGGGGGTGAAGTTAACACCAGTTTAACTTTACTAATGCATGTTTAATATGGTATGATAATTAGAATAAGATATACAAAGTTTATTAAAACCACAATAATCATTTTAATCTTTACAAAAGCGTCCAACATATGTTCTTGATATTGTGATATGCAACAATAAATAATTAATAGCATTGTAAAAAAATCATTTTATTAAATTTAGTGGCATGCATATGGCAAATAAACCATACTTTAGGTAAGCCCTGAAGTTCATAACATCTAAGCAGTGCTTTGTACTATAATAGTAATATTTCATACTACTTATAGCAGTTTTAATTTGAGAAATGTTGATATTTCAGACTGTCAGCAGACCAGATTGTTGCAGCGGTTACAGACAAATCTTCTCTCACTTATCTCAATATATATGGCTGTAAGAATATACCGCCTGTAAATGTGGACACCATAATCTTACCGGAGGTAAATATATCCGTGTGTGCTTGAGGTGTAAAGTTCCTACAAGTTTGCTTGTCTGTAAGTACCTTTGCACTAAGTTGTTTGCTTATCTCTATGTACGACGATGTAAACATTTGCCCAACCGCTCCCACTCCATTGTTTTGTTTTTGAAAATTGTAACGGTAATTAAATTTCAATTTTATGATCTGCATTTATTTTAAAATATTTTTCGATTGGAAGAGTACTCCTACCTTACTCTTACTACTAAAATCATGCCTTGGTGTGTATGTGGTGTGTATGCGCGTGTGTGTGAAGTACTAAGGTACCATTAGAACGTGAAATAGAGAAATCCAGGTTCTTTTACAATACAAGCCTACTTTGTAAAAATGTTGCCTGGCAGTTTATGTCTGTTGGCAGACGTCTGACCGGTAGTTATGTTCTTATCAGTCGATGCAGACCAGACGGTATGTGACCAGGATGTTTATATCCGATGTAGCCGATATTTGATCTGGCTGTTTATAATCAGATGGATGCAGTAGTGACCAAGCTGTTAATGTGTCCATCAAACTAAAACTGACTGAAATGTTTTATAATAAATAGTTCTGATGTTTTTAAGTTAACAGGTTTAAGAAAGCTCAAGTACGGTGGTCATTCGTGGAACAGTGTCAGACTGAAATCCAACAGACTTCATCAATTTGAATATTCTGTAAGTTATAATCTTTAGTTATTGGTTGAAATAGGTACTTAGTACTTTTTGAGTCGCCTTGCGTCAGCATGGCTGACTCTTTGGAGTCATGTATATTCTTTCTGAATATGGAGTTTTTGGTTGAGGAGCTTCACCGTTTTTGACAATATAGTCACCTTTAACTGCCTCAAATACAACTTAATTTGATAAGGTGACTGACATGAACGTTATGTATACCGAGTAATATAACTATTGATTGTGAAATAATGAAATAATTGTAATTGTATACAGTATAAATGTGTCTTTTTTTTGTAGATTTACCGCAATATTATACGCATTAATACACCAGTTTTCGGACGAGGAGCTTTACGCACTTCGAGAATACACTGACATGAACGTTATATATACCGAATAATATATTTACTGATTGTGCATAATTGTCATTGTATACAGTATATGCGTGTCTTTTTTAAAAATGTACTGAAATACTATGGGCAATAATACTCGAATAAATATTTTATGAATGGAAAGTTTCAATAGCGTAGTTACCCGGATGTCGAACATCTCTTTAATATTAATTCATTTCATTCGACAGTGCAGCAGAAACTCTATAATTATCCATTCATTCAGAACCATTAATTTGAAAATGTACAATCATTGACGAAAAATAAGCAATCAGTTAACACATTTTCCGCCCCAATTTCTAAACCTGTAAGCTAAACATGCCGCTCATGCGTGACCTACAGCGTGACTTACAGCGTGACTTAGATAATGAGATTTACCGTCAAATTGGGAACTAAATGTCCGTAAATATTGTAGTTATTGTGCCTAGTACTTGAGAAATAGTATAGCATCTACTACAAATGAATACACAAGTTGATGAAAGAATTTGTCAAAAAGTGCTCAGTTCTACTACCAACAACAACAAGGTAAACCAATCAAATAGTTTAAAGGGACACACGGCAATCTTTGCATTATGGTAAAAAGAAGAAGAAAAATCCAAATGTTTTGGCATTTACCCATTTAGTGTTTATTTCCTTGCTGGAATTCAATAAAAAATAATTATCTCGCAGTGTATCAACAGGAAATCTATTGGAACATACAGTGCTTGAAAAGTAGGATAGCCCGATGACCGGGGCTCGATTGAATGTTAGTGAAATTTTCGGGCCGTAAAAGAGCGGTTTCATAGTAGTTTGGATGGTACATAATTTTGGATATTCTTTTTTTCTTTTTTTTTTTCTTTTTACTTTATCAAATAAGAAAAACTGTCCTTTACAAATACATGTTGGTGGAAAAAATAGATACCGGTATATGTATAGATACAGATATAAAGTATATTTCTATTCATTATTTAAGGTGTAAGGAGTTCCTGGAAAATTTAACATAACCTTTAACCTCAGCAAGAAGACAGACACTGTTCAATCTTGGCGACTCTCAGGACCTTCAGTCCTTTGATTTATTTTAGGATTATCATCCCTCCTGCCCTAAAATATGGCAAAAAAGGTGAACAAAAAGTTGGGTTTCCATAAAACATTGTTGTTTCTGATCTAAAAAGTTTGAATTTTGTAGCCACTGAAAGGAACTATATTTGCCTATCTTTAGTCCCTCGATGATTATATATTTATGCAAATAAAAAATATTTTCATTTTTATTATTATTTTCTTACCCTTCCGAGCATTTATTTTTACTGATAAAATGTGTAAAACAATTAATAAAAAATACTGGCCTTACGGATTAGTTTTGTTAATCTGGGTATAAAAAAATTGGTATGGCTTAAAGTGTAAGCCACAAAATGTTGATTATAGCCATTATATTTTCACTTCATTTCACTATTATAAGAGAATGTTTATTGCTCACTTTTAAATATACAACTGATTTTATTATTCGCTATAAGTTAATGCATTGATACCATATGATATCATATAATAATATTGTCTATGAGCTTGAGTGACAGATAAACATACCCACTTGAGCGACAGATAGATATGCCCACTTGAGCGACAGATAGACATGCCCTCTTGAGCGACAGATAGACATGCCCACTTGAGCGACAGATAGACATGCCCTCTTGAGTGACAGATAGACATGCCCACTTGAGCGACAGATAGACATGCCTACTTGAGCGACATATAGCCGTGCCCACTTGAGCGACAGTTAGACATGCCCACTTGAGCATCAGATAGACATGCCCACTTGAGCGACAGTTAGACATGAGCACTTGAGCGACATATAGACATGCCCACTTGAGCGACAGTTAGACATACCCACTTGAGCGACATATAGACATGCCCTCTTGAGCAACATATAGACATGCCCTCTTGAGCGACAGATAGACATGCCCTCTTGAGCGACAGATAGACATGCCCACTTGAGCGACAGTTAGACATGAGCACTTGAGCGACATATAGACATGCCCACTTGAGCGACAGTTAGACATACCCACTTGAGCGACATATAGACATGCCCTCTTGAGCAACATATAGACATGCCCTCTTGAGCGACAGATAGACATGCCCTCTTGAGCGACAGATAGACATGCCCACTTGAGCGACAGTTATACATGCCCACTTGAGCGACAGTTAGTCATGCCCACTTGAGCGACAGATAGACATGCCCTCTTGAGCGACAGAAAGACATGTCCACTTGAGCGACAGATAAACATGCCCACTTGAGCGACAGATAGATATGCCCACTTGAGCGACAGATAGACATGCCCTCTTGAGCGACAGATAGACATGCCCACTTGAGCAACAGATAGACATGCCCACTTGAGCAACAGTTAGACATACCCACTTGAGCGACATATAGACATGCCCTCTTGAGCAACATATAGACATGCCCTCTTGAGCGACAGATAGACATGCCCTCTTGAGCGACAGATAGACATGCCCACTTGAGCGACAGTTAGACATGAGCACTTGAGCGACATATAGACATGCCCACTTGAGCGACAGTTAGACATACCCACTTGAGCGACATATAGACATGCCCTCTTGAGCAACATATAGACATGCCCTCTTGAGCGACAGATAGACATGCCCTCTTGAGCGACAGATAGACATGCCCACTTGAGCGACAGTTAGACATGCCCACTTGAGCGACAGTTAGACATGTCCACTTGAACGACAGATAGACATGCCCACTTGAGCGACAGTTAGTCATGCCCACTTGAGCGACAGATAGACATGCCCTCTTGAGCGACAGAAAGACATGTCCACTTGAGCGACAGATAAACATGCCCACTTGAGCGACAGATAGACATGCCCTCTTGAGCGACAGAAAGACATGTCCACTTGAGCGACAGATAAACATGCCCACTTGAGCGACAGATAGATATGCCCACTTGAGCGACAGATAGACATGCCCTCTTGAGCGACAGATAGACATGCCCACTTGAGCGACAGATAGACATGCCCACTTGAGCGACAGTTAGACATGAGCACTTGAGCGACAGATAGACATGCCCACTTGAGCGACAGATAGACATGCCCACTTGAGCGACAGTTAGACATGCCCACTTGAGCGACAGATAGACATGCCCTCTTGAGCGACAGATAGACATGCCCACTTGAGCGACAGATAGACATGCCCACTTGAGCGACAGTTAGACATGAGCACTTGAGCGACAGATAGACATGCCCACTTGAGCGACAGTTAGACATACCCACTTGAGCGACATATAGACATGCCCTCTTGAGCGACAGATAGACATGCCCTCTTGAGCGACAGTTAGTCATGCCCACTTGAGCGACAGATAGACATGCCCTCTTGAGTGACAGATAGACATGCCCACTTGAGCGACAGATAGACATGCCTACTTGAACGACATATAGCCGTGCCCACTTGAGCGACAGTTAGACATGCCCACTTGAGCAACAGATAGACATGCCCACTTGAGCGACTGTTAGACATGAGCACTTGAGCGACAGATAGACATGCCCTCTTGAGCGACAGTTAGACATACCCACTTGAGCGACATATAGACATGCCCTCTTGAGCGACAGATAGACATGCCCTCTTGAACGACAGTTAGACATGCCCACTTGAGCGACAGATAGACATGCCCTCTTGAGCGACAGTTAGACATACCCGCTTGAGCGACATATAGACATGCCCTCTTGAGCGACAGATAGACATGCCCTCTTGAACGACAGTTAGACATGCCCTCTTGAGCGACAGATAGACATGCCCTCTTGAACGACAGTTAGACATGCCCACTTGAGCGACAGTTAGACATGTCCACTTGAACGACAGATAGACATGCCCACTTTAGCGACAGTTAGACATGTCCACTTGAGTGACAGTTAGGCATGCCCACTTGAGCGATAGATAGACATGTCCACTTGAGCGACAGTTAGGTATGCCCACTGAGCGAAAGATAGACATGCCCACTTGAGCGACAGATAGACATGCCCTCTTGAGCGACAATTAGATATGCCCACTTGAGTGACAGACCACTTGAGCGACAGTTAGACATGTCCTCTCGAGTGACATATGGACATGCCCACTTTAGCGACAGTTAGACATTTCCACTTGAGTGACAGTTAGACTTGCCCACTTGAGCGACAGATAGACATGTCCACTTGAGCGACATATAGCCGTGCCCACTTGAGCGACAGTTAGACATGCCCACTTGAGCAACAGATAGACATGCCCACTTGAGCGACAGTTAGACATGCCCTCTTGAGCGACAGTTAGACATACCCACTTGAGTGACATATAGACATGCCCTCTTGAGCGACAGAAAGACATGCCCACTTGAGCGACAGTTAGACATGTCCACTTGAGTGACAGACCACTTGAGCGACAGTTAGACATGTCCTCTTGAGTGACATATGGACATGCCCACTTTAGCGACAGTTAGACATGTCCACTTGAGTGACAGTTAGACTTGCCCACTTGAGCGACAGATAGACATGTCCACTTGAGCGACAGTTAGGTATGCCAACTGAGCGAAAGATAGACATGCCCACTTGAGCGACAGATAGACATGCCCTCTTGAGCGACAATTAGATATGCCCACTTGAGTGACAGACCACTTGAGCGACAGTTAGACATGTCCTCTTGAGTGACATATAGACATGCCCACTTGAGCGACAGATAGACATGCCTACTTGAGCGACATATAGCCATGACCTCTTGAGCGACAGAAAGACATGCCCACTTGAGCGACAGATAGACATGCCCACTTGAGCGACAGAAAGACATGCCCACTTGAGCGACAGATAGACATGCCCACTTGAGCGACAGATAGACATGCCCACTTGAGCGACAGTTAGACATGCCCACTTGAGCGACAGTTAGACATGTCCACTTGAACGACAGATAGACATGCCCACTTGAGCGACAGTTAGACATGAGTACTTGAGTGACAGATAGACATGCCCACTTGAGCGACAGTTAGACATACCCACTTGAGCGACATATAGACATGCCCTCTTGAGCGACAGATAGACATGCCCTCTTGAGCGACAGTTAGACATACCCACTTGAGTGACATATAGACATGCCCTCTTGAGCGACAGAAAGACATGCCCACTTGAGCGACAGTTAGACATGTCCACTTGAGCGACAGATAGACATGTCCACTTGAGCGACAGTTAGGTATGCTCACTGAGCGAAAGATAGACATGCCCACTTGAGCGACAGATTGACATGCCCTCTTGAGCGACAATTAGATATGCCCACTTGAGTGACAGACCACTTGAGCGACAGTTAGACATGTCCTCTTGAGTGACATATGGACATGCCCACTTTAGCGACAGTTAGACATGTCCACTTGAGTGACAGTTAGACTTGCCCACTTGAGCGACAGATAGACATGTCCACTTGAGCGACAGTTAGGTATGCCAACTGAGCGAAAGATAGACATGCCCACTTGAGCGACAGATAGACATGCCCTCTTGAGCGACAATTAGATATGCCCACTTGAGTGACAGACCACTTGAGCGACAGTTAGACATGTCCTCTTGAGTGACATATAGACATGCCCACTTGAGCGACAGATAGACATGCCTACTTGAGCGACATATAGCCATGACCTCTTGAGCGACAGAAAGACATGCCCACTTGAGCGACAGATAGACATGCCCACTTGAGCGACAGATAGACATGCCCACTTGAGCGACAGATAGACATGCCCACTTGAGCGACAGTTAGACATGTCCACTTGAGCGACAGATAGACATGCCCACTTGAGCGACAGTTAGACATGCCCACTTGAGCGACAGTTAGCATACCCACTTGAGCGACAGATAGACATGCCCACTTGAGCGACAGATAGACATGTCCACTTGAGCGACAGTTAGGTATGCCCACTGAGCGAAAGATAGACATGCCCACTTGAGCGACAGATAGACATGCCCTCTTGAGCGACAATTAGATATGCCCACTTGAGCGACAGATAGACATGCCCACTTGAGCGACAGATAGACATGCCCACTTGAGCAACAGATAGACATGCCCACTTGAGCGACAGTTAGACATGCTCACTTGAGCGACAGATAGACATACCCACTTTCTAAGTGAGACCTTTAACTGAGAATTGAAGCACAACACTGAATAAGTAAATAAAATTACTTGTTATCAAAAAATCTTAGTTTTGCTCTTATAGTTGCATAAGGCGTAATTTAAAACTAGAATTCAATTTCGTAAATTTCCTACAACATGCCACTTGCCACAAGTATAAAAGATGTGATTTTATGTATAATGTAAGAAGTTACCTTGTGACAATGTTTATGTTTCAGGAGTGTATCAATACGTCATGTGTACAGTTAAACATGTCATCATTACGCCATCTCACGTTTCACAAGTGTCGTGACTTCACGGAACAGGAGCTGATTGACAGTCTCTTACATGGCAGACAGGTAATACACTACTACAGTCTCTTACATGGCAGACAGGTAATACGCTACTACAGTCTCTTACATGGCAGACAGGTAATACGCTACTACAGTCTCTTACATGGCAGACAGGTAATACGCTACTACAGTCTCTTACATGGCAGACAGGTAATACGCTACCACAGTCTCTTACATGGCAGACAGGTAATACGCTACCACAGTCTCTTACATGGCAGACAGGTAATACGCTACCACAGTCTCTTACATGGCAGACAGGTAATACGCTACCACAGTCTCTTACATGGCAGACAGGTAATACGCTACTTGGTAATAGAATTAATTCTGCCTTATGTCTTTTTCAGAACTTTCAAGTTAAGTGTACAATTAATGGTCTTTTTCTAGAAGAATCTAAAAAATTTAAAAATATTCATTTCGATAAAAATTTCATATCAATCAAAATGTGGTGCTAGCATCTGGTTATTGTGGTTGATACTTTAAATATACAGAAGATTTTGAATGAAATCGGGTAAAAACGGAATTAATTCTGGTGTGTAACCTAGGATAGCACATAATTATTGTGCGGATGAATTAAATTGTAAATAAGGAGTAAATTTTAGGCTTATTAAATTATGTTTTGGGCCTTTAGCATAGAAAATAACATTATTATATAAGTGGGATGGGCCATCTCGATATGCGTACCTTATGAGATAATCAGGTCAAGGCAAATATGAGCAGGCAGCAAACTTGTACCAGACGGCAGTATCTGTAGCTTACGAGACTGCAGTTTAAATGGAAATCAGTTTGGTTTTTGTCATATGAACGAATTCATGTATTAATATATATAGATACATAACAGTTATCAAAATGTTTTGAAATTTATTTTGAAAATAACTTGAGCTATTGTGACCACTCTTCGTATGTCGTCAATTTTTAGCTTGTTAACACGATAGAGGCCAAATAACTTAAGCAATCTTAACCAAAACTTTCACAGATTGTATAAGACCATAAGATCTCAGACGAGTTATATAATGGGCCAGATTGGACTAGAAACACAGACTTATGGCCCATGAATTAGTAAAAAAATGCAGTTTTTCATCTTGTTTACACGATAGAGGCCACATTTCTTAAACAGTCTTAACCAAACTTGCAAAGATTTGATATGACTATAAGATCTCGGACGAGTTTGATAATGAGCAAGACGAGTTTGATAATGGGCAAGATCTGACCAGTAACTCCAGAGTTCGTGTTTTTTTTTCATTCTTTTTTAATAAATATATGTTTTTTAAAGAGGCACTACCTATATCTACGCGATTTTTAATGTAAAATACTCAATATTACTGCATTTATATGTATACAAAGCTATTTTATGAGTATTCTAAGAAGAAACATGGTTCGTATTCCAGTTCTGTAAATTATTAATTATGATCAAAACAATGTCTTGAATAAAATGCTGCCCAGTCGTTTATTCCTGCCGGAGAACTACGAGTTTTTACGATTTTCTCGGACATGCGCAATGCGATTACAAACTATTCGGCGCAGTTCCGATAGCAAACGAATCGATCGGAACTCTTCGCTAATCAGACGAGGTAGTTCCGATTGTAAACGAATAAGATCGGAAACTCTCTGCAATCGGCTTGTCTAAAACAATTACGAATACAATTTCAAAAATCCGATCTTTTCAATCCTGTTTTTCCCAAGCAAAACGCATATAACATTGGGTGAAATTATTGCCATTTACCTTTTTCATAGTCCTCTTTATAATTAAGTAAAGATTTTATCAATTGGTGGACAAAAAGATATAGGTAGAGCCTCTTTAAGTGTTTTTTACCCCCTCTATTTGGACTTGACGAAACAGGAAGCATTGGTTTGATGTCCAATTGTGTGTATTGCGTTTTTTCCCATTTGATTTTTACGGAGTTCCGGCCCCTTGACATTTTTATTTTTACCTTTAAATTTCTTTTTGGTGCTACTCCTTCTAAACAACTTGTTGGATTTCGACGAAACTTGGCAGGAAGCATCGGTAAGATGTATAGTTGTGCAAATCGCTGTATATCAATGAAATCTTGGACAGGTTTGAAAAACAGCTATAACTTGTTAGTAACGACAGAGTTATGGCCCTTGATTTATTGACAAACGCTATATTGCATTTTCCTTTGTTAAATCTAAAACTTCTTTTTAGATCACCTGAGCCAAAGGCTCAAGGTGATCTATTGGGATCACTCTTCGTCCGTCATCGGCGTTAACTTTTCTTCAAATGACTTCTTCTTAGAAACCGCTTGGCCAATTTCGACCAAACTTCATATGGATGATCCTTATGTGAATGCTTTATAGATTTGTTAAAATTAGGGCAGCGCGACATCCAAGATGGCCGTCATTACCATATATGGTCGAAACCTTAAAAAATCTTCTTCTTAAGAACTGCTGGACAGATTTCAACAGTTTTTCTTTTAAAATGATTGCCAACGCCTAAACTATCAAGTTTGTTCAAATGAAGTTTCCGGGGTCAAAAATGGTTGTGCCCCGGGGGTCCAAAGTTTGTATATTGAGATATTGCATGTTTTTCATAGTTTTTATAGGAAAAAGCTTTAAAAAATCTTCTTCTCTGAAACCACAAGGCACAGAGCTTTCATGTATTACATGTAGCATCAGCTTATTGTCCTCTACTAAGTTTATTCAAATGGTGACCTTGGGGTCTAATTTGGCCCCGCCCCCGGGGTTCTCAGTTTTACATAGACTTATATAGGAAAATAAATCAATCTTCTTCTCTGAAACTGCAAGAGCCAGATGTTGAATATTTTGCATTTGCTATGAGCTTATGGTCTTCTACCAAGTTTGTTCAAATGGTGACCCTGATGTCAAATTTGGCCCCGCCCCCGGGGTCACAGTTTTACATAGACTTGTATACGAAAAATTAAAAAATCTTCTGAAACTACAAGAGCCAGAGGTTTAATATTTTGCATTTACTCCAAGATTATGGTCCTTTACTAAGTTTGTTCAAATGGTGACCCAGGGGTCACATTTGGCCCTGCCCCGTGGTCACAGTTTTACATAGGCTTGTATAGGGAAAAACTTAAAAAAAGTCTTCTTCCAGTGGAACTGCAAGAGCCAGAGGTTTAATATTTTGCATTTGCTATGAGCTTATGGTCCTCTACCAAGTTTGTTCAAATGGTGACCCTGGGGTCAAATTTGGCCCCGCCCCGGGGGTTCTCAGTTTTACATAGACTTATATAGGAAAATAAATAAATCTTCTTCTCTGAAACTGCAAGAGCCAGATGTTGAATATTTTGCATTTGCTATGAGCTTATGGTCCTCTACCAAGTTTGTTCAAATGGTGACCCTGATGTCAAATTTGGCCCCACCCCGGGGGTCACAGATTTACATAGACTTAAATAGGAAAAACATTAAAGTCTTCTTCTCTGGAACTACAAGAGCCAGAGGTTTAATAATTTGCATTTACTATACTCTTAAGGTCCTTTACCACGTTTGTTCAACGTTTGCTCCGCCAAAGGGGTCACATGTTTTGCATAGACTTGTATAAGGAAAAACTTAAAAAATCTTCTTCTCTGAAACCACAAGGCACACAGCTCTCATATATTACATGAAGCCCTGGGTCACATTTGGCCCTGCCCTAGATGTTACACTCAAGCACCTTCATTTTGTATTTGATCTTTACCCAACTCTGTCAGTGTCTTTATATCAATGTTGTTAACACAACAGAGGTCACATTTCTTGAACAATTTTAACTAAACTTGCACATATTGTATATGACCAAAACATTTCGAAGAAGTTTGTTAATGTGCCAGTCATCAGGTGATCGATTTGGGGCCATCTTGGCCCTTTTGTTTTATGTTATCTTTACCAAATTTGTTTAGAATGTTAATATCAATAAAGGCTTAAACAAGTTGCCCGATTTTATAGATTACAAGAATGCAAGGCCTCGAGACTTTGATAGAAAATGCATGTAAAGACCTGCCCTTCCACAGCAACTCAGGCATACCCGAACTTCACACTCTCAGGTGTCACGATCTGCCTGGTCTCCATGGTGATATCATCTCTCGTTCAATGAAATACTTCCAACTCATGACTGCCCTGGAATTTGTACATTGTACATTTTTATCACAGTAAGTTATAGAATCTTAGATATGTAAAATGATGATGTTCTTTCATACCTTTCTTGATCAGAGTTTGAACCCAGCCAGCTGGCAGAGTTCTGTAGAAATATTTTTTTCCGATTTAGTCTGAAAAATCTCGGGAACCCTGATTTTAAATTCACCAATTATTTCTTTGCATGCAACATGAATGTCCCGCTGCATGCTGCTTGCCAATGCTTTGCATGTAGACCATGACTCATTACAAGGATGTACAAACCTTTCTAAAGCTATCAAGTAAATACCTGATTGATCAAGTGCTATTATGGATGTAATTTTGTTTTGGACATTCTAAAATACGGCTCCCGTTGTTCTTAGTTTGGCCTTTCGGACATTCTCAAATGCGGCTCCTGTTGTTCTAGCAGGATTTTCACCAAACTACAACAGAATGTTTCTTGATATGATGCGACTTCTTGGCGAGCATCGTACCATTTTTGCCAACAAATTTCATAAATTAGCATGCATGAGTGATTCTGCGATACTGGTTATGGTGCATTGTTTCTTTCAGTTTGTATGTAAATGAGTGGCCTAGCCTGTCATGTCTGAAGATAGAGAGTTGTAACAGATTGAATGACCTGTCTGTCAAAAATGTGCCAACCTTGAAGTCACTGGACGTCAGAGTAAGTTACTCTAAAACTGGTATTCCAAACACTGCTGTCATTATACTGTATAATGTATGGCAAATAGTGTGTATTAATTATTTTCACATTTGCTAAGGTAGTCCAGTTCCCTGCCAACAACCATTTCACTATAGTCTATATATATGGAGGAAACACCATTTCCCCGGGATACATCTTTCGAATTACTGCTGTGTATAGGCCTGTATTACAAGATATTACCACTTGGTCTAATTCACTTGTTCCAAAGTAGTAACATATTTGATGAATTCTACACATGTAAATCCCTGTATACTTCTTATTCTTGTTCACAGTTGCACTTGTATGGACACAGTTTTGCTAACATGAAGTGTTCCTATGAGCATGTGTATGGCTGGGGGTGGGGTGAGGAGAACGAAGTATTGACACATTTAAGACAGTCACGCATGTAAATCCTGACTGAAAAATGTCTGACCACATGCTTGTCTGTATTGGTCTCACAGGTTTGAATATTTGAATGTTCCACATATTAATTATTTTTTCAATTGTTTTACTAAAGCCAATTAATAACCATAAATATACTTATTACTCCGTTTGATAGAAGACTGTAGAAAACATGTTTCTATTTGGCAGTGGTGCAGTATGATTGAGAAATTTAGCCTCATTGTCAACAATCTAGAACATCTAGATGTGACTGGCACCAACTTTGCTCATCTCAACATCCACTGTGATAACCTAGAAAAGCTTCATCTGAATGGAGTGTGTACACAAACACAACATACACTATGCTTAAGGTAGGTACACAAACACAACATACACTATGCTTAAGATATGTACACAAACACAACATACACTATGCTTAAGGTATGTACACAAACACAACATACACTATGCTTAAGGTATGTACACAAACACAACATACACTATGCTTAAGTTAGGTACACAAACACAACATACACTATGCTTAAGGTAGGTACACAAACACAACATACACTATGCTTAAGGTATGTACACAAACACAACATACACTATGCTTAAGGTATGTACACAAACACAACATACACTATGCTTAAGGTATGTACACAAACACAACATACACTATGCTTAAGGTAGGTACACAAACACAACATACACTATGCTTAAGGTAGGTACACAAACACAACATACACTATGCCTAAGGTATGTACACAAACACAACATACACTATGCTTAAGGTATGTACACAAACACAACATACACTATGCTTAAGGTAGGTACACAAACACAACATACACTATGCTTAAGGTATGTACACAAACACAACATACAATATGCTTAAGGTAGGTACACAAACACAACATACACTATGCTTAAGGTATGTACACAAACACAACATACTAAACATACTATGCTTAAGGTAGGTACACAAACACAACATACACTATGCTTAAGGTACGTACACAAACACAGCATACACTATGCTTAAGGTAGGTACACAAACACAACATACACTATGCTTAAGGTACGTACACAAACACAACATACACTATGCTTAAGGTAGGTACACAAACACAACATACACTATGCTTAAGGTAGGTACACAAACACAACATACACTATTCTTAAGGTATGTACACAAACACAACATACACTATGCTTAAGATAGGTACACAAACACAACATACACTATGCTTAAGATAGGTACACAAACACAACATACACTATGCTTAAGGTATGTACACAAACACAACATACACTATGCTTAAGTTATGTACACAAACACAACATACACTATGCTTACGGTAGGTACACAAACACAAACTCTATGCTTAAGGTACATACAGTATGTTTGAGTAGGTACATTGGATATTGTTTAGAAGATAAAGACTCAAACACAACATACACTATGCTTGAGGTAGGGACTCAAACACAACATACACTATGCTGAAGGTATGTACACAAACAAAACATACACTATGCTTAAGTTATGTACCCAAACACAACATACACTATGCTTACGGTAGGTACACAAACACAACATACACTATGCTTAAGATAGGAACACAAACACAACATTCAATATGCTTGAGGTAGGGACTCAAACACAACATACAATATGCTTGAGGTAGGGACTCAAACACAACATACACTATGCTTAAGGTAGGTACACAAATACAACATACACTATGCTTAAGGTAGGTACACAAACACAACATACACTATGCTTGAGGTAGGTACACAAACACAAACACTATGCTTAAGGTACATACAGTATGTTTGAGTAGGTACATTGGATATTGTTTAGAAGATAGGGACTCAAACACAACATACACTATGCTTGAGGTAGGAACACAAACACAACATACAATATGCTTGAGGTAGGAACACAAACACAACATACAATATTCTTGAGGTAGGAACACAAACACAACATACAATATGCTTGAGGTAGGAACACAAACACAACATACATTATGCTTGAGGTAGGGACTCAAACACAACATACAATATGCTTGAGGTAGGAACACAAACACAACATACAATATGCTTGAGGTAGGAACACAAACACAACATACAATATGCTTGAGGTAGGAACACAAACACAACATACAATATGCTTGAGGTAGGGACTCAAACACAACATACAATATGCTTGAGGTAGGAACACAAACACAACATACAATATGCTTGAGGTAGGAACACAAACACAACATACAATATGCTTGAGGTAGGAACACAAACACAACATACAATATGCTTGAGGTAGGAACACAAACACAACATACAATGTGCTTGAGGTAGGAACACAAACACAACATATAATATGCTTGAGGTAGGGACTCAAACACAACATACAATATGCTTGAGGTAGGAACACAAACACAACATACAATATGCTTGAGGTAGGGACTCAAACACAACATACAATATGCTTGAAATAGGAACACAAACACAACATACAATATGCTTGAGGTAGGAACACAAACACAACATATAATATGCTTGAGATAGGGACTCAAACACAACATACAATATGCTTGAGGTAGGGACACAAACACAACATACAATGTGCTTGAGGTAGGAACACAAACACAACATACAATATGCTTGAGGTAGGAACACCAACACAACATACAATATGCTTGAGGTAGGAACACAAACACAACATACAATATGCTTGAGGTAGGGACTCAAACACAACATATAATATGCTTGAGGTAGGGACCCAAACACAACATACAATGTGCTTGAGGTAGGAACACAAACACAACATACAATATGCTTGAGATAGGGACTCAAACACAACATACAATATGCTTGAGGTAGGGACTCAAACACAACATACAATGTGCTTGAGGTAGGAACACAAACACAACATACAAATGCTTGAGGTAGGAACACAAACACAACATACAATGTGCTTGAGGTAGGAACTCAAACACAACATACAATATGCTTGAGGTAGGGACTCAAACACAACATATAATATGCTTGAGGTAGGGACTCAAACACAACATACAATGTGCTTGAGGTAGGAACACAAACACAACATACAATATGCTTGAGGTAGGAACACAAACACAACATACAATATGCTTGAGATAGGGACTCAAACACAACATACAATATGCTTGAGGTAGGAACACAAACACAACATACAATATGCTTGAGGTAGGAACTCAAACACAACATACAATATGCTTGAGGTAGGGACTCAAACACAACATATAATATGCTTGAGGTAGGGACTCAAACACAACATACAATGTGCTTGAGGTAGGAACACAAACACAACATACACTATGCTTGAGGTAGGAACACAAACACAACATACAATATGCTTGAGATAGGGACTCAAACACAACATACAATATGCTTGAGGTAGGAACACAAACACAACATACAATATGCTTGAGGTAGGAACTCAAACACAACATACAATATGCTTGAGATAGGGACTCAAACAGAACATACAATATGCTTGAGGTAGGAACACAAACACAACATACAATATGCTTGAGGTAGGGACTCAAACACAACATACAATGTGCTTGAGGTAGGAACACAAACACAACATACAATATGCTTGAGGTAGGGACTCAAACACAACATACAATGTGCTTGAGGTAGGAACACAAACACAACATACAATATGCTTGAGGTAGGAACACAAACACAACATACAATATGCTTGAGGTAGGAACACAAACACAACATACAATATGCTTGAGGTAGGAACACCAACACAACATACAATATGCTTGAGGTAGGAACACAAACACAACATACAATATGCTTGAGGTAGGAACTCAAACACAACATACAATATGCTTGAGGTAGGGACTCAAACACAACATACAATATGATTGAGGTAGGGACTCAAACACAACATACAATATGCTTGAGGTAGGAACACGAACACAACACACAATATGCTTGAGGTAGGGACTCAAACACAGCATACAATATGCTTGAGGTAGGAACACAAACACAACATACAATATGCTTGAGGTTGGGACTCAAACACAACATACAATATGCTTGAGGTAGGGACTCAAACACAACATACAATATGCTTGAGGTAGGAACACAAACACAACATACAATGTGCTTGAGATAGGGACTCCAACACAACATACAATATGCTTGAGGTAGGAACACAAACACAACATACAATATGCTTGAGGTAGGAACACAAACACAACATACAATGTGCTTGAGATAGGGACTCCAACACAACATACAATATGCTTGAGGTAGGAACACAAACACAACATACAATATGCTTGAGGTAGGAACACAAACACAACATACAATGTGCTTGAGATAGGGACTCCAACACAACATACCATATGCTTGAGGTAGGAACACAAACACAACATACAATATGCTTGAGGTAGGAACACAAACACAACATACAATATGCTTGAGGTAGGGACTCAAACACAACATACAATATGCTTGAGGTAGGAACACAAACACAACATACAATATGCTTGAGATAGGGACTCCAACACAACATACAATATGCTTGAGGTAGGAACACAAACACAACATACAATATGCTTGAGGTAGGAACACAAACACAACATACAATATGCTTGAGGTAGGGACTCAAACACAACATACAATATGCTTGAGGTAGGAACTCAAACACAACATACAATATGCTTGAGGTAGGGACTCCAACACAACATACAATGAGCTTGAGATAGGGACTCCAACACAACATACAATATGCTTGAGGTAGGAACACAAACACAACATACAATATGCTTGAGGTAGGAACACAAACACAACATACAATATGCTTGAGGTAGGAACACAAACACAACATACAATATGCTTGAGGTAGGAACACAAACACAACATACAATATGCTTGAGGTAGTGACTCCAACACAACATACAATATGCTTGAGGTAGGAACACAAACACAACATACAATATGCTTGAGGTAGGAACACAAACACAACATACAATATGCTTGAGGTAGTGACTCCAACACAACATACAATATGCTTGAGGTAGGAACACAAACACAACATACAATATGCTTGAGGTAGTGACTCCAACACAACATACAATATGCTTGAGGTAGGAACACAAACACAACATACAATATGCTTGAGGTAGGAACACAAACACAAACAATATGCTTAAGGTACATACAGTATGTTTGAGTAGGTACATTGGATATTGTTTAGAAGATAGAGACTCAAACACAACATACACTATGCTTGAGGTAGGAACTCAAACACAAACAATATGCTTAAGGTACATACAGTATGTTTGAGTAGGTACATTGGATATTGTTTAGAAGATAGAGACTCAAACACAACATACACTATGCTTGAGGTAGGAACTCAAACACAAACAATATGCTTAAGGTACATACAGTATGTTTGAGTAGGTACATTGGATATTGTTTAGAAGATAGAGACACAAACACAACATACACTATGCTGGAGGTAGGGACTCAAACACTACATACAATATGCTTGAGGTAGGGACTCAAACACTACATACAATATGCTGGAGGTAGGGACTCAAACACAACATACAATGTGCTTGAGGTAGGAACACAAACACAACATACAATATGCTTGAGGTAGGAACTCAAACACTACATACAATATGCTGGAGGTAGGGACTCAAACACTACATACAATATGCTGGAGGTAGGAACTCAAACACTACATACAATATGCTGGAGGTAGGGACTCAAACACTACATACAATATGCTGGAGGTAGGAACTCAAACACTACATACAATATGCTGGAGGTAGGGACTCAAACACTACATACAATATGCTGGAGGTAGGAACACAAACACAACATACAATATGCTTGAGGTAGGAACTCAAACACAACATACAATATGCTTGAGGTAGGGACTCAAACACAACATATAATATGCTTGAGGTAGGGACTCAAACACAACATACAATGTGCTTGAGGTAGGAACACAAACACAACATACACTATGCTTGAGGTAGGAACACAAACACAACATACAATATGCTTGAGATAGGGACTCAAACACAACATACAATATGCTTGAGGTAGGAACACAAACACAACATACAATATGCTTGAGGTAGGAACTCAAACACAACATACAATATGCTTGAGATAGGGACTCAAACAGAACATACAATATGCTTGAGGTAGGAACACAAACACAACATACAATATGCTTGAGGTAGGGACTCAAACACAACATACAATGTGCTTGAGGTAGGAACACAAACACAACATACAATATGCTTGAGGTAGGGACTCAAACACAACATACAATGTGCTTGAGGTAGGAACACAAACACAACATACAATATGCTTGAGGTAGGAACACAAACACAACATACAATATGCTTGAGGTAGGAACACAAACACAACATACAATATGCTTGAGGTAGGAACACCAACACAACATACAATATGCTTGAGGTAGGAACACAAACACAACATACAATATGCTTGAGGTAGGGACTCAAACACAACATACAATATGCTTGAGGTAGGAACACAAACACAACATACAATGTGCCTGAGATAGGGACTCCAACACAACATACAATATGCTTGAGGTAGGAACACAAACACAACATACAATATGCTTGAGGTAGGAACACAAACACAACATACAATGTGCTTGAGATAGGGACTCCAACACAACATACAATATGCTTGAGGTTGGGACTCAAACACAACATACAATATGCTTGAGGTAGGGACTCAAACACAACATACAATATGCTTGAGGTAGGAACACAAACACAACATACAATGTGCTTGAGATAGGGACTCCAACACAACATACAATATGCTTGAGGTAGGAACACAAACACAACATACAATATGCTTGAGGTAGGAACACAAACACAACATACAATGTGCTTGAGATAGGGACTCCAACACAACATACAATATGCTTGAGGTAGGAACACAAACACAACATACAATATGCTTGAGGTAGGAACACAAACACAACATACAATGTGCTTGAGATAGGGACTCCAACACAACATACCATATGCTTGAGGTAGGAACACAAACACAACATACAATATGCTTGAGGTAGGAACACAAACACAACATACAATATGCTTGAGGTAGGGACTCAAACACAACATACAATATGCTTGAGGTAGGAACACAAACACAACATACAATATGCTTGAGATAGGGACTCCAACACAACATACAATATGCTTGAGGTAGGAACACAAACACAACATACAATATGCTTGAGGTAGGAACACAAACACAACATACAATATGCTTGAGGTAGGGACTCAAACACAACATACAATATGCTTGAGGTAGGAACTCAAACACAACATACAATATGCTTGAGGTAGGGACTCCAACACAACATACAATGAGCTTGAGATAGGGACTCCAACACAACATACAATATGCTTGAGGTAGGAACACAAACACAACATACAATATGCTTGAGGTAGGAACACAAACACAACATACAATATGCTTGAGGTAGGAACACAAACACAACATACAATATGCTTGAGGTAGTGACTCCAACACAACATACAATATGCTTGAGGTAGGAACACAAACACAACATACAATATGCTTGAGGTAGGAACACAAACACAACATACAATATGCTTGAGGTAGGAACACAAACACAAACAATATGCTTAAGGTACATACAGTATGTTTGAGTAGGTACATTGGATATTGTTTAGAAGATAGAGACTCAAACACAACATACACTATGCTTGAGGTAGGAACTCAAACACAAACAATATGCTTAAGGTACATACAGTATGTTTGAGTAGGTACATTGGATATTGTTTAGAAGATAGAGACTCAAACACAACATACACTATGCTTGAGGTAGGAACTCAAACACAAACAATATGCTTAAGGTACATACAGTATGTTTGAGTAGGTACATTGGATATTGTTTAGAAGATAGAGACACAAACACAACATACACTATGCTGGAGGTAGGGACTCAAACACTACATACAATATGCTTGAGGTAGGGACTCAAACACTACATACAATATGCTGGAGGTAGGGACTCAAACACAACATACAATGTGCTTGAGGTAGGAACACAAACACAACATACAATATGCTTGAGGTAGGAACTCAAACACTACATACAATATGCTGGAGGTAGGGACTCAAACACTACATACAATATGCTGGAGGTAGGAACTCAAACACTACATACAATATGCTGGAGGTAGGGACTCAAACACTACATACAATATGCTGGAGGTAGGAACTCAAACACTACATACAATATGCTGGAGGTAGGGACTCAAACACTACATACAATATGCTGGAGGTAGGAACACAAACACAACATACAATATGCTGGAGGTAGGGACTCAAACACTACATACAATATGCTTGAGGTAGGGACTCAAACACAACATACAATATGCTTGAGATAGGGACTCAAACACTACATACAATATGCTTGAGATAGGGACTCAAACACTACATACAATATGCTTGAGGAAGGAACTCAAACACTACATACAATATGCTGGAGGTAGGAACTCAAACACAACATACACTATGCTTGAGATAGGGACTCAAACACTACATACACTATGCTGGAGGTAGGGACTCAAACACTACATACAATATGCTGGAGGTAGGAACTCAAACACTACATACAATATGCTGGAGGTAGGGACTCAAACACTACATACAATATGCTGGAGGTAGGAACTCAAACACTACATACAATATGCTGGAGGTAGGGACTCAAACACTACATACAATATGCTGGAGGTAGGGACTCAAACACAACATACAATGTGCTTGAGGTAGGAACACAAACACAACATACAATATGCTTGAGGTAGGAACTCAAACACTACATACAATATGCTGGAGGTAGGGACTCAAACACTACATACAATATGCTGGAGGTAGGAACTCAAACACTACATACAATATGCTGGAGGTAGGGACTCAAACACTACATACAATGTGCTTGAGGTAGGGACTCAAACACAACATACAATGTGCTTGAGGTAGGGACTCAAACACTACATACAATATGCTGGAGGTAGGAACACAAACACAACATACAATATGCTGGAGGTAGGGACTCAAACACTACATACAATGTGCTTGAGGTAGGGACTCAAACACAACATACAATGTGCTTGAGGTAGGGACTCAAACACTACATACAATATGCTGGAGGTAGGAACTCAAACACTACATACAATATGCTGGAGGTAGGGACTCCAACACTACATACAATATGCTGGAGGTAGGGACTCAAACACAACATACAATGTGCTTGAGGTAGGGACTCAAACACTACATACAATATGCTGGAGGTAGGGACTCAAACACAACATACAATGTGCTTGAGGTAGGGACTCCAACACAACATACAATGTGCTTGAGATAGGGACTCCAACACAACATACAATATGCTTGAGGTAGGAACACAAACACAACATACAATATGCTTGAGGTAGGAACTCAAACACTACATACAATATGCTGGAGGTAGGGACTCAAACACAACATACAATATGCTTGAGGTAGGGACTCAAACACTACATACAATATGCTTGAGATAGGGACTCAAACACTACATACAATATGCTTGAGATAGGGACTCAAACACAACATACAATATGCTTGAGGTAGGGACTCAAACACTACATACTATATGCTTGAGATAGGGACTCAAACACAACATACAATGTGCTTGAGGTAGGAACACAAACACAACATACAATATGCTTGAGGTAGGAACTCAAACACTACATACAATATGCTTGAGATAGGGACTCAAACACAACATACAATATGCTTGAGGTAGGGACTCAAACACTACATACAATATGCTTGAGATAGGGACTCAAACACAACATACAAATTGCTTGAGGTAGGAACACAAACACAACATACAATATGCTTGAGGTAGGAACTCAAACACTACATACAATATGCTGGAGGTAGGGACTCAAACACAACATACAATGTGCTTGAGGTAGGGACTCCAACACTACATACAATATGCTTGAGGTAGGAACTCAAACACAACATACAATATGCTTGAGGTAGGAACACAAACACTACATACAATATGCTGGAGGTAGGGACTCAAACACAACATACAATATGCTTGAGGTAGGGACTCAAACACTACATACAATATGCTGGAGGTAGGGACTCAAACACAACATACAATGTGCTTGAGGTAGGGACTCAAACACTACATACAATATGCTGGAGGTAGGAACTCAAACACTACATACAATATGCTGGAGGTAGGGACTCCAACACTACATACAATATGCTGGAGGTAGGGACTCCAACACTACATACAATATGCTGGAGGTAGGAACTCAAACACAACATACAATATGCTTGAGGTAGGGACTCAAACACTACATACAATATGCTTGAGATAGGGACTCAAACACAACATACAATATGCTTGAGGTAGGGACTCAAACACTACATACAATATGCTTGAGATAGGGACTCAAACACTACATACAATATGCTTGAGGTAGGAACACAAACACAACATACAATATGCTTGAGGTAGGGACTCAAACACAACATACAATATGCTTGAGGTAGGAACACAAACACAACATACAATATGCTTGAGATAGGGACTCCAACACAACATACAATATGCTTGAGGTAGGAACACAAACACAACATACAATATGCTTGAGGTAGGAACACAAACACAACATACAATATGCTTGAGGTAGGGACTCAAACACAACATACAATATGCTTGAGGTAGGAACTCAAACACAACATACAATATGCTTGAGGTAGGGACTCCAACACAACATACAATGAGCTTGAGATAGGGACTCCAACACAACATACAATATGCTTGAGGTAGGAACACAAACACAACATACAATATGCTTGAGGTAGGAACACAAACACAAAATACAATATGCTTGAGGTAGGAACACAAACACAACATACAATATGCTTGAGGTAGGAACACAAACACAACATACAATATGCTTGAGGTAGTGACTCCAACACAACATACAATATGCTTGAGGTAGGAACACAAACACAACATACAATATGCTTGAGGTAGGAACACAAACACAACATACAATATGCTTGAGGTAGGAACACAAACACAAACAATATGCTTAAGGTACATACAGTATGTTTGAGTAGGTACATTGGATATTGTTTAGAAGATAGAGACTCAAACACAACATACACTATGCTTGAGGTAGGAACTCAAACACAAACAATATGCTTAAGGTACATACAGTATGTTTGAGTAGGTACATTGGATATTGTTTAGAAGATAGAGACTCAAACACAACATACACTATGCTTGAGGTAGGAACTCAAACACAAACAATATGCTTAAGGTACATACAGTATGTTTGAGTAGGTACATTGGATATTGTTTAGAAGATAGAGACACAAACACAACATACACTATGCTGGAGGTAGGGACTCAAACACTACATACAATATGCTTGAGGTAGGGACTCAAACACTACATACAATATGCTGGAGGTAGGGACTCAAACACAACATACAATGTGCTTGAGGTAGGAACACAAACACAACATACAATATGCTTGAGGTAGGAACTCAAACACTACATACAATATGCTGGAGGTAGGGACTCAAACACTACATACAATATGCTGGAGGTAGGAACTCAAACACTACATACAATATGCTGGAGGTAGGGACTCAAACACTACATACAATATGCTGGAGGTAGGAACTCAAACACTACATACAATATGCTGGAGGTAGGGACTCAAACACTACATACAATATGCTGGAGGTAGGAACACAAACACAACATACAATATGCTGGAGGTAGGGACTCAAACACTACATACAATATGCTTGAGGTAGGGACTCAAACACAACATACAATATGCTTGAGATAGGGACTCAAACACTACATACAATATGCTTGAGATAGGGACTCAAACACTACATACAATATGCTTGAGGTAGGAACTCAAACACTACATACAATATGCTGGAGGTAGGAACTCAAACACAACATACACTATGCTTGAGATAGGGACTCAAACACTACATACACTATGCTGGAGGTAGGGACTCAAACACTACATACAATATGCTGGAGGTAGGAACTCAAACACTACATACAATATGCTGGAGGTAGGGACTCAAACACTACATACAATATGCTGGAGGTAGGAACTCAAACACTACATACAATATGCTGGAGGTAGGGACTCAAACACTACATACAATATGCTGGAGGTAGGGACTCAAACACAACATACAATGTGCTTGAGGTAGGAACACAAACACAACATACAATATGCTTGAGGTAGGAACTCAAACACTACATACAATATGCTGGAGGTAGGGACTCAAACACTACATACAATATGCTGGAGGTAGGAACTCAAACACTACATACAATATGCTGGAGGTAGGGACTCAAACACTACATACAATGTGCTTGAGATAGGGACTCAAACACAACATACAATATGCTTGAGGTAGGGACTCAAACACTACATACAATATGCTTGAGATAGGGACTCAAACACAACATACAATGTGCTTGAGGTAGGAACACAAACACAACATACAATATGCTTGAGGTAGGAACTCAAACACTACATACAATATGCTTGAGATAGGGACTCAAACACAACATACAATATGCTTGAGGTAGGGACTCAAACACTACATACAATATGCTTGAGATAGGGACTCAAACACAACATACAAATTGCTTGAGGTAGGAACACAAACACAACATACAATATGCTTGAGGTAGGAACTCAAACACTACATACAATATGCTGGAGGTAGGGACTCAAACACAACATACAATGTGCTTGAGGTAGGGACTCCAACACTACATACAATATGCTTGAGGTAGGAACTCAAACACAACATACAATATGCTTGAGGTAGGAACACAAACACTACATACAATATGCTGGAGGTAGGGACTCAAACACAACATACAATATGCTTGAGGTAGGGACTCAAACACTACATACAATATGCTGGAGGTAGGGACTCAAACACAACATACAATGTGCTTGAGGTAGGGACTCAAACACTACATACAATATGCTGGAGGTAGGAACTCAAACACTACATACAATATGCTGGAGGTAGGGACTCCAACACTACATACAATATGCTGGAGGTAGGGACTCCAACACTACATACAATATGCTGGAGGTAGGAACTCAAACACAACATACAATATGCTTGAGGTAGGGACTCAAACACTACATACAATATGCTTGAGATAGGGACTCAAACACAACATACAATATGCTTGAGGTAGGGACTCAAACACTACATACAATATGCTTGAGATAGGGACTCAAACACAACATACAATATGCTTGAGGTAGGGACTCAAACACTACATACAATATGCTGGAGGTAGGGACTCAAACACTACATACAATATGCTTGAGGTAGGGACTCAAACACTACATACAATATGCTTGAGATAGGGACTCAAACACAACATACAATATGCTTGAGGTAGGGACTCAAACACTACATACAATATGCTTGAGATAGGGACTCAAACACAACATACAATATGCTTGAGGTAGGGACTCAAACACTACATACAATATGCTTGAGATAGGGACTCAAACACTACATACACTATGCTGGAGGTAGGGACTCAAACACTACATACAATATGCTGGAGGTAGGAACTCAAACACTACATACAATATGCTGGAGGTAGGAACTCAAACACTACATACAATATGCTGGAGGTAGGAACTCAAACACTACATACAATATGCTGGAGGTAGGGACTCAAACACTACATACAATATGCTGGAGGTAGGGACTCAAACACAACATACAATGTGCTTGAGGTAGGAACACAAACACAACATACAATATGCTTGAGGTAGGAACTCAAACACTACATACAATATGCTGGAGGTAGGGACTCAAACACTACATACAATATGCTGGAGGTAGGAACTCAAACACTACATACAATATGCTGGAGGTAGGGACTCAAACACTACATACAATGTGCTTGAGGTAGGGACTCAAACACAACATACAATGTGCTTGAGGTAGGGACTCAAACACTACATACAATATGCTGGAGGTAGGAACACAAACACAACATACAATATGCTGGAGGTAGGGACTCAAACACTACATACAATGTGCTTGAGGTAGGGACTCAAACACAACATACAATGTGCTTGAGGTAGGGACTCAAACACTACATACAATATGCTGGAGGTAGGAACTCAAACACTACATACAATATGCTGGAGGTAGGGACTCCAACACTACATACAATATGCTGGAGGTAGGGACTCAAACACAACATACAATGTGCTTGAGGTAGGGACTCAAACACTACATACAATATGCTGGAGGTAGGGACTCAAACACAACATACAATGTGCTTGAGGTAGGGACTCCAACACAACATACAATGTGCTTGAGATAGGGACTTCAACACAACATACAATATGCTTGAGGTAGGAACACAAACACAACATACAATATGCTTGAGGTAGGAACTCAAACACTACATACAATATGCTGGAGGTAGGGACTCAAACACAACATACAATATGCTTGAGGTAGGGACTCAAACACTACATACAATATGCTTGAGATAGGGACTCAAACACTACATACAATATGCTTGAGATAGGGACTCAAACACAACATACAATATGCTTGAGGTAGGGACTCAAACACTACATACAATATGCTTGAGATAGGGACTCAAACACAACATACAATGTGCTTGAGGTAGGAACACAAACACAACATACAATATGCTTGAGGTAGGAACTCAAACACTACATACAATATGCTTGAGATAGGGACTCAAACACAACATACAATATGCTTGAGGTAGGGACTCAAACACTACATACAATATGCTTGAGATAGGGACTCAAACACAACATACAAATTGCTTGAGGTAGGAACACAAACACAACATACAATATGCTTGAGGTAGGAACTCAAACACTACATACAATATGCTGGAGGTAGGGACTCAAACACAACATACAATGTGCTTGAGGCAGGGACTCCAACACTACATACAATATGCTTGAGGTAGGAACTCAAACACAACATACAATATGCTTGAGGTAGGAACACAAACACTTCATACAATATGCTGGAGGTAGGGACTCAAACACAACATACAATATGCTTGAGGTAGGGACTCAAACAATACATACAATATGCTGGAGGTAGGGACTCAAACACAACATACAATGTGCTTGAGGTAGGGACTCAAACACTACATACAATATGCTGGAGGTAGGAACTCAAACACTACATACAATATGCTGGAGGTAGGGACTCCAACACTACATACAATATGCTGGAGGTAGGGACTCCAACACTACATACAATATGCTGGAGGTAGGAACTCAAACACAACATACAATATGCTTGAGGTAGGGACTCAAACACTACATACAATATGCTTGAGATAGGGACTCAAACACAACATACAATATGCTTGAGGTAGGGACTCAAACACTACATACAATATGCTTGAGATAGGGACTCAAACACAACATACAATATGCTTGAGGTAGGGACTCAAACACTACATACAATATGCTGGAGGTAGGGACTCAAACACTACATACAATATGCTTGAGGTAGGGACTCAAACACTACATACAATATGCTTGAGATAGGGACTCAAACACAACATACAATATGCTTGAGGTAGGGACTCAAACACTACATACAATATGCTTGAGATAGGGACTCAAACACAACATACAATATGCTTGAGGTAGGGACTCAAACACTACATACAATATGCTTGAGATAGGGACTCAAACACTACATACAATATGCTTGAGGTAGGAACTCAAACACTACATACAATATGCTTGAGATAGGGACTCAAACACAACATACAATATGCTTGAGGTAGGGACTCAAACACTACATACAATATGCTTGAGATAGGGACTCAAACACAACATACAATATGCTTGAGGTAGGGACTCAAACACTACATACAATATGCTTGAGATAGGGACTCAAACACAACATACAATATGCTTGAGGTAGGGACTCAAACACTACATACAATATGCTTGAGATAGGGACTCAAACACAACATACAATATGCTTGAGGTAGGGACTCAAACACTACATACAATATGCTTGAGATAGGGACTCAAACACTACATACAAAATGCTTGAGGTAGGGACTCAAACACAACATACAATATGCTTGAGGTAGGGACTCAAACACTACATACAATATGCTTGAGATAGGGACTCAAACACTACATACAATATGCTTGAGATAGGGACTCAAACACAACATACAATATGCTTGAGGTAGGGACTCAAACACTACATACAATATGCTTGAGATAGGGACTCAAACACAACATACAATATGCTTGAGGTAGGGACTCAAACACTACATACAATATGCTGGAGGTAGGGACTCAAACACTACATACAATATGCTTGAGATAGGGACTCAAACACAACATACAATATGCTTGAGGTAGGAACTCAAACACAACATACACTATGCTTAAGGTATGTACACAAACACAACATACACTATGCTTAAGGTAGGTACACAAACACAAACACTATGCTTAAGGTACATACAGTATGTTTGAGTAGGTACATTGGATATTGTTTAGAAGATAGAGACACAAACACAACATACACTATGCTGGAGGTAGGGACACAAACACAACATACAATATGCTTGAGGTAGGAACACAAACACAACATACACTATGCTTAAGGTATGTACACAAACACAACATACACTATGCTTAAGGTAGGTACACAAACACAAACACTATGCTTAAGGTACATACAGTATGTTTGAGTAGGTACATTGGATATTGTTTAGAAGATAGAGACACAAACACAACATACACTGTGCTGGAGGTAGGGACTCAAACACTACATACAATATGCTTGAGATAGGGACTCAAACACAACATACAATATGCTTGAGGTAGGAACACAAACACAACATACAATATGCTTGAGGTAGGAACTCAAACACAACATACAATATGCTTGAGATAGGGACTCAAACACTACATACACTATGCTGGAGATAGGGACTCAAACACTACATACAATATGCTTGAGGTAGGAACTCAAACACAACATACAATATGCTTGAGGTAGGAACACAAACACAACATACAATATGCTTGAGGTAGGAACACAAACACAACATACAATATGCTTGAGGTAGGAACACAAACACAACATACACTATGCTTGAGGTAGGAACACAAACACAACATACAATATGCTTGAGGTAGGAACTCAAACACAACATACACTATGCTTGAGGTAGGAACACAAACACAACATACACTATGCTTGAGGTAGGAACACAAACACAACATACAATATGCTTGAGGTAGGAACACAAACACAACATACAATATGCTTGAGGTAGGAACACAAACACAACATACAATATGCTTGAGATAGGGACTCAAACACTACATACAATATGCTTGAGGTAGGAACTCAAACACAACATACAATATGCTTGAGGTAGGAACACAAACACAACATACAATATGCTTGAGGTAGGAACACAAACACAACATACAATATGCTTGAGGTAGGAACTCAAACACAACCTACAATATGCTTGAGATAGGGACTCAAACACAACATACAATATGCTTGAGGTAGGAACTCAAACACAACATACAATATGCTTGAGATAGGAACACAAACACAACATACAATATGCTTGAGGTAGGAACACAACATACAGTATGCTTGAGGTAGGAACACAAACACAACATACAATATGCTTGAGGAAGTTACTCAAACACAACATACAATATGCTTGAGGTAGGAACACAAACACAACATACAATATGCTTGAGGTAGGGACTCAAACACAACATACAATATGCTTGAGGTAGGGAATCAAACACAACATACAATATGCTTGAGGTAGGAACTCAAACACAACATACAATATGCTTGAGGTAGGAACACAAACACAACATACAATATGCTTGAGGTAGGGACTCAAACACAACATACAATATGCTTGAGGTAGGAACACAAACACAACATACAATGTGCTTGAGGTAGGAACTCAAACACAACATACAATATGCTTGAGGTAGGAACACAAACACAACATACAATATGCTTGAGATAGGGACTCAAACACAACATACAATATGCTTGAGGTAGGAACTCAAACACAACATACAATATGCTTGAGGTAGGAACACAAACACAACATACAATATGCTTGAGGTAGGAACACAAACACAACATACAATATGCTTGAGGTAGGAACTCAAACACAACCTACAATATGCTTGAGATAGGGACTTAAACACAACATACAATATGCTTGAGGTAGGAACTCAAACACAACATACAATATGCTTGAGGTAGGAACACAAACACAACATACAATATGCTTGAGGTAGGAACACAAACACAACATACAATATGCTTGAGGTAGGAACACAAACACAACATACAATATGCTTGAGGTAGGAACACAAACACAACATACAATATGCTTGAGGTAGGAACACAAACACAACATACAATATGCTTGAGGTAGGAACACAAACACAACATACAATATGCTTAAGGTAGGAACTCAAACACAACCTACAATATGCTTGAGATAGGGACTCAAACACAACATACAACATGCTTGAGGTAGGAACTCAAACACAACATACAATATGCTTGAGGTAGGAACACAAACACAACATACAATATGCTTGAGGTAGGAACACAAACACAACATACAATATGCTTGAGGTAGGAACTCAAACACAACATACACTATGCTTAAGATAGGGACTCAAACACAACATACACTATGCTTAAGGTAGGTACACAAACACAAACACTATGCTTAAGGTACATACAGTATGTTTTAGTAGGTACATTGGATATTGTTTAGAAGGTAGGGACTCAAACACAACATACAATATGCTTGAGGTAGGAACACAAACACAACATACAATATGCTTGAGGTAGGGACTCAAACACAACATACAATATGCTTGAGGTAGGGACTCAGACACAACATACAATATGCTTGAGGTAGGAACACAAACACAACATCCAATATGCTTGAGGTAGGGACTCAGACACAACATACAATATGCTTGAGGTAGGAACACAAACACAACATACAATATGCTTGAGGTAGGAACACAAACACAACATACAATATGCTTGAGGTAAGAACTCAAACACAACATACAATATGCTTGAGGTAGGGACTCAAACACAACATACAATATGCTTGAGGTAGGAACTCAAACACAACATACAATATGCTTGAGATAGGAACTCAAACACAACATACAATATGCTTGAGGTAGGGACTCAAACACAACATACAATATGCTTGAGGTAGGAACTCAAACACAACATACAATATGCTTGAGGTAGGGACTTAAACACAACATACAATATGCTTGAGGTAGGGACTCAAACACAACATACAATATGCTTGAGGTAGGGACTCAAACACAACATACAATGTGCTTGAGGTAGGAACACAAACACAACATACAATATGCTTGAGGTAGGAACACAAACACAACATATAATATGCTTGAGGTAGGAACACAAACACAACATACAATGTGCTTGAGATAGGGACTCAAACACAACATACAATATGCTTGAGGTAGGGACTCCAACACAACATACAATGTGCTTGAGGTAGGAACACAAACACAACATACAATGTGCTTGAGGTAGGAACACAAACACAACATACAATATGCTTGAGGTAGGAACACAAACACAACATACAATGTGCTTGAGGTAGGAACACAAACACAACATACAATATGCTTGAGGTAGGAACACAAACACAACATACAATATGCTTGAGGTAGGGACTCAAACACAACATACAATATGCTTGAGGTAGTGACTAAAACACAATGTGCTTGAGGTAGGAACTCAAACACAACATATAATATGCTTGAGATAGGGACTCAAACACAACATACAATATGCTTGAGGTAGGAACACAAACACAACATACAATATGCTTGAGGTAGGGACTCAAACACAACATACAATGTGCTTGAGGTAGGAACACAAACACAACATACAATGTGCTTGAGGTAGGAACACAAACACAACATACAATATACTTGAGGTAGGAACACAAACACAACATACAATGTGCTTGAGAAGGGAATCAAAGAAAACATACAATATGCTTGAGGTAGGACCACAAACACAACATACAATATGCTTGGGGTAGGGACTCAAACACAACATACAATATGCTTGAGTTAGGGACTCAAGCACAACATACAATATGCTTGAGGTAGGAACACAAACACAACATACAATGTGCTTGAGATAGGGACTCAAACACAACATACAATATGCTTGAGGTAGGAACACAAACACAGCATACACTATGCTTTAGGTAGGAACACAAACACAACATACAATATGCTTGAGGTAGGAACACAAACACAACATACACTATGCTTAAGATAGGGACTCAAACACAACATACACTATGCTTAAGGTAGGTACACAAACACAAACACTATGCTTAAGGTACATACAGTATGTTTGAGTAGGTACATTGGATATTGTTTAGAAGGTAGTGACTCAAACACAACATACAATATGCTTGAGGTAGGAACACAAACACAACAGACAATATGCTTGAGGTAGGAACACAAACACAACATACAATATGCTTGAGGTAGGGACTCAAACACAACATACAATATGCTTGAGGTAGGAACTCAAACACAACATACAATATGCTTGAGGTAGGAACACAAACACAACATACAATATGCTTGAGATAGGGACTCAAGCACAACATACAATATGCTTGAGGTAGGAACACAAACACAACATACAATATGCTTGAGGTAGGAACTCAAACACAACATACAATATGCTTGAGGTAGGGACTCAAACACAACATACAATATGCTTGAGGTAGGAACTCAAACACAACATACAATATGCTTGAGATAGGAACTCAAACACAACATACAATATGCTTGAGGTAGGGACTCAAACACAACATACAATATGCTTGAGGTAGGAACTCAAACACAACATACAATATGCTTGAGGTAGGGACTTAAACACAACATACAATATGCTTGAGGTAGGGACTCAAACACAACATACAATATGCTTGAGGTAGGGACTCAAACACAACATACAATGTGCTTGAGGTAGGAACACAAACACAACATACAATATGCTTGAGGTAGGAACACAAACACAACATATAATATGCTTGAGGTAGGAACACAAACACAACATACAATGTGCTTGAGATAGGGACTCAAACACAACATACAATATGCTTGATGTATGGACTCAAACACAACATACAATGTGCTTGAGGTAGGAACACAAACACAACATACAATGTGCTTGAGGTAGGAACACAAACACAACATACAATATGCTTGAGGTAGGAACACAAACACAACATACAATGTGCTTGAGGTAGGAACACAAACACAACATACAATATGCTTGAGGTAGGAACACAAACACAACATACAATATGCTTGAGGTAGGGACTCAAACACAACATACAATATGCTTGAGGTAGTGACTCAAACACAATGTGCTTGAGGTAGGAACTCAAACACAACATATAATATGCTTGAGATAGGGACTCAAACACAACATACAATATGCTTGAGGTAGGAACACAAACACAACATATAATATGCTTGAGGTAGGAACACAAACACAACATACAATATGCTTGAGGTAGGGACTCAAACACAACATACAATGTGCTTGAGGTAGGAACACAAACACAACATACAATGTGCTTGAGGTAGGAACACAAACACAACATACAATATGCTTGAGGTAGGAACACAAACACAACATACAATGTGCTTGAGGTAGGGAATCAAAGAAAACATACAATATGCTTGAGGTAGGACCACAAACACAACATACAATATGCTTGAGGTACGGACTCAAACACAACATACAATATGCTTGAGTTAGGGACTCAAGCACAACATACAATATGCTTGAGGTAGGAACACAAACACAACATACAATGTGCTTGAGATAGGGACTCAAACACAACATACAATATGCTTGAGGTAGGAACACAAACACAGAATACACTATGCTTGAGGTAGGAACACAAACATAACATACAATATGCTTGAGGTAGGAACACAAACACAACATACAATATGCTTGAGGTAGGGACTCAAACACAACATACAATATGCTTGAGGTAGGGACTCAAACACAACATACAAGATGCTTGAGGTAGGAACACAAACACAACATACAATGTGCTTGAGATAGGGACTCCAACACAACTTACAATTTGCTTGAGGTAGGAACACAAACACACACTACAGTATGCTTAGGGTAGGTTAGGTATGCAAACACAACACACAACATGTTTAAGGCAGGAACACAAACACACACTAAAGTATGCTTAGGGTAGGTTAGATATGCAAACACAACACACAATATGTTTAAGGTAGGAACACAAACACACACTACAGTATACTTAGGGTAGGTTAGGTATGCAAACACAACACACAACATGTTTAAGGTAGGAACACAAACACACACTACAGTATGCTTAGGGTAGGTTAGATATGCAAACACAACACACAATATGTTTAGGGTAGGAACACAAACACACACTACAGTATGCTTAGGGTAGGTTAGGTATGCAAACACAACACACAATATGTTTAGGGTAGGAACACAAACACAAACTTCAGTATGCATAGGGTAGGTAAGGTATGCATACACAACACACAATATGTTTAAGGTAGGAACACAAACACACACTACAGTATACTTAGGGTAGGTTAGATATGCAAACACAACACACAATATGTTTAAGGTAGGAACACAAACACACACTACAGTATGCTTAGGGTAGGTTAGGTATGCAAACACAACACACAATATGTTTAGGGTAGGAACACAAACACAAACTTCAGTATGCATAGGGTAGGTTAGGTATGCATACACAACACACAATATGTTTAAGGTAGGAACACAAACACACACTACAGTATACTTAGGGTAGGTTAGATATGCAAACACAACACACAATATGTTTAAGGTAGGAACACAAACACACACTACAGTATACTTTGGGTAGGTTAGATATGCAAACACAACACACAATATGTTTAAGGTAGGAAGACAAACTCACACTACAGTATGCTTAGGTTAGGTTAGGTATGCATACACAACATACAATATGTTCAAGGTAGGAACACAAACACACTGCTTAGGGTAGGTTAGGGATACAAACACAACTTATAACATAAAACACAAATGCAACATATGCTCAAGATAATGTCACAATCTAGGACCTAGTCTGCTTCTTTGTATATAAACAAAAGTACCATATATATATATATATATATATATATAAGGGTGAGAAAAAACATCTACAAAATACCTTTCAAACAGCACTGGATCCCCGAGGGGGTACGAAAATGTTGGAATAAATTAATAGATGGGGAAAAAAACATTTATACAGTGCTACAGTTTATAAAAAACCAAGTGCTTTCGGCTTACGCCTTCATCAGGAGTACCCAAACACGAAAATAACAAATACGAAACAAAAAAACTAAAATACACGGCAGTTTAAATAAAACTCTTTAAAAAATAACATCGTTTGGCAGTGTTGTAGAAACTGATTGCTTTGAATAGACACTCTGGAGCCAAATGTGATACTAATAAAAGAACATATCTGGTTGGATGAGGGTAGAACTGTACCCTGACATTTAGTTATGAAGAGAGATTAAAAATGTGAAAAAGATAACACAAACCCTACCTCAAAACCTAAAACCTAAAATCGATATAGCAGGATAAAGTATAAAGCAACTCCAAAGTTAATAAAAAAACAATGAATAAGACTAAACAAATTAAATTAAATAAATGGAGATATTTTGATCAAGGGAAGTAACAAAAGTACTAATAATAGAACATTGCTGGTTGGATGAAAGTAAAATTGTACGCTGACATTTATGATAAGTTATGAAGAGAGAGTATGTGAGTGAATAACTCTACCTCTATACCTAAGACAAAGAATCGATACTGTAGGATATAGTAAAAACAACTCCAAGGTTAATCAAGTGTTTTTTTGTTCGTATTTGTTATTTTCGTGTTTGTGTACCCCTGATGAAGGCGTAAGCCGAAAGCGCTTGGGTTTTTATAAACTGTAGCACTGTACAAATGCTTTTTTCCCATCTGTATATATATATATATATATATACACACAGAGGATAGTACCATATATATACAGAGGTTAGTACCGTATTATATACAGAGGATAGTAACATATATATATATATACAGAGGATAGTAACATATATACAGAGGATAGTAACATATATATACAGAGGATAGTTACATATATATATACAGAGGATAGTAACATATATATATATATACAGAGGATAGTAATATATATATACAGAGGATAGTAACATATATATACAGAGGATAGTTACATATATATATACAGAGGATAGTAACATATATATATATATACAGAGGATAGTAATATATATATACAGAGGATAGTAACATATATATACAGAGGATAGTTACATATATATATACAGAGGATAGTAACATATATATATATATACAGAGGATAGTAATATATATATACAGAGGATAGTAACATATATATACAGAGGATAGTTACATATATATATACAGAGGATAGTAACATATATATACAGAGGATAGTTACATATATATACAGAGGATAGTAACATATATACAGAGGATAGTTACATATATATACAGAGGATAGTAACATATATACAGAGGATAGTTACATATATATACAGAGGATAGTAACATATATACAGAGGATAGTAACATATATATATATAGATGGGGAGAAATATTTGTGAACTACCAAGGACAGACAACCTTCGGACGAACTATGGCAGGGCGCCTAGCTATGACGAGATACACAGAAATCAAGCGTATATATTCACTCCTTAAAAAAGGTAGTTGCAACACACGTTGATAAACTGTATCTCTACATCATAACACACTCGTCTGAAGGCACAATTAACATATAGACGCATACATACATACAATTATAGCTCATATGAGTGGGCCACATTTAAGCGTTCAACCACACACAGCTATATTGAGACAGTGACAATGAAAGGTGCCGGATATATATAGGTATATATATATATATATATATATATATATACAGAGGATAGTACCATATATATACAGAGTATAGTAACATATATATATACAGAGGTTAGTAACATATATATATATATATATATATATATATATACAGAGGATATGTAGCAGATGAGTTTACTTATTAATAGGATTCAGGGTCACATCTCAGCTGTTATACACATTTAAAGTTCTCCGGCCATGTTTTGTTTCATGAACATGATTATGTTTCACACATTGCAATATCTGTGAAAAGCAAGAATAAGATTTTATTTGATGACGTAGAAAACTTTGAACAGGTAAATTAATCCACAGGTAAATGTATTTATCAATTATCTGGCAATAGTTGTGCAGCTATACAATTTAGATTTACCTCATTTCCCCATTCAGTCATGCAGTGGTATAAGTAGTATCTACGTCATGCAAATAATACTTACTTAGTAGCAGATTAAAATATATGTTTCTCTCCGGGACTATTAAGAAATGTTCATATGATGTTTAAGAGTTAAATTTGTTAATTGATAATACTACAAAATGGGTGGTCATTCACCTTGAATAAAAAGGAAGAGAAGAATAACCTTAAATGCTATTTATTTCAGATGTAAAAAACTACAAGAGCTGTCAATCAGCAAATGTGACAGATTAACAGACCGGGTGGTAGCAGAATGTCTGGAACGTTCTCCTAATCTCACAACATTGTGTCTCGTTGGGTCTCTCTCACTTGGGTAGGACACGCTTCAAGTCAATTATAATAATTGCCAATGTTAATTATGAGGCAATCTTGGTTACATTGTGCTGGCTTTCAATATTTGAATTTAAGGAATTACTCCAAATCTGGATCAGGCATGTTTCAAAGTTAATTGATAGCATTAATCAGGAACCACTGAAGTTGTTTGGTGCACTCAAGTAGACCAATCGGCAACTAGTTTTTAGCTCTCTACTGATCAAAGATCAACAGAGCTTATGCCGTGGTGCGGTGTCGATCGTTCGTAAACTTTTTTTTGTTGATGTGAAATCCAAGATGGCCGCCAAAGCTAAAAATAGATTTTTTTAATTTATTTTTTATAGCAACTGCTTCTTGAAAACTATAAGTAATATTGATTTGGGACTTTTTCTAAAATGATCAGTATGACATGATGTTGATACTTGCCTAAAATTATTTTGATTCGACATTAAACATGGCAGCGCCATCTTTGTTTACATAGAGTTATATAATAAAAACTTGTAGCGACTATTCCTTTGAAACTGGAAAGGATTTTCATGAAACTTTACAGGAATGTTGCTCTTGATGTCTAGTTGATTCTAGCAAAATTTCTGGTTGGCCAGAAATTCAAGATTTTGATTCAACGTTAGACATGGCTGCCAGTGGACTTCTTTGTTTACGTAGAGTTATATAGTAAATGATGTGTAGCATCTACTCCTCTGAAACTACGTGACAGATTTCATGAAACTTCCCCTTGAATGTTGCTCTTGATATCTAGTTGATCCTAGCGAAATTTCAGGTCGGCCGGAAATTCAAAATGGCCACAACAGCTAAAAATAGATTTTTAAAAAACAAGTTTGTAGCGACTGCTTCTTGAAAACTATAAGTGATATTGATATGGGACTTTCTCTAAACTGAAACTTGTTGAAAATCATTTTGATTCGACATTAAACTTGGCTTCCAGTGGCCATCTTTGTTTACATAGAGTTATAGTAAAAACTTTTAGTGACTACTCCCCTGAAACTACTTGACAGATTTTCATGAAGCTTCACAGGAATGTTGCTTTTGATGTCTAGTTGATCCTAGCAAAACTTCAGGTTGGCTGGAAATTCAAGATGGCCGGCACTGCTAAAAATAGATTTAAAAAAAAAAAGAAAGTTTGTAGCGACTACTTCTTGAAAACTATAAGTGATATTGATACGGGACTTTTTCTAAAATGATTAGCATGACATAGTGTTGATCCTTGATGAAAATCATTTTGATTCGACGTTAAACATGGCTGCCAACGCTCATCTTTGTTTACGAGAGTTATAGGGGGCACTCCTCAGTTTTGCATGAATGTCCATGGTGTAAATCAGAAAGAAATCAACTAAGCATCTTTTAGGTCCATGGATGGTCTTTATAATAATTATGAAGCACATGTTTGATGTTTTTTTCAGTTTTGATTACTTCTAAGTTTATTTTGGTGTATTGGAATATGCATTCTTTGGGTTTTTTGGAGGCTATAAATAGAAAAATGTGAACCAATCAAAAACTTCCAAAAAGTAGGTAAAATGGCTGATTTTCACTGACGGGGAGATCAGCATGGAATAACTTTTTAAAATGCCGGACTAGGTATGTAAAATGTAGCATTTCCTGATATGCAAGAGCATTATGAGTGCAGACATGACCCTGATATGTGTAGGAATTTTTTTTGTTTTTATTTATTGACATTTGAAATATTGCTAAAATTGCATTTTTAGCATGTTTTGAGGGGTGGGGTAATCTTAAAGAAATGGGACTAAAGTTGTACAGAAAATGCTTTTTGATACTTTTATTTGGTATAGAAACATGGGTAATTTTATTGTCTTCTAAGAAATGTATGACACAATGATGATGTGATTTATTTTTGCTCAAGGATTCAGGCTACGGGCTTGTCATGGGTTTGATGATTGAGAAATGTACATTTAAACTGTGGAGTGCCCCCTATATATAAAAACTTGTATTGACTACTCCTCTGAAACTACTTGACAGATTTTCTTGAAACTTCACAGGAATGTTGCACTTGATGTCTAGTTGATCCTACTTCTGTATAAGTGATCAGCATTACATGATGTTGGTCCTTGTTAAAAATTATTTTGATTTGATATTAAACATGGCTGCCAGTGGTAGTGCTGTTCCGATTAATCAATTTGATCGAGCATCGGTCATTTAAGCCTTTTTTCCGATTAATCAATTACAATTTTTCATGATCAGAGTTTACTCGGTTGTTGCAAACATGTAAAAGAATGAAATAAGTTTTAGTTTTGTAATCATATATAGAGTTATATAGTAAAACTTGTAGCGACTACTCCTCTGAAACTACTTGACAGGTTTTCAGGAAACTTCACAGGAATGCTGATATAGCTATCAAAACTTATCAGTATAGGTTCAAGGTCATTGACCTCTTGTTTGGTAAACCTAGGTTGATATCAGATATTTTTGTGAAACCTTGCTCCAGACCATTGTATGAACTTCTTTGAAAGAAGTCTCGTTAGAGATCAGGCTTATTGAGACTATCATTTCTATTCATAACTTTCACATCCGGTCAATATCCGTGATGTTGAAATATTCAGTAGGTGAAAATAAATGGATTGACACGGTCTCCTCAATCTCTATATGAAAAATCAAAATCTTTGACCATAATTTAAATTAAATGTATCCATATTGGTATTTTAAAATTAGACAGCACCAAAAGAAAATATATAGATGCACCCAAAACATAAAACTTTTAACATAATTATCACTACAAGTTAGTTTTATAAAGGGCTAAAGTCAGTTCAGCATCAATGATAAACACCGAGTTTACCCCCTACCAGAATGTGGAGGTGTTTTATTTTATTGATCACTGATTGGTCAAATCATTTTGATGATGTCTTGTGAAAGTTACGAATATAAAGATAATATCTTGTGCTCAAATACTTTGATATGTTACAGACACCTCCACTTGCCAAACAGCTTAACCGTCTGCAGTCTGACTGGACATAGGTTACTAAGGGAGATCACTATACAGTCTCCCGTTAGTGTCAAACATCTCACTCTCAACAATCTACCCAAGTTGTTGCCTGCCACGAGACAGACCATTCTTGCTCACTGTGAATCTTCACTGAGGATACTAGAGGTGCGGGCTATACCAGGGGAGACTACTCTGTCACTACAGTTAAAGAAACTGTCCTCACTGACCCTGGACCAGGGAATACATCTTGCAACACTAGGTACTGTTTCCCTTGATTCGGAACACACAATAGGGGAATATTTGTGATGGGAATCTAAGATTCAAATTTAGTTTATTGTAGATACATGTTTCTCACCAAATTAATATTTTAAAAATGTATATAGATTAATATTCAAATAACAAAAATTTGGTTACAAGGTTATAAACTATAGGGTTACAATATTTGTTTTTTTATGGTGTTTATGAATTTGTACTTTGCTGAATCCCGCACAAATTAACATGAAGATTTGCGTAAGCTTTGTGCAAGATTCGACAGTTTTACATACGCATAAACGCCATAAAAAAATAAAATATTATCCTTAAATATTAGGACTCACACGAGAAGTAGTTTGTCCAAGAAGATTTCATGATGTGTAGACTTTTTAAAAAAGACATAACCTGTAAGTTTCATCCAATGAAGTAATGTTAAATACATATATGAGGTTGGATTTATTATTAGTATATAGGTTTTGTCATCCAGTGCTGTGGCCGAGATTGTGTCGACCCATCCATCTGTCACGGCATGTGCTGTGAATAGGAAGCAAAAGCTAACTTGGTCCGACTGTTTAGGGAACTGGTGATTGGACAATGATCGGCTCACATGACATATCACCATAACCATTCATTTTAACACTACCAACCTGCTGTCCAACTATCCCACATGCAGCTTTCAAGTTGTTTTATTTTGTTTTGAAAATTGTATCTTTTAAGCTAGGGAATGTAGCAACACAACCAAACAAGCTCTTTTATTGAGAGTTCTGAAAAACTTGCAAAAAGGTTAAAGAATTATCTAAATCGGATGATAAACATAAAAGATATGACCATTTGAAGGTTGTTCTAAAATGGTTTTGGGAGCCGCCATTTTGAAAAATATGACATCATAGTTCCATATGACCATATATGGAATATTGATAAATATAATTTAAAGCAAGGCAAATCACTGCAAACGAATGCAAACTTTAAAAATGGCAGCTTCCATATCCGTTTCAACAGAACTTCAAACGATCATCTTTGTTTATCATCTGATTTTGATAATTCTTTAACCCTTTTTTCAGAACTCTCAATAATAAAGATTGTTTGGCTGGGTCACTATATTCCCTTTAAAGATTTTACATACATTTTAATTTTTATTTCAGAAATAAACTGTCCGAAACTACAGTATTTAAGAATACAGGTATGTTTATTTTGTATGCCTTATTTTACATGTGTCAGAGTGTCATGCTATCTGCTTATAAATCATCAACTATTATGACTATTATGACTGTGTGCTGATATAGTCCAAAGAAACATTTTCTATAATATAATTGACAGGGCGAGCAACAGGCAAACCCAGGGGAAGTAGATATATACAATTTGCTTGTCTATTTTAAATCCATAGACCTAACCACAAATTCCTGGGAATGGGAGCTTATATCAACAGGTTTTGGTGTGGTATCATTTTCCAGTGCAGAATGAGATGAGGCTCCTGAATCCCTAAGCTGGTTTTAGCATTGTCAGTTAAATTACTGCCTACTACTGGTTGCTATCCCACTTCCCAGGATATACTCATCTCTCACACGGTGGAAGTCGGCATTATCAGTATTATTTTTGCCTACCATTGGCTGCTGTACTCTTCCTAGGATATAATCATCTCTCACATAGTGGAAGTCAGCATTGTTAGTATTATTACTGCCTACCATTGGTTGCTGTACTCTTCCCAGGATATACTCATCTCTAACATGGTGGAAGTCGTCATTGTCAGTATTATTACTGCCTGCCATTGGTTGCTGTACTCTTCCCAGGATATACTCATCTCTCACATGGTGAAAGTCAGCATTGTCAGTATTATTTCTGCCTACCATTGGTTGCTGTACTCTTCCCAGGATATACTCATCTCTCACATGGTGGAAGTCGTCATTGTCAGTATTATTACTGCCTACCATTGGTTGCTGTACTCTTCCCAGGATATACTCATCTCTCACACGGTGGAAGTCGTCATTGTCAGTATTATTACTGCCTGCCATTGGTTGCTGTACTCTTCCCAGGATATACTCATCTCTCACATGGTGAAAGTCAGCATTGTCAGTATTATTACTGCCTGCCATTGGTTGCTGTACTCTTCCCAGGATATACTTATCTCTCACATGGTGAAAGTCAGCATTGTCAGTATTATTACTGCCTACCATTGGTTGCTGTACTCTTCCCAGGATATACTCATCTCTCACATGGTGGAAGTCGTCATTGTCAGTATTATTTTACTGCCTACCATTGGTTGCTGTACTCTTCCCAGGATATACTCATCTCTCACACGGTGGAAGTCAGCATTGTTAGTATTATTACTGCCTACCATTGGTTGCTGTACTCTTCCCAGGATATACTCATCTCTCACATGGTGGAAGTCGGCATTGTTAGTATTATTACTGCCTACCATTAGTTGCTGTACTCTTCCCAGGATATACTCATCTCTCACATGGTGGAAGTCGTCATTGTCAGTATTATTACTGCCTGCCATTGGTTGCTGTACTCTTCCCAGGATATACTCATCTCTCACATGGTGAAAGTCAGCATTGTCAGTATTATTACTGCCTACCATTGGTTGCTGTACTCTTCCCAGGATATACTCATCTCTCACATGGTGGAAGTCGGCATTGTTAGTATTATTACTGCCTACCATTAGTTGCTGTACTCTTCCCAGGATATACTCATCTCTCACATGGTGGAAGTCGTCATTGTCAGTATTATTACTGCCTGCCATTGGTTGCTGTACTCTTCCCAGGATATACTCATCTCTCACATGGTGAAAGTCAGCATTGTCAGTATTATTACTGCCTACCATTGGTTGCTGTACTCTTCCCAGGATATTCTCATCTCTCACATGGTGGAAGTCAGCATTATCAGTATTATTACTGCCTACCATTGGTTGCTGTACTCTTCCCAGGATATACTCATCTCTCACATGGTGAAAGTCAGCATTGTCAGTATTATTACTGCCTACCATTGGTTGCTGTACTCTTCCCAGGATATACTCATCTCTCACACGGTGAAAGTCGTCATTATCAGTATTATTACTGCCTACCATTGGTTGCTGTACTCTTCCCAGGATATACTCATCTCTCACATGGTGGAAGTCGTCATTGTCAGTATTATTACTGCCTACCATTGGTTGCTGTACTCTTCCCAGGATATACTCATCTCTCACACGGTGGAAGTCAGCATTGTCAGTATTATTACTGCCTACCATTGGTTGCTGTACTCTTCCAAGGATATACTCATCTCTCACACGGTGGAAGTCAGCATTGTTAGTATTATTACTGCCTACCATTGGTTGCTGTACTCTTCCCAGGATATACATCTCTCACACGGTGGAAGTCAGCATTGTTAGTATTATTACTGCCTACCATTGGTTGCTGTACTCTTCCCAGGATATACTCATCTCTCACATGGTGAAAGTCAGCATTGTCAGTATTATTACTGCCTACCATTGGTTGCTGTACTCTTCCCAGGATATACTCATCTCTCACACGGTGAAAGTCGTCATTATCAGTATTATTACTGCCTACCATTGGTTGCTGTACTCTTCCCAGGATATACTCATCTCTCACATGGTGGAAGTCGTCATTGTCAGTATTATTACTGCCTACCATTGGTTGCTGTACTCTTCCCAGGATATACTCATCTCTCACACGGTGGATGTCAGCATTGTCAGTATTATTACTGCCTACCATTGGTTGCTGTACTCTTCCCAGGATATACTCATCTCTCACACGGTGGAAGTCAGCATTGTTAGTATTATTACTGCCTACCATTGGTTGCTGTACTCTTCCCAGGATATACTCATCTCTCACATGGTGGAAGTCGTCATTGTCAGTATTATTACTGCCTGCCATTGGTTGCTGTACTCTTCCCAGGATATACTCATCTCTCACATGGTGAAAGTCAGCATTGTCAGTATTATTACTGCCTACCATTGGTTGCTGTACTCTTCCCAGGATATACTCATCTCTCACATGGTGGAAGTCGTCATTGTCAGTATTATTACTGCCTGCCATTGGTTGCTGTACTCTTCCCAGGATATACTCATCTCTCACATGGTGAAAGTCAGCATTGTCAGTATTATTACTGCCTACCATTGGTTGCTGTACTCTTCCCAGGATATACTCATCTCTCACATGGTGGAAGTCGTCATTGTCAGTATTATTTTACTGCCTACCATTGGTTGCTGTACTCTTCCCAGGATATACTCATCTCTCACACGGTGGATGTCAGCATTGTTAGTATTATTACTGCCTACCATTGGTTGCTGTACTCTTCCCAGGATATACTCATCTATCACATGGTGGAAGTCGTCATTGTCAGTATTATTACTGCCTACCATTGGTTGCTGTACTCTTCCCAGGATATACTCATCTCTCACACGGTGGAAGTCAGCATTGTTAGTATTATTACTGCCTACCATTGGTTGCTGTACTCTTCCCAGGATATACTCATCTCTCACATGGTGAAAGTCAGCATTGTCAGTATTATTACTGCCTACCATTGGTTACTGTACTCTTCCCAGGATATACTCATCTCTCACATGGTGAAAGTCAGCATTGTCAGTATTATTACTGCCTACCATTGGTTGCTGTACTCTTCCCAGGATATACTCATCTATCACATGGTGGAAGTCGTCATTGTCAGTATTATTACTGCCTACCATTGGTTGCTGTACTCTTCCCAGGATATACTCATCTCTCACACGGTGGAAGTCAGCATTGTTAGTATTATTACTGCCTACCATTGGTTGCTGTACTCTTCCCAGGATATACTCATCTCTCACATGGTGAAAGTCAGCATTGTCAGTATTATTACTGCCTACCATTGGTTACTGTACTCTTCCCAGGATATACTCATCTCTCACATGGTGAAAGTCAGCATTGTCAGTATTATTACTGCCTACCATTGGTTGCTGTACTCTTCCCAGGATATACTCATCTCTCACATGGTGGAAGTCATCATTGTCAGTATTATTACTGCCCGCCATTGGTTACTGTTCCCTTCCCAGGATATACTCATCTCTCACACGGTGGTAAAGTCCCACAGTGGAGGACAGCATTGTCATATACCATTGGTTGTTGCACCCTTGTTGCCCCCTTCCCAGGGTATGTATGCCTGTATGTTGTGGAAAACAATTATGGGTAGATTGTAATAACTCCAGTTATATGCTTCCCCATTCACAGGATATCCCTGTCTCCTTATAATTGTGGAAAACAATTATAGGTGAAATGTATTTATTTTTACTTGGGATTTTACGTCATTTTCCATCACATTTTAGGCTATGCATGACGGTTGATCTTTAGTGGTGGTGGCAGACGGCACACATTCCTGTACTGTATACCTCCCGCCATTCGTAAGAATTGACACTTTCTCACTTACAAGTCAAGCTCACAGTAGGTGAAATAGCTCCATCAAATATACATACTCTAGTTAAACAGTTTAACTAGAGTATGTAAAACTGTTCAGTGTATTGTAATCAATAAAGGCAATAAAAAGTCATATACTAGTACTTGTAATTAAGTGCAAATATTAGCATTATCTGTTTTATATATATTCTATGTATTACAGGGCTGTCCAAAACTGTATGCTCTGTGTCTACATGTAGACATCCTATCTCAGGTACAGGTGTACCACAGCACACCATTACTGGCCCTCAGATCCCTCACGCTGCATTGTACCAAGGTCACATATCTGTCCAGGGTTCTTGCTTTGGTAAGTACATATTAATGGCCCTAAGATCCCTCATGCTGCATTGTGCCAAGGTCACATATCTTTCCAGGGTTCTTGCTTTGGTAAGTACATATTACTGGCCCTCAGTTCCCTCACGCTGCACAGTACCAAGGTCACATCTGTCTAGGGTTCTTGCTTTGGTAAGTACATTACTGGCCCTCGGATCCCTCAAGTTGCATTGTACCAAGATCACATATCTGTCCAGGGTTCTTGCTTTGATAAGTACATATTACTGGCTCTCAGATCTCTCAAACTGGCCCTCAGATCCCTCATGCTGCATTGTACCAAGGTCACATGTCTGTCCAGGGTTCTTGCTTTGGTAAGTACAAACTGGCCCTCAGATCTCTCACACTGGCCCTCAGATCCCTCATACTGCATTGTACCAAGGTCACATATCTGTCCAGGGGTTTTGCTTTGGTAAGTATATACTGACCCTCAGATCTCTCACACTGGCCCTCAGATCATTCATGCTGCCTTGTACCAAGGTCACATATCTCGCCAGGGATCTTGCTTTGGTAAGTACATAATATTACTTTGTCCATCTGTAATTCACGCTTTTCTTTTCCGGTGTATAATTTGAAAACTAATAATGGAACTGGAATGAAACTTCACACAATGATTTTGGGCAATGAGAGGAAGTGCAGAGCACAAGAACCGTAACTCTATCCTAATAAATAGAGTTATTGCCTTTTGTAATTTCATACTTAATGTTCTTGTCCGTAGCATAACTTAAAACTACTAATGGGAGCGGAATATTATTTAACCATAACTTATCATTCAAATTAGAGTTATTGCCCTTTCAAAGCTTGTAATTAGGGCTTTCCACCTTTCAGTGGAAAGACCTCTTGTTTTCGTTCTGTTTATTAGGGCTTTCCACCTTTCAGTGGAAAGACCTCTTGTTTTCGTTCTGTTTATTCTTATTATTATTATTATTCTTTTTCTTCTTCTCCCCAGCACTTTTCATAGTACGACTGGTCGCACGGCCTCTAAATTTAACACAGTGATAGAGCTCAGTCTGGAATAGTGTCCCGAAGCTTTTGGGGTCATGACGTCATCCAAGATGGCCGCCAGAGACGTCATGATACAAATCTTGTTAGCGCTAGATCTCAAACATTTATGACCGGATTTGAATGAAACTTTCGCAGCTGGTACAGTTTAGGGTCTAGTTGTGCAAGAACATAAAATGACGTCAAGACGTCATTTAATGTGACGTCAGCCTTTGACGTCTTAAGTCATAAAAGGTCATTTTGGTGCAAATTGTATTTTTCGTCCAGTTTTGCCTGTAAATCAATCACGGTCATTGTCTTTAAAGTCACCGATCATTGTGACGCCATGACGTCATCCAGTATGATTTTACGTTTTTTCCTATATAACTGTTTAAAAATGGAAATTCTTGTTATAAGTGTTTCTCGTTATCACTTGTTGCGTAAGATCATACTGCGGATGGTTAACTTTTTCGGCTTTATCGCTTGTTGTGCAACCTCATACTGCGGATGGTAAGAATGTTTAGGTTGATCACGTGTTGTGTTATGTGACACAGTTGTTTACCTGACGTCACCAACAAACACAGTGTCTAAGGAAGATTTTTTTATTTTTTTATTTTTTTTATTTTTTTTTTTTTTTTTTAAGTCCACCGCGCAGCTTTTTAGCTGGACAAAAGATGCGCAGTAAAACTTGCATGTTTTTTCCTATTTATTAACGATTTCTCGTAAATTTCTTTTCTTTTCTTTTTTTTTTTTTTTTTTTCTTTTAGGTCAGTGCTTGGATTTCGGGTTACTTTGTTGGTGTGAGATGGTGTTGCTAAGAGAGGGCGTTCCCTTTCTAACCTTTCTCCGTCAGTTTTACAGTAAATCAATCAAGATCAATGTCTTTATCATCACTAACCATTGTGACGTCATGACGTCATTGAGTATGATTTTACATGTTAAGCCTGACACGGAAAGCCCATGTTTGATCAGTTTCTGATCAAAATCTAGTTCTTATTATTATTATTATTATTATTATTATTATTCTTTTTCTTCTTCTCCCCAGAACTTTTCATAGTACGACTGGTCGCACGGCCTCTAAATTTAACACAGTGATAGAGCTCAGTCTGGAATAGTGTCCCGAAGCTTTTGGGGTCATGACGTCATCCAAGATGGCCGCCAGTGACGTCATCAGACAAATGTTGTTCGCGCTAAATCTCAAACATTTATAGTCGGATTTGAATGAAAATTTCACAGATTGTAGAGTTCAGGGTCTAGTTGTGCTTGAATGTAAAAACGTGTCTTTATATAATAACGTCTTGACGTCAGTGACGTCACAATGTTACGAAAAGTCCTTTTTTTTTTTCAATGATTGCATTTTTCATGTTTTTTTAAGGTAACATCCATCAGTGTCATTGTTTCAATCGACTCTGACAGTTTTAACGTCATGACGTCATTCAAAATGGCCGTCAATGACGTCATTTAAGAAATCTTGTAATTGCTATATCTCCTTTATTTATGATCAAATTTTGATGCAACTTTCATAGCCTGTAGGGAAATAGTATGTGTTGTGCCAGAATGTCGAAAATTATCATGACGTCATCCAAGATGGCCGCCACTGACGTCATGATACAAATCTAGTTAGCGCAAGATCTCCAACATTTATAGTCGGATTTGAATGAAACTTTCACAGATTGTAGAGTTCGGGGTCTAGTTGTGCATGAATGTAAAAACGTGTCTCTATATAATAACGTCCTGACGTCAGTGACGTCATAATATTATGAAAAATCCGTTTTTTTTACTGATTGCATATATTGAGGTATTTTAATGCAAAATTTATCAATGTCATTGTGTGAATAGACGCTGACAGTTTTAACGTCATGACGTTATCCAAAATGGCCGCCAATGACGTCATTTAAGAAATCTTGTAATCGCTATATCTCCTGCATTTATTATCGGATTTTGATGCAACTTTCACAGCCTGCAGGGAATTAGGTTGAGTTGTGGATGAATGTCAAAAATGGTCATGACGTCATCAAAGATGGACGCCAGTGACGTCAAGATAAAAATCTTGTAAGTGCTAGATCTCAACCATTTGTAGTTGGATTTGAATTAAACTTTCACAGCTTGTAGAGTTCAGGGTCTGCATATGCAAAAAGATCAAAACGTGTCTCTATGTTATAACGTCTTGACGTCAGTGACGTTACAATGTTATTATAAATCCGTTTTCTTTACTGTTTGCATTTTTTAAGTTGTTTTACTGCAAAATCAACATAACATTAGTAGTTTTAATGTTATGACATCATCCAAAATGGCCGCCAATGACGTCATTATAGAAATATTATAATCGCTATATCTCCTTCATTTATGATCGGATCTTGATAAAACTTTCACAGGAACTCTACATTCAACGTCTGGTTGTGCAATAATGTCGAAGTTTGTTATGTCGTCATCAAAGATGGCCACCAGTGACGTCATAAAGAAAATCTTGTTAAGACTTTATCTTCTCTATTTATGATCGGATTTGAACAAAACTTTCACAGATTGTAGATTACGGGATCTGGTTGTGCACAGATGTCATACGGTATCCCGACGTCATGACGTCAGTGACGTCAAAATATTCAGAAAATCAATTTGTTTACTGGTCCCATTTCCGAAGTTATTTTCTTGATATATCAATCAGTTTCATCAGCTTAGACAACTCTGACAGTTGTGACGTCATGACGCCATTAAAATCAGGAAAGCCCGTTTGATCAGGTTTCTGATCAAAATCTAGTTTTATACTTATTCTTGTCCGAGCATTACTTGAAAACTACTAATGGGGCTGGAATGAAAATTGAAACAATGATAGAGAGCAATAAGAGAAAGTGCAGAGCACAAGAACCATAACTATATCTTCATTCAAATTAGAGTTATTGCCCTTTGTAATGTTATACTGATTATTTTTGTCCACAGCACAACTTAAAAACTACTAATTGGACTGGAATGAAACTTCATATAATGATAGAGAGCAATGGGAGGAAGTGTGGAACACAAGAATAATAATTCTATCTTCAAATTAGAGTTATTGCCCTTTGTTTTTTATATTTATAATTCTGGTCCAGAAATTGACTGGAAAATACTAATACGACTAAATCATACTCCAAAGACAGAAAGTGCCGAGTGCAAGAACCATAACTCTATCTTTATTCAAATAAGGATGTTTACCCTTTGTAATTGAATCCTTCTAATTCTTGTCCAGAGCATAATCTAATAATGAGACGAATGAAACTCGACACAATGGCAATGAGTGTATGTGCAGAACACAAGAACAATAGCTCAGACTTTAGCTTGAGTAAATAAAGAATTAACCCTCCTTGTACACTTACATTTATATAACATATTTGTCAGACACCTCTTGTCTGGAATGTAGTGAATTGCCTTTTTAGTAGAGCTTATGGGATGACGAGTTGTCCGTCGTCCGTCCGTTAACTTTTTCTCGTTAATACGATAGGGCCTTCAATTTTTATCCAATCTTTACCAAACTTTAACAGGTTGTTAATATCAATGAAAGCTCGGACAAGTTTGAAAACCAGCCAGATCGGACTAGTTAAAACGGAGTTATGGCCCTTGATTTAGTTAAAACGCTATATTTTGCCTCGTTAAGACAATAGGGCCTTCATTTTTCATCTGATCTTTACAAAAGTTTACCAGATTGTTAATGTCAATGAAAGCTCGTACAAGTTTGAAAACCAGCCAAATCGGACAAGTAACAGCGGAGTTATGGCCCTTGATTTAGTTAAAATGCTATATTTTGCCTCGTTAAGACGATAGGGCCTCCATTTTTCATCTGATCTTTACCAAACTTTACCACATTGTTAGTATCAATAAAAGCTTGGATAAGTTCGAAAATCAACCAGATCGGACCAGTAACAGCGGAGTTATGGCCCTTGATTTAGTTAAACATGCTATATTTTGCTTCAAGACGATAGGGCCTTCATTTTTCATCCGATCTTTACCAAACTTTACCAGATTGTTAATGTCAATGATAACTCGGACAAGTTCGAAAACCAGCCAGATCGGACCAGTAACAGCGGAGTTATGGCCCTTGATTTAGTTAAAAATGCTATATTTTGCATCGTTAGACGATAGGGCCTCCATTTTTCATCCGATCTTTACCAAACTTTACCAGCTTGTTAGTGTCAATAAAAGCTCGGATAAGTTCGAAAATCAACCAGATCGGACCAGTAACAGCGGAATTATGGCCCTAGATTTAGTTAAAAATGCTATATTTTGCCTCGTTAAGATGATAGGGCCTTCATTTTTCATCCGATCTTTACCAAATTTTACCAGATTGTTAATGTCAATAAAAGCTCGGACAAGTTTGAAAACAAGCCAAATCGGACCAGTAGCACCGGAGTTATGGCCCTTGATTTCGTTAAATATGCTATATTTTGCCTTGTTGAGGCAATAGAGCCTTCATTTTTCATCTGATCTTTACCAAACCAGATTTTTTTACTTTTTTCCCTTTTATTATGTTTATATTTCTTTCTTTTTTTAAAAAATTAGATTTTTATTATCTCTACTGGCCAACTTCGAAAACCAGCCAGATCGGACCAGTAATGGCGGAGTTATGGCTCTTGATTTAGTTAAAAATGCTATATTTTGCCTCTTTAAGACGATAGTCACTCGCTTCATTGATGTTATAAGAGCCATATTAGCCAGTAGAGTGTCCATAGGCCCTGTTGGGCCTCTTGTTTTTAATTGTTAGGCAACAGCATGTTATTGCTTTTGACCTTTGTCTAAGAAAATCACTCAGATCATATATAATAACACACAGATCTACATGCGTTTACTATTATTGTACATTTTCCCTATCTGGTACGACTTCATTCACACAAAGCATTCACTTGTGTGAGCATCCATCGATTCTACTGGCCTTCATGTTATTTTTTTGTCATGCGAGTGGACTCCTAAAGAGATGGACTGATGACCAATACATGGGAGTTGACAGATAAATGTAAATTTTATATGAATTTGAGAAAATACTCAGTGTTCATTTATATGTAAATCGAGTAGAATGTCACCGGCCATCCTGTTGTAAATATTTCATAATTATGCCTCTTCTAGATCACGAGTAAACAATTCTACTTTTTATCTCATACCAGTATTTTACTTTCAGTATTGTCCCAAACTTGAGGAGTTACAGCTACACAGAAGTGAGTTGAGGGCAAGCCAGTTGTACAAGTTGGGGCAGAGTCTACCCGGCCTGCATTCACTCCATCTGTGTGACTGTGTCGTGAGGGACTGGGATGTACGCACACCTCAGCTTCTTATAGAGAGTCATGTGATCAACAGACCTGATGGCAAACATTTGACTGTGCAATTCCTAACTTCGTGATACAACAGTGACATAAGCAGCTCAATAAATGGGCACCAAAGATGTTTTCTATCTATTTTAAGCTCACCTGCACAAAGTGGAAAAGAACTCATGTAGCGCATTTCACAAAACAAATTTAGGTCCTAATGTCCATTGACATAGTTAGGACACTTGTTTTACATAAATTTTGATGTCAAATTCTTGTCTTTCATATACTCAAAAACTATGAGACATATGAACACTAAACTTCATAGGTTGACAAAATATTGACAAACACTAGGTCATATACGAAAAGAGAATATATCTGATGAAATTATTGACCTTGTTCGAATGATATCAGAATTGTTCCTATTATTAGTCCACCACCGGTCCCGGTGGGGGACTATAGGTTTGCACCTCGTCATCCCGTCCGTTCTTCCGTCCGACTGCTTGTCCGGGCCATATTTTCAATACTATAAGACTTTGAGATACCAAACTTGGTATGTGGATACATCTTGGGATAGCAGTGTGTCACTACCAAAATAAGGTCACCTTGACCTGTGACCTGTGTCATAGAAAGTCCGTCCTTCCGTCCGTCCTTCCGTCCGTCCTTCCAAATGCTGATCCGGGCCATATTTTCAATACTATAAGACTTTGAGATACCAAACTTGGTATGTGGATACATCTTGGGATAGCGGTGTGTCGCATATCAAAATAAGGTCATTGTGACCTTGACCTGTGACCTCTGTCATAGAAAATGCTTGTCCGGACCGTATTTTCAATACTATAACACTTAGAGCTACCAAACTTGGTATGTGGATACATCTTGGGATAGCGGTGTGTCGCGTACCAAAATAAGGTCATTGTCACCTTGACCTTGACCTGTGACCTCTGTCATAGAAAATGCTTGTCCGGACCGTATTTTCAATACTATAGCACTTAGAGATACCAAACTTGGTATGTGAATACATCTTGAGATAGCGGTGTGTCGCGTCCCAAAAAAAGGTCACTGTGACCTTGACCTGTGACCTATGTCATAGAAAATGCTTGTCTGGACCGTATTTTCAATACTATAACACTTAGATATACCAAACTTGGTATGTGAATACATCTTGGGATAATGGTGTGTCGCGGACAAAAATAAGGTCATTGTGACCTTGACCTGTAACCTCTGTCATAGAAAATGCTTGTCGGGACCGTATTTTCAATACTATAACACTTAGAGATACCAAACTTGGTATGGGAATACATCTTGGGATAGCGGTGTGTCGTGTACCAAAATAAGGTAATTGTGACCTTGACCTGTGACCTCTGTCATAGAAAAGGCTTGTCCGGACCGTATTTTCAATACTATAACACTTAGAGACACCAAACTTGGTATTTGAATACATCTTGGGATAGCGGTGTGTCGCGTACCAAAATAATCATTGTGACCTTGACCTTGATCTTTGACCTCCATCATAGAAAATGTCTGGAAATGTTTGTCTGGGCCGGTGGGGGACTATGGATTGCCCTGCAGTTCAAGTTGGAAAATATATATGATTACTGCAGATACCTCTGGACAGTTTCTTGTAATATATCCTTTTAAGAAAGCTTTTACTATACAAAATAAGATGCAATTATGAAATAATGTGCAAACAAAGTGTCTGATGGGGCATATTTGCCAAATGTGCAAAAATGGCTAGACTGTGTTTCGTATTTTTATGCAATTTCAATGCTTTTTAACATTTGTAATTAAAAATTTAGACATATTTTGTAATTATATATTTAAGAATTATCCATTTAATGGTTGATAGTATTATGTATTGCAATATGTAACAAACTCGGGAAATGTAAAAAAAAAATGTCGTGACAAAATGGTTAGACAACGAAAATATACCATTTCTTTAATGTTAGTATTTCTTTAATGTTGCGTTATATATTTTAAATTCTAACAATTTTATTATTATTTGAGAAAAGAATAACTTTATAAAATAAATTTTGATTTCTGACTTTGGCTTTAAATTGCCAACATTATGTGAACGTGTTAAATATTCGGCACAATTGAATAAATGCTCTAAAAGTATTACTTTATACATACACACGTAACTCAAACTTGAAACAAGAATGTGTATAACATCAATGTTATTATGTTCTTTATAAAGAAAGTATATATGTGAATAAAACATGTTTAAACCCACTGATGTAGTTGCATACATTCCTCCCTCCCACTTGTTATATGTTAACCATGTTCTCATGGTCCTCAGGACCTCGTGGATTTTGGATCCTATTAATTTTGTTAGGAAGCTTAACTATGGAGATTTATTCATCAGTTATTCTTATTTCCCCATTAAAGTGTCACACGGCAATATTGAGGTCTGTTTGACACCTTTTCAAATAGTAGTTGTGTTATACGTGTGTTAGACTTTTTCCTCAGTCTCAATATGAAATATCAAAATCTTTGACCTTGATATCAATTACATGTAGCCACATTGTTGTTTTGAAATGAGAAAGTGACAAAAGAATATACATAGCTGAACACAATGTAAGCATTTAATATAATTCTCACAAAAAAACATTTTTATAAAGGCCTAAAGTCAGTTGAACATCAACAATAACCACTGAGTGGATAGATACCAACAGTGGCATCAACATTTACTTTACAGTTTTGCATTACATTTGTTTACATTCATCAAACTGTGTATGTCTTCCGCATCATCAAGGCCACATGTTTATATTATTTTCAGTTTCACGCACGCACGCGCGCACACACACTATGTGTATCTCATAGCCATACACGTTTGTTGTTCCTAAAAGTAAAAGCCCAAAACTAAATTTACAAAGTTCTTTGGAGATCAACGTCACCCCTGTTATGTTTGTAGTGCTACTATTCCTGTCCTACTTTTGCATCTATTTTTAGATATGATGAGATTGTTTCTGTATGACCTGCTAGATAGTGAATTACAAGAAAGTTACATATCTCCACCTGTTACATTTCCAGACATGAGTCAGTTGTACTAAACTCTATTTTAGTACCTATCATTTTTTCCATATGATTTAAAGGAGTCACACCTAACCGCACTAAACTGTGAGCATTTCTTGATATAGTCCATGGCCTCATCTGCAGAAGTGTCTATATACACGTCCAACTCGAACTTCACCGACTGCTGTGTGTCTGGAATACTTCCAAGGAAGCCGAGTAATGCTTTACTTGTCAGATTGACATGGTACAAGACCACTTCTTCAAGGTTTTTCATCTCCGGTGATAACTTCAATCCTCCATGACTAAAGTTTATACCTCCAATTTTAATATGCTTTAATTGCCAAAGAGTTGACATTGTGGGTATTAATGTGTCAATAGTTTGAAACTCGCAGTTACTTCGAATTTGAATTTCTTCAAGTTTTGGGGCTCCTTGAAGGCACCGAACTAATGATTCTGTAACACATGGTTTACATAAATCAGTGATTCGGCATCTTTGTAGTTCAGATGTGTTCACCTGAATATTGTCTGCATAAAGACGTTCTAAAGTTAGTCCTTGCAGTGTCCGTAGTTGGGATAAATCTAACTGGTAGCTACAGTCTCCTTTACAGTCGGTGCAACGTAGATAATCTAGATTTATGTCCATCAGTGTAGATGCCGAGAGGAATGACATTAAACATTCAATCTGATCGTGAGCTAGCGCGTTGTCCGACAGACGGAGGGATTGCAGGTGTTGAAGACTGCTAAGCATGCTAGAAAACTGTTCGGTGGACAATTTCCTTGAGCAGTTATCTTTGTAATTACCGAATTCTAGACTAATCAATGTATCCTTGGAGTGGGACACCAGATCGTAGAATATGTCTTCGTTCTCCTCGTATGAAAAAACATACCTTAATTTCTGGATCGATTCAACTTGCATTAGACATGTTTTTATTTTGTTGATGGCATGAGATTCTTCGATGACAAGTACAGATTTTAAGTTGGATTTATTTGAGCATATCAAGTGTTCTATGGCGGTGTCCATGAAATGATGAACACGTCCTCGATGTTTAAACTGCTGGTTTTATAACCATTGTCTAAACTTTCTTGAACGCTCTCAATCATACAAGTTTGAATACGATATTGTATGTATTCTGAACGTTACCGAGTGCAATATTGTCTGTACTCCCGAGTCCGAGAATCACGAGCAGCAACACCGCAGATGTGTTCTGATAGTCGATGAGCAACATCAGGATTCATTCCGCTGACAAAAACAAACACCTTTGACATCTCAATCACCTTGTCAACTGAGTCGCATATGCTAAATATACCTTCAACACTTTCA